>JAMXBD010000446.1:0-600000 GCA_024138025.1 Combretum micranthum | reverse complement strand
TATATGAAAATTATGCTGAAAGTAGGAATGGATAAGGATGCTTAGATGTAAGTTAATAGAAAATAATTTGGTAACAATATGGTCTAATCTCTAATGTCATGTGAAATTAATTACTAATTTAATTACACTAATTTATTATCTATACCATATAGTTTGCTAAGATTATTTAGTTAAATCATCTAAATTTAATTACTAATTTAGGTTCAAAATCACCTAACTTTTCTTTAATTAATTAACACTTTTCTAATTAGATTGATAAAATTTGGGATATTTCATCCTCCTCCTTAAAAGAAGTTTCGTCCTTAAAACTTACTTAATTATTTGATGGTAGTTTACATCCCACGTTAGGTTTTAAATATTATTTTTATTAGTAATGGGTAATTGATCATTTTGTTTGCTGCATCTTGCAAAGAAAAATATGGTTTATTTACTTAGTGTATATCGAAATGTTATGTTTTATAATTTTCTTTTATTTACAAGGTAAATTACATTAGAAAGTACCAATATTTGGGTAAGTTCATTAAAGGTATCAATGTTTCAAGTGGTTAAAAAGAGGAATCAACATTTCATAAAGTAAATCAAATGAGGTATCAATATTTTGCAAAGTTTATTTAAGGTATCAACGTTTAATATCTTATCGGACTCATTTTGAGAAACGTTGATACCTTTTTTTAATCACATGAAACATTGATATATTAAATGAATTTATTTCAAAAGATTGATTTCTTTTTTAGACAACTTGAAATGTTAATATCTTAAATGAACTTACCTTGATACTTTTTCATGTGATTTACCCTTTATTTATATAACTACTTTTTGGATACTTGGATGCTCATTTAAAATTTTACATTTTAGATTTACAATCTATTTAATTTATTAAAATGTGAGTAACATACTAATTTTTATTTTGTGATAAATTTTGTTTAAGATTATTATTTATAAAATACCTTTTCAAAAAAGTTATTTTGGAAGAATTTGTACTATTTTATTTTGTATTATTTTTATTTTAGAAAACTCTTGGTTGTATTAACTTTTACATTTAAGTTATATAGAAGTGTTTATCTACTTCTAAGACTAATTAGTACTAAAATACTTTTAAAGTTCTTAATTTTAAATTTGCTACAAGTTTTACAATTTATTTGATATTATATAAATTGATTCCCCTGTGTTATAGAACTTAAGATGTTAAGAAATTATTTTCATATTTCCTTTATACATGTCATTATATAAATTGATTCCATCTATAGGGTAAAAGGTACAGGATAGGTATAAGGTGTTACAATAGATTCTGCATATCAAATTTAGTTCCTTGTAACTTACATGATAGGGTACAAGTAAAGATTCATCCGTTATCTACCCTATCCTCCACTACTAATCCCACCTGACGCCTATATATTTTAAAAATATAAGTTTTAGGGTGTTTTACATGCCACGATATAGGCACCCATTTAAAATTTTAAGAATTTATAATTACAAGATGGAATAAGTTCTGAGCTTCATTTTATCTACTTCATCTGCTCGCCCTTGGCTTGAATGGTAAAAGTAAATTGTGTGAAGATGTTCTTGTTTTTCTTAATAATTTCTCCATATCCACTTCTCTAAAACCTTGCAATCATTTATATATTTATAGCACTATAAAACCACAAACACAACATCCCCATCAAACCCAAAAAAAAAAAAATCTCTTTAATAAAATAGATAAAATAATATAGCAATGCAATAAATAAATAAGACATATAAAATTTACAAATAATAGAAAATTTTGTTTTTAGAAAGGTTATATGAAAGGATTAATGGATTAAAAGTTTATTTGAAGAGAAAAATTGTTTGGGATGGTTTAATATATAGTATGATGTCTAGCTGGCATGATCATTAATAATCACTACATAAAGGAAAATTATATATATATATATTGGCAAATGATTTATGCATGTTATTCAGTTGCTTACTTATTTTGGGGCTATTTGGAAAGAGACCCCAGGTTCAGCATAGCATCAGTAGTTTGTCAGCCTAAAAATAGGTGTTTGGTTTGAAAAAGTGCCTAAACTTACTATGCCAAAAGACAAACAAAACCCTATGTTTATTTGTCAATTCCTATTCTGCCCTTGTAACCTCTTGCTCACAACACACCGACTTAACATTCCTATTCTGGCCAAATTTTTCTACTCAACTTTGAAACAATGTTCACCTAAATACATATGCATAAAAGGATTCCTCCACTAGCAACTCTCAAAGAATCATCACTTCACACCTGCCCACATCGTCCTATCATCACAGGGCAGAGAGGGGGCGATGTGGTTATTGGTTATTGCATAAAGTAAGAGAGATAGCAAGAGAACAAGAGAAAGTAAGGAAAGAGAACAAACAACCCATCACTCTATAGGAGTTGTGCCGGTCATCAACCTTTGAAGATTACCCAAAGACCATATCAAGCTTCAACATAGGTTCAAAGGTTCATGTTTGAACATGATTCCTCCTAATTTTTTTTCTTTTAATGTCTATTTTGCCCAGCTTGGGGCTGATCGGTGTGCATGCATGCCGTTTGTGGGGCTTGTTATGGCATGTGTGGGCTATAGCACGTGTGAGACTAATGGTGTGTGTGATGGTGGTGTCAATTATGTGTGACTTTGTGTGTGTGCACGCACGCTATGATCAATAGTGTTTGTACTTAAGCTATAATGTGTGTGGGTGGGCGGGTGGGTATGTGGGTGTGGGTGTGTGTAGTGAGGGCAAGGGGGTGTGGGTTTGGTGTAGAGCTATTGTGGGCTACTATAAAGCTGCTTTGGGCTGTTGATGGGGCATACATCATCGAGGGGAAGGGTAAGTTGTCTGTATGTGGGGTATGGTAGGGGAGAAGGGTCATGTGGGTACGTATTGAATGGCGGGAGGGAAGCATGGGTATTTGTGTGTGTATGCTAAACAGCGAGAAGGGGGACATGGGTCTGTGCGCATGCCCATGCTATATGGGTACGTGTGTATGTGTGTGTGTGTGTGTGTGTGTGTGTGTGATGTTTGTGTGCTCTTTTAATTTTATGATGTAATTTCTAATTATCAATCATTCAAAGGATGGTAATAGAGCTTAATGGAGCAAAAGGGACACAAGTTCTTTATATAATTTTGTGTCAAACAAGGAAGTTATGGGTAAAATGGATTTGGCTGAAACGATATGCTGCGTTGAGAGTTGGTTGGAATGACAATAACCAGACCTTTAATGCACCCAATGAATGGTGAGATGTAGTAAAGGAATAAATTCGTATAAACAACTTTTCTATACGAATTTTTAAGTATTCATTTCTAATCCATTTTTCCTTTTTTTTTTTTTTTTGGATGTAGCTTACAAGAGGGCAAGAGTGGCAATATACTCCAATTTTGATTAGAGGAATCGAAACATATAGAAAGCCTTGATGAGATGTAAAGAGCACAAAAGGAATAAATCACAGAGTTTAGGCACCAAGTTCACCTATTCCACCACTAGAAGATAGTGTCAAGAGTAGTGGGGATTCGGATGGAGATCCTTGCTTTGCTGACCCCTAGATAGTACCCCACTGCAAGATGACCCGGTTCGCATTTGAACAATGAGGATAATCCATATTCCAAGTGAAAATATAGAATGTTGGTAACACTTAAGAAAATCAGATTATACCTTAAAAACGATTTCTTTTCTAAACTAAAAAACTAAGTCATGTACACCAACAAATATAAAGAACAATTATAGTAAATAGAGAGATGGGCAATGAAAGCTTGCATCAAGATATAACGTGGAGTTCGATCCGTCTTTAATCTCCCCGATCCACAACAATTGCCTCCCTCAATGGAGGATTTCACAACTTTATTCACTAACAAACAAAGTGCCTCAATAAGGACTTCAGCACATTAATAACACAAATAGCTTGAGTTGAGTCTTTACAAATTCAAATACTTTAGACTCAACTCAAGACTTCACTTTAAAACACTCAACTAGCTAAGTATAATACCTTTACAAATTGATTTCAACAACAAGACAAAACGGCATTATACTTATCTCTCTCTTTCTTAATAATATAAATCACAAATAATGCTTTAAGAGTGTTTACAAGATTTTGATTACAAGAAGTAAGCTTTAATAATCACCAAAAAAACTCCTCAATATCTTCTATTTATTGCTTCTCAACAAGCCAAGCCATTGCACCTCAAATCTCTCTCTAACGATCGAATTAAAAGCTCATAACAGCTAGTTTTCTTGCCGTTCCGGTTAACCAGTCCAAGTCGAGCCCTCGGCCTCCCTCTTGATTAGTTTTGATTTTTTTTGCTTTTTTCAAGTTTGGATTGGTGAGCTAGTATGTTTTTGATAGCTCCGATGTGCTTTCGTATTTTGACCATAACTTTCTCATTCGACTCTATTTGAGGTGATTCAAGATGCTATGGAAAAGCCTAGAGAGAGCTCTACAACTTTCATGTTTTAACCTTTATAATATTTCAGAGGAATAAAGGTCTAAATTGTGCTAGAAGAAACTATCACAACAAAGCACAACAAAAGCATAAAACACATATATGTACTCAAGCATTTTGTTCATTCATTTGTGTGGCTAATTTTAAATGTAACTTAACACAATTAAGTGGTTAATTATGTAACTAATTTCCTCATCAAAATTCACATTGAACACACAAGTTCAACAGAAGACAACAGCTGCTTCTACAAAAAAAAAAATCTAAAAAATGTCATTAATTAAGAGATGATCTGACAAATGATTTAGGAAACTTGATCACCACACTACAAGCTCGAGTTCAAGTAGTGGCATGTCTATTGGCAGTAAAAACAGACACCAATAGACCTCCGAGTATTGCAGCTACTATGAAGGAAGTATGGGCTTTACCAACCATATTAGAAAATAAACGACTAGGGTTAGCAACAACTGACATTTTCATTAATGAGGTAATGAAGGAGTTTCATTTGGTATGTTTAGATAACGACATGAAGACTGAATTTCTCTTACGCAGATAGCGAAGATAAATGGGATCTAATATTCACTGATTTTCTATGGCTCTGTGTGTTTTTTTATCTAAATTTGTGCTATGTTTATATAGTGTGGTGTTTATTTGTTGTTAGATAATGTGGTCAAACAAGGTCTTGAAATGTTTTAACAAATTTTATTACACATGGATGAATATAAATGATTATGCTATGAACTTGAATTCTTCTAGCATAGCTGGTAGGTATCGCTATGATGATGCATTAATAGTATCTATGTGTATCTTATAATAGATAGACACCTGTTCAATAGAAATCCATGCTATAACTCAAAAAGAACTAGAGCACAATTTATTACTGAGCTCCTCAACCACACGAACCCGAGAAGATGCCATAACATGTTTCACATGAGATTAACTTTATTTCATCAATTGTGTGGGATGTTAGCATAGCATGAACTTTAGGCAGCAAAGGCGTAATCATTGAGGAGAAAGTCAATATCGTCTTAGTTATAGTCAACCATTGTACATCCACAAGACTTGTATAGAGATGTTCCAACATTTGTCCAAGAATGTCTTTCGTTAGTTCAATGAAGTTTTAGACGCAATTCTACCATTTTCAAATACAATAATAAGCTGATTGATACTGATTTCATGGAAGTTCTGTAACAATAAGAGAAAACACAAAATATTATCAATTTTTTCAGGTTATTTTAAACATGCACGCATGAAATGCGCCAATTGTGATCTTCGAACGAACTTCACGTTCCTTTCTTCTTCTTTTTTTCTTAAGTTGTATTGGTACAATGGATGGTATAAACATTTTGGAAGACGAAAGAATCATATATACAACTAGGAAGGGTAAGGTGACATAGAACATTGATAAAGGCAATATTGTACTCAATTTTTATCATTTGAATCAAGTTTAATAATTATGGATTTTATAGAAATTGAATGGAATTGGTACTTAAGTGTGCTTAATTTTAATATTTCAGGTCTTGAAAGACTTATATAACAAATATAAGCAAATTAGAGGAGTTTGATGCAATTTGGAGAACAAATCAATGTAAGTCGGCAAAAATAAACTATACACCGCAACCTACATGAAATTTACACCAGCAGTGGCCAAATACAAAGCAACATAGCCAGCTTTGCAACACAACATACCGCCTTCTTCATTTCATTTGTACGTTGGCAAAATTTTGCATATACACGTTGAGTTGCCTTTGTATCTCTATAGATTCAAAATTATTAGCATTGCTTCAACACAGGCAGCTTTCGAACAACTTTCATCATTCTTCATTGTATTATAACGTACATCGGCACTAGGAGGATTTATGCCGCCATCCTTTAGCTGGCTTTGAGCATGTACGGAATAAAAAATATTAGAGCTGGCCTTAACGTTGCCAACGTAGAACATGCAAACGTGAGCCTTCAATTTTCAACAATGTAAGCTGGCTACTGGGAACTTCAAGGCCGTTGGCCTTGAGCTAATGTAAAATCAATAATGCTTTCGAAAAATTATGTGCACAATGAAGGCCACAGATGTAAAATTAAGGCCTTTAGCATATAAAGAATTTTGTCAACTTATGTCCCTACGTTGCTCTTTAGTATAAATGCTCCTTTTTATTAATTTTTGAGAGAGAGAAGGAAAGAGAGAAAAACCCCAGGCAAAGTAGAAGCAAGAAGAGGTGATTTTCCAGATTTTGAATACAATCAAGCAATGCCCATTCATTGGGTTTATGGACTTATAGACTTTAATGAATGAAATTTCTATTGAGATGTTTTCAATCCTTGTTCTATTATGTTTATCGCTTGATTGTGTTATTGAGATGCCTTGCTTAATGTAGTTGTAAATATGTATTGATGGATTGGATGAAATGGATTGTTTAACTTGTTTTGATTTTGATATTTGATTATTTGGGAATTAATCTATTATTGTTCATGATCTATTTGATTAGTTTTGAGCCCATATTGATTAGACAGATTAGGATCAGAATATTCGAGAGATTTGATAATCCGTATGAACACAACTTAGGTTTTTAAAAGAAATTTATCATAAGATATGCAGGTTTTGATAAAATTCATGAACTCACTTGCTTAATGCGGCTAAAACTATAATTTTGGGTCACTTGGCGGTGCATGATGTGTAATTTTAACTAGAATAGTAATTTCGGTATGAGCGAATTACTATTTTAACCGATAATTATAGATAAATTGCTTTGGCAGATGATTTATGTTATAATTGGAATTTTCTACTCCGAGATGTGGGCGAGTTCCAGTGAGTTTTTTAAATCCCAAATAATTAATTTCAATATCAACTTAAGGCATCAATTCAATTCAAATGAAAATATAAAGTTCAGTATTCCTATTTGTTTTTAGCAT
This sequence comes from Combretum micranthum, assembly GCA_024138025.1. Classification (NCBI taxonomy): domain Eukaryota; kingdom Viridiplantae; phylum Streptophyta; class Magnoliopsida; order Myrtales; family Combretaceae; genus Combretum; species Combretum micranthum. The sequence goes on along the minus strand of JAMXBD010000446.1, from coordinate 592,668 downwards.
CTCCAAAATCCAGGATCCTCATTTGTGTTGCTAGGGCATTCGGTTTAAAGTGTTCAAATTAGTTCATTAGTTTAGTTTTTAGTAAATTGTGATTCGATAGCTTGACTTAAAATCAAATTTTTGATAGCTTAGCTTTGAGAAGAACTCAAACACCTAGTACTTAGCCATTAGCTCATTGTGGTTTGGCATGGATTCACAAGTATATTTATTGCTGTATACGCACTCGGTTTACTACTGGTTATTTTAGCACTTATAAAAAGTGTATTAAAAACAAAAAGCGTGTCCAAATATGTTGGCCATTTGTGATTTTGGTTATAGATTTACATTTATATTGATTAGTGCGGATGGTCAAAGTCATGATGCAAATGAGTTGCAATGGTTTTTGGAAATCTAGTGTACAATTTTCCATCATCGCCACCTGGCAAGTAATTATGTTTCGAGATACAATTTTGAAAGCCTTGTTGCAATTTTGTTGGTAATTTTGATAATTGAATATAATTTAACAGAAAAAAGTACTACTTGATAGATTCAGGGTTTGCAAATAAAAAAGGGTTGTTAGCTCCTTACAAATGAGAGAGGTATTATGGGTCTGAGTATTGATTGAGTGGCCCACCGTAGAATTAAAAGGAGCTATTCGACCATATACATTCGTCGCTAAGAAACATCATAGAGCGAATTGGAATATGGAAGAATGGTTTCGGATTCTCCATAACATGTCACTGTATAAGTTAGCTAAGCAAATAAAAATAGTCGTTGCTACTGCTGGTATAGATAATTTTATTATTGAAAATGATGTGAATGATTCGTACATTAGGTGGTCTCGCACAAGAGCGAATTGAATATGGAACAATAGGTTTCGTATTCTCCACAACTGCCACTTTATAAGTTGGCTAAACAAATAAAGATAGCCATTGCTACTGCTGGTATAGATAATTTTATTATTAAAAATGATGTGAATGATTCGTACATTAGGACTGATCTCGCACAAAGGGTTCTAGTGGATCTAATGATGATAACAATGGAGACGAACTAAAGAGTAACAATGTGCATAGATTAAGTAATGATTTATGGATGAATGGTATACGTGATTCAATAGCTTCGGGTTTGGCAGTATATTGTCGTGGTTGGTAGATGTTACATGGTCAATAATAGTTTGTTTATTTTAGTGCTAATGATGATTCCCGACTCCATTGGTGATTCGTTGTATTAATGAGCTCTAACTGTTTATATTGATAATGATGATAGTGTCAAATGATAATTATAACTTTAAGGTTATTAAAGGTTCTAATATAAATTAATGAAATTGATATAATTTTCCAATTAATGTTAAAATAAAAAAGATGACGTTTTGTAAATATATTGTTAATTAAAAAATTTAGATAAAACATATGTTGATATCAAACCAGTACTAAACTAGAACGACTTTCTAAACACCAGATCTCAAACCGATACTAAATTAAAACTGACAGCTTTCTAAACGCCGGCTTTCAAATCGATACTAAACTAAAAATTGAATAGATGCTGATACTAAACTGATACAAATATTGGTGAAAAATTGACAATCTAAACAACCCCTTAATATCTTCAGTACCAATAATGCGTGTACAATGTTAGATGGTCTTAATGAAAGTTTAAAAAATATAATAATAAAAAAACTATTCAATAGATTTTTTAATATATAATTCAAATAATTTTAAAATAAGATCTAAACACTTGATAGATAAAAGATAATTGATTTTTTATATATTAATTGTAGTACCTATATAATAATGACATGTGGTAATTCTAATGTATAGATATATATTTAAATGATGAATTGAGAATTCTAGGGATAATTATATTTTGAGGGATGAATGAATTTAGTCTAAGTAGAATTAGGATTTCTTATTTTATTATTACTATTATTTGTTATCATCTTCCATATTTGTTATTTATAGGTGTCTCTAATTATAATTCGGTAGAGTCTGAATATTAATAACCTAGATTAGACTTGAGAGAATTATGCGTCTGCAAAACAGATGCACAATTAGTGGTATGATGAGGTAGGGCTCGGTGTGTCCACTCTGATACCTAAGTCAACAAGCACATCAATCCATGGGTAAGATTATTTGGTGAGATTATCATTCTTATAAAGCACAGTGTGACATCATGAGAGAGTAGGCATTTGACAATAATTATGGTAGATGTGAGGTGAAGCCACTAATCCACTTTCACACGTGTTGAGTCTGACTAAGGGGAACACACTAGAAGATGCCAAGCATAGTACCTAGGGCTATTCCTAGATCGAAAAATGTGGTTCTTTATATTTCGATTTGATTCAGGAAGAATCTAAATGGTTATGGTTCGTAAGAGTCAAACCAAATCAAATCGTTTGAACTAAAACCAAACTGTTTCTCATTAAAAAAATAAAAAAGAGCTATTTTATCTATAACTCTTAAACATTAGATATTAGGGTCATAGGCGACTTTTACTCTAATATCACGTATGTATGTTATAATAGACTCGAAAATTAATGGAATTGCAATGAAAATTCTAATAAAATTTTTGCATGTAGATGCACATTTGAAAGTGAATTGAGTAACATATCAATTCATAGATTTATCATGTGAAATTATGATATCATTTCAACTTATAAATTGTAAATAACTTTTTTAACCGAATTAATGTTATTTATAAATATAAATATTGTATATATATATTTTGTATTATATATTTTACATAATACATCATTAAATGTATTATATATCTAATAATATTAAATAAGCAATCTCTTACTCAACTCAAAAAATCTAGAATAGACTTTTAATTCTTTAACATAAAAGATAAGTTTTAATACCTTTGCACATCTCTTTAACACACTGATTGCTTTTTCTATAAATCTTTCCCTAAAATAATAGAACAAATTTTTTAAAATCATGATGTCCTTTATTATTATTTTCAAAATCTACAAAAGTAGGTTTTATACTGGATAGTAACATCTATAATGCAAAAAAATGTTTTTTTTAGTTAGTCATAGAATTTTTAAAAATATATACTACTTTAAATTCACATTGAAAAATATTTTTAGGATGAGATAATATGTATATTTGAAATTGTTAAATACATGACGTAATATAATGACAAGTGACTTTAATTCCTGCACAACATTCCTCAATCCAAATATTTTTTTTAACTCAAATGACTATTGATATTATTTTCATTAAATTAAATGCTTTTAAAGAAGGATCAAACCGAACCAAACTGTATTTGAAGCTGCTCAGTTCAAAACTCCAAACTGTTAAAAGCGATTCGGTTCATTAAGGGGTTTGAATTGAATTGCTTCAAATGCGGATTGGTTTGGTTCAACCCTAAACCAAACCGAATTGAACCATGAACAACCCTAGCAATGCCAACTAAGTACTAAAAGTTTTGGTCGGTTTATTAAGCTAATGAGATGGGTGCTTTAGTGGAGATTCAAGATATTACTAGCGTAGCCAGGTCCTTAATCAGTAGGTTGATCCAAAAGTCTATGGGCTAAACTTGTTTGGAAAGCCCATGGTTCATATTAGACGATCAATAACATATATTTTCAACAAATGGTTTCTTTTCATCCATATTAATAATTATTATTACGATTATTTGTTTATCATTTTGCATAATTATTATTTACATTTTATAAGTATTTTTAATAAACAACATCCAATTAATTTCATTTTATGGATGTAACAAAAAATACAGTTTCCATATACTGAACGTAACATAGAATATTTATATTCTATTTGATTGATATGATTAAAATCGATATTCCACCTTTATTGGTTTGCTTAGCCAAAAGGAATGTCTACTTCATATAAAAATCTCTATTTTTTTTTCTTTCATCATAAGGATTACATCATAATCATAAAATAAAAAAATTACTATTTTTTTAAAATTTTATTCTATTCCAATAAATCAAACTTCTCCTTAAAACGTCTATCAATCGCTCAAGTAACTAGTATTTAGTATACCAACTCCAATGTTCCAATGCCAAACCGTCAAACCGACCCAAAAACCAAGCAAACCAAGCCGACCCGATGTTGAAATTCAAAAAACGACCCCATAGCAGAGGAAGGTAGATTCAATTCCATCCTGCACCTCTCAGCGGTCTCATCACCAGCCTCAGCTTGAAGGTAACTTCCCAGTTTCTTCACACCTTTTTCTTATTAACTTCCTTTTTTTTTTTATTAAACTAAAATTTAACTTTTTTATCCGTCCAAGTTAGATATTACTTTTATTCCCATTTTCTTATTCTTTTGTTTTCCTTAGAATTTTTATGCCTTTTTCCGTTTTGTTGGATCCATATTTTTGTAAATAATCAAATTTATCTATCTTACTGGTTGATTTAAAACTTTGTAACTCGCTTGAAAAACTTAAGATACTAAGACTAGAATTTTCTTTTTAATGGTATGTGCTTAATAGTTTATTGATTATATTCTTCGATTCAAGTGCGATTCTAGTTTTAATTGCATAAGAAAAGTTTGTAATCTTTGGTGGGGTGCTTCAGGACTTTTTATTAATTGCTATGGCAATCTGGGATTTATGATTGTTAAATGCTTTCCAAATTATGCTGATAATGGAAGCTAGTTGTCATGATGATGGTTGATGGTATCCTTGACTGGTTATGGTGGTTTGGTATCTGTGTTGAAGGTGATCAATGATACAGGAAATTAGCTTTCGATTTGGGATGGTTTAGGATCGCTGTTGCTGTTTTTGACTGAACATATTCATGTGAATTATATTTGTTGTTGGTTGACTTATGTATATTCTAATTTTAAGATTTGTAATGAGGGTCGGGGTGCGTAAGGAGTTGTGCTAGGTAGAAATCAGGATGATTTACTGCCCCTTAACCCTACTGTTACATCCTCATTTCTATTCAATTTACTTGACTATATCATGATGTTTACTTGATCTGTAGTAGTGATTCTATAAGGAATTTTTATATAGAAGAACACTGAATATTTATTCATTCCGAAACTTATGAACAATAATTGAATGTTTTGAACTGATTTTTTTCTTTTTAAATACCCTCATTAATAATTAACAAATGAAACGCCTTTTACAGCTTTATTAGCAACTCTACTACAACTTTATTTATTTAACAAAATGAACGGATAGTAAATGTCTTGTTGAGGCTCTTCCCTTTTATTGTATCGTTTTCCAGGTCTCCGAATTTTTCGCTCTTGTGTTTTATTTTGTATCACCTCTGAGAGGGTCTTTGATTGTTTTGTCAGGCTCTCCCTTTCCTTTGTATTGTTTCTCTTATCGATGTGTACACACCACACACACACACACACATCTTACCTTGCCCAAAAAAAGTTACACATATGCAAATCCCTTTTTCCTTTTTTACATACATCATCTACTTTATGTCTATAGTGCTAAATTTTATTCATGCGTGCCTCGGACAAATTCTTATTTTTATGTCATTTAAGGTTTTACTTATGATTGTCCTTTTGAACAGGTTGTATTCTCTTGCAGGCTTAGTAAAGTTGGCGGACATCACTACATCAGCTCCCACATAGAGGAGTATTTTTGCTTGATGGCGCGGATTAAACCTCAGGCTCTATTAGTTCAGAGCAAAAGGAAGAAGGGGCCTTCTTCTGTTAGTATTTCGACTATAGTTGCATACAGCCTAATTCTTGGGCTTCTTGCATTGTCCTTGCTCGCCACATATAGGCACTGGTCACGAAGGTTATCTTTCTGTATGCTTTAACTTACAACTATATTGCTCAACAACCATCTGTTCAGAGGAAATCTAATGATGTTCCTGAATAAGAACATAGCTGCCTGTTTATCCATCTATGTCTATAAATATATCTCTATTGTGTTAATTAATAATTTCTTCGTGTGCTCATAGATATCTTAAGGTTTTGAACTAACTCAAATGCTTGCAGGCCAGTGGAAATGGAGAAAACAGAGTCTGGATTTTCTGCTACTGAGGTATCATTTTACACTTGAGGGTTTTTTTCATAACCTTTTTCAGATTAATTTTTTTTTTTTTTTTTTGGCTGGGCTGGCACTGACTCTTTTAGATGGAGTCTTAATGCCAATGTTATCAGATGCAGGACACCGGGGCTGCAATAGAAGATTTTAAGAAGGAAGATCTTCCTGGATATGCTGTAAGTTCTTCCCGATTAGCAGTGAATTGGTAGCAGTTATTGAACAACCCTGAAATGTGGACATACATGTGATTATAAGCCAACCTCATTGGAATCAACTTGCAGTCAGAGAGACGGCACATCTAAATATGTTTTCACAAGATCAGTTTTTTAATGAGTTTATAATTATCCAACTATCACTATGTTATAAAGCACTATGTTCTTATAATCTTTCACCACTGGGCATATGTAATTGCTTTGCTGGAAATCGAAATGCAAACAAAAACGGTAGTTCTATTTTATACATAGTTTCTCAATGAGAAACAAATTTTTTGACCATCTTTAATTTTGGAGACACCTGTTGCTGTGGAATGGATTGAGACTTACATGTGCTGCTACTCTTTGATCTGACTGTCATCTCTGAGACCAAGTGACAAAACTAAAATGCATTATATCACTTACAGCTAGTTCTCTGTCTGCCCTGGATAAGTAATGCATCTGTGTTGCGGCTATTTGTTTTTTGTCTTTCAAACTCTTCACTTTCTCGCAACCCCTTTATTTTTACTTTGCTAACAAACAAACTGCTAAGCAGTCTGGAAAATCCTGTCGGAAGAATCATTCATACTGCACTAGCAGTGAATTGTTGTTAGCAGATGCGTTTTTGCTTCCATTCAACAGATGTATGGATATTGTCCCATTTTCATTGTCTTCAGATAGGCTATGCCTACTGAATGTAGTTTTTTGTGTATTGGGTACAATATGCCACAACTACATTGTAATGTATTGTACCACTTACCCTTACTATAAACTTGCTGATTACCCCCCCAAAAGGAATAAACAACTAATAAAGTGAAATGAAGCTGTTTTAGAGTGTAACTGTAATTGATGTCATCATGATTTGTATCCGTATTCTATTTCTATTGACTTTTGCAGTATTCTCCTTAATTCTTTATTCTTAGTATTCATCAAATTTGTTTTTTGTAGACTTTGAAGACATCAAAGGGTAGCATAACAGTTGAACTTCTCAAGGATAATGCTCCCGAGATTGTGGACAAATTCCTGGAGTTCTGGTAAGTTTCTTCATTGGTTTCTTTCTATGAAGGTCATCATGCAACAGTATCTCTGTTGCCCTTGGTTCCAATGCAAATGAACATAATATTCTGAAGAAAACACTAATCATAGATTCTGGTTCTGATCCCATTATAGCCTGACATAATCATAAAGAACTTTTCAAGCTTGTGTCACATTTGCAGCCGGAAAGGGCGTTTCAGAGGAATGCCTTGACATAATTATAAAAACTTAATAAGCTTGTGTCATGTTTGCAGCCTAAAAGGGCGTTTCAGAGGAATGCCTTTTCGGTATGTTATTAAACACTACGTGATTCAAGGAGGTGATTCTGAAGTTCTTCAAGCTGCAGATTGGACATCAAAGGAAAAGCTTCGTGGTCAACTTCTGACAAGGTAGTAGTTGGGATTTTTGTGATTGGTCTGTGGTAGTTTATACCCCTGTGACTAATGTTTTTTATATTATTGGTGAATCCAGTCCAAAGCACGAAGCCTTCATGGTTGGAACTTCAAAGAAGAAGCAAGATGGGAAGAAATTTGAACTTTTTATTACAACGGCACCTATACCCGATCTAAGCAATAAGATTGAAGTCTTTGGAAGAGTTGTTAAGGGGGAGGATGTCGTGCAGGTAACTGAACTTCCTGCTGAGGAGTGCATACTGATTATGTTAAATTAGTCTAGTAAGCTGCTTTTACCTTTTATCGCTTTTAGGAAATTGAAGAGGTGGACACAGATGCACACTACCGACCGAAGTCACGTGTAGAAATTGTTGATGTATCTCTAAAACATCAAATATGATGATGAAGCCTGCCCTGATACCTTGCAGACTAGCATTCAGTTGCTTGATTTCTTGTGAGTTTGGCAAGGGCTCCCATTAGCTGGGAAATATCTCGAGCCGATTACTGTGGTGTCTGATATATTCTCTCTAACCTCTGTTGGCTTCTATGGCATTGGGGTGTTGGAAAGCAAATCTACATTGAGATGACTTTTTTGTACAGGAAGAGCTTCTCTGTGAAGAGTCCATGGGAGCTCTGGTTTATCAGTGATTTGTTGCTGATTATTAGTGTCATTGCACATATGTATGTAGGCTATTGCCTCCTGCCTGTTTCTTGGTCTTGCTGCTTTTTGCAAGATGGGTTTTTTCGTCTTGAATTGGAGGCTTCTTGACAGGATTCCAGACTTTTAGTTAGTTAGGTTGAGTGTATTGAAGTGAATATAAGCTGGAATCTTATACTTAGAAGGAATTAGCGTAATGTGACCCCAAACTTGTTGGAACAATTTTGTTCATCTAAAGGATTATGTATCCTTGTTGCTCTTTCAACCGATCTAAGGCTGCACAGAATGCAAACTCATTAGAAGTCAATATTATGGTGTGGAGATTGGTGGTGGCTATTAGCTAGTGTTGCAGTGCGGATAGCAACGGTGGTGGTTGCTCGTTGCTAGTGACGATGGTTATTCCCATGCAATCAACTTTTAGCTTTTATAGCTTGATACATTTCTGCTTGCAAAGCCAGTATATTTTTCTCTCTAAATCCTCGGCAAATTTAACACAGTTTGCCTGATTCTCAATATTTAGCACGGGCATCATAACATTTCTGCTGGCTAGTTGTTGTTGCATGTGTCTTTTTACTTCCCTTCACAACGTTAGAGCGTGAAGAGTGAAGTGCATTTTTTTCCAGTTGACAAGTAGAGGTTCTAACTTCTAAATGAATGATAAATGCATTATGCATTGATGACCTTAACCTAGAGCGTTCGAAAACTTGGACTAAGACACCAAAAGGTGAGAGGCAGAACAAGCCGGTAGCATTTTGGGGGGACGGTCACAACGAAGTGAAACCGCTTTTTCCAAGTGGAATATGCTTACTGCATTTGGATTTTTCTTTGGAATAATGGCTGGATTTCTTGAAAATGGCAAAACATACCGATTGGGCTAACTTAACTTCTGTTTCACAATAAATACGAGTATGACTCTTGTCATAAATCCAGTTCAGGTTTCCGGAACAAGGCTTCCGTTTGATCTATCATAAATAGCTACCTTCATAGAGAGATTGGATTGTACTAGTAGGCATTCAAAAGTTCCTGGAATTAGTAGAACCATTTACGTATTTGACACGTTTCTTTTCCTTTCTTTAAGGTTTTTTTTTTTAATACCACAGATCAGCGTGTACGTTTGCCAAACATTTGACAAAGTTTTCGGATTCTTTTTTATTCTAGCTACAAAACATTCAAACTTAGAAGGTAGAAAATTCGACTTGAAATTTTATATTGGATTTGATATAAAGGAATTAGGAGAAAATAACTGGATGGGAAAAAAAATGGCGGGTTAAATTCCATCCATTTCCTTTTGTTTTGAAAGGAAAAGACAGGGCAAAGAAAACCATGGAGATTGAATTTCTGGAGTCCTACCATTTTTTCCCTCTCTCGAAATGGAGATAAATAGAGGAAAAGATAAAATTTATCATTATAACCAGCTTATCATTATATCTTATTTTATTTTTCATAATAATTAATATTTCATCTATATTCTTCAATACTTCATCTCATCTCTTTTCTTTTCTTTTTTTCTTTTTCACTAATTTATTCCATCATGTCAAATAGAATATAAGCTCAAACTTAAATTCGTTTGAACTTAAATTTTTAAACTCCAACTAGTAAGTTCAACTCGATTAAACTTATTTAGTCTTAATTTATCAAAATAATATTATTTTTATTGTGATTGAAATTATATTAACATTCAAACTTGATTGATATTTAAACTTGAGTGGGACTCAACTAGGCATGTGTTATGTAATATAATATATATATATATATTTAAAGTAGGCTCATGAACTGATAAAGCTAAATATTTATGAAAATTGAGCTCAATTCGATGAACTAATCAAATAGCTCAAACTCGAGATATACGAATTAAAACAACACTCATAACCTCTTGAAGATAACACAACATGCATCTTAGCAAACTAATCAAAGCACCAACATCCTTCTAGTGTTAACATGGTGGTCATGGTTATCCATCACTCGCCAACCTCACTTCTTACCATGAGATTGTTAGGCCACTTCAATAACTCACTATTAACAAATCACATATCAACTTTGTAGTTAATTAGTTGAGTTTGTATATGCATCTATCAAATACTATCCGTATGCATATATCTAAATGAATTCTTTCCTCAATATCTGTGCAGCACTACAACACCAAATTTTACTTATCGTTTGCACACTTCACACATCATTTACTACTTATATTATTGTAGTATGAGCTAGTTGTCTAGATACTCATAGATCTACCATAAGATATATTATATTTCTTAGACACAACTTCATTTCCTAGCACTCCAAGAAACAACATCTTATCTCTAAAAGCTCTACTTAAACTAGATATAGAGTACACTTGAATTTATCATCTTGCATGCGAGCTACAAGGTCTCATTCTACACCCTACAATTCAATGTTGTGATCATGAGTTGTTTACATGATTAGCATTTATATTCATCACAATTGCAAATATATATATATATATATATCGACATTGATTATTACTTTGTGCGTAAATTAATCGTTGCTATCAGTTAGGTCTTAATCATATATATTCTTACTCGTCATTGGCGCATGGATATCCTCATCAAGAATCCACCTACTAAATTACAACCATTTTCTTTTATTATTATACCAATCTCATGCCAATAATACCACCATGAGATTAAGGAAGTATGAAACTGTATATATTTTTACTTTATTGTGTAGGGATCGTTTTTTATCTTTTATATCATACGGTGAAGACTAATTCCTCGTATGTATACTTTATTTTATATTGTAAATCACATGAATCAAAACAATATATTTCATTTAATACAACCCTTGTTTATGCATAGCTATAGCCCACTCCCAACGGTGCTTGAAACAAGGCATGACTTTGAAACCTTGTTTTGGTCCTTCCTGTCCATCCACCTACTTAGCTATTTTTAGATTGTTGTTTGTTATTTTTAATAGTAGTTTTACCACATATATTTGATTTTGGTGACTTCGTAAGAACTTGCCTGTAACTTATTACATTATGTAATTACTCTGGGTGGGAATGACATATAACTTTATTCAATAATGCTGACCTTTTGGTTTGTCGTTTTTTCTATTTATTTAGTTTCAAACTATTTCACAAGAATGGATTAAAAAAAAAAAAAGATGAAAACTGAATTATGCAGATCAGATACAAATCGAATATAAATAATAAAAATCAATAATCCCTATGACTTGTGAACTTGGGGTAATTGGGGAATTCAATTCCTTGCTATATCGTGCATTCCAACAGCAGGTTTACCTTTATTAGCAATATTTACAGAAGAAATACATCGTAATTCGCATATACTAAAAAAAAAAAAAAAAGGGGTAACTTATAACCTGGAAGGTTATAGAGTGCAAGGTACAGGTTTTAAAAGGTTCGTCGACATATATAAGATTATATTCTGTAGCATATCTTGTACATGCAGATTCTCCTGGTGTGGGATGAAGTGAGACTTGTCATATAATATCTAATATTTACTTGATTGTGCAGGGTCCAATAGATTCAATGGTTCCACAGGTTTTGATACTGTCTTACTTTAGTCGTTTTCTTGAATTGGAACGAATTGTTTTCACATATCAATTATCAGGGGAAAAGAAAGGAAAAATGTAATTAAAGAGGAAAAAAAAAACCTCAGAAATCCAAAGCTTTTAAAAATAATCTCACAATTAGCCTAATTAAGATAGAGTTTTTAAATACAATTTCAATATGACAATTGCCCTCTTATTACTCAGCAGTCAAGACCTTTATTTGGAGTTTATAAAAAAATTATGTGTTTGAAGTACTTGAATCCGTATCTTTTGGTAGACTGTCAATTAACGTGGCATCTTATTGATTTTTTGTTTATTTTTTCATTATACCTGGATCAAGTTTTTAGTACATTGTTAGTTGACGTAACACTTTTACATATAGAAACTTGTCAAGTGTCAACTGAAATGGCATCTTACTGATTACTTATTTATTTTATTTGTCCTAGTATTACTAGCATAATTATAATTAATATTAATTTAATGGGTGTATTACATTAGGAGATTCCAACTTTTGAAAATAAATTCAATGTTAATGTTTGAAGAAGTGAGTTTTTTCTGTTCACAGTGTCTTGATATTCAAATTGATCAATTTCTTTAAAACTTTAAATAACTTATCCCTTAATGTTGAACTTTTGATGTAATTTACTTCTAAATTAATTGTTAATAATAAAATAACATTAAATGTTAATAGTAAATTAACCTAGCCCATTTGATACTTTCAACCCTACTCCTATTTTAATTGTTAATAATAAAATAACCTTAAATGTACAAGCCTGACCTTGTTTTATTATAACCATTTTAACATAGATTGTCAAATTGCCCATTATAAAGATGGCTAGTTGCTAAAAGTTTAGCAATGTGAGGCTTGTGTAGTCTAAAATGAAACCAAGTCTAATTGCCATCTCCTCCTGCACAAAACACAAACCAAACCCTTTGAGCTGCGCTTCGAATTCCATTTTATGTGGTGTGTTTGCTGGAAATATAGTATATCTCTATCAACACCATGAAGAAACCCCCCAAGCACACCACGAAACCCAGCTTTAACTTCAATGCTGGGGACAAAAACATCGATGGCAACAATGATTATGAAGAACAGCACCAATCGTCTTCCACCCTTGTTTATGTAACCGGATTTGATCCCACATAAACCCATCATTCAATTTATGAAATGCAAATCAAAGAACGCACCTTTTACCTAATATAATAAAAACCTGGGCCAACACGAAAAATGACCTGCCACTTAGTAGTGCCAACAATGCTTTATAAATCTCTGCGAAGTTCCTCTACATTCCACATATGGAAGGCTCTTTCTTCGCAAGAACCCACGGTCTATACGTCAATTGCATCCTTCAAAAACCACATACAACATGACTATAACACGATAACCAACTGATATTTCACAACAATATTGAAGAAAACAAAACCTATTTAAAACAAGGCCATGATTCTAAAAGCTGCAAGTACAATAAATTAATGCATGAAATTCTATATATAAGGAGGGCGCTCCTATTGTCTCACATTGTTAAATTTTTAGTAACTATTCTTCTTTATAATAAGTAATTTAATTATAAATTAAATTTAAAAATAAATCAGGGATTAGAAATAGAATAAGGTTTTTAATTGAATTCGTATTAACACATAATAATCGATGAGTGTTAGATATAAAGTCTAAAAAGAAAATTGGGGAATGAAAATAGGCTTTGAAAAAGGGAAAAAGAAGTTTAAGATTTTTTTCTATAAAAGTCTAAAAAGCCCAATTAAACACGCAAGCTACTCGAATGGATATCAATGAGCTCGAACTCGATTATTCTTGCAAAATTTAATTAAATTAAATATATATTCAAAAGTTTTTATCTTCTTATTTTCATCATTATTTTTTTGAATTGTATTATATTATGATTTAGTTTTTTTTTTTAATTTGAATCTCTTTATACAATTCGGTTTGTAATTTTTTTTTGAACCAATAAAAAATGGTTTAGTATGTTCAGCTTGTTGTTTGAACCATTTCTTCATTCTAAAAATAAAAATACATTCTATTAAGAGATTTTAATTGCATATTTCTTATCACTAATGAAAATACAAATAATAAATAAACTCATTCAACTTATAGCAAAGAGAGATTTTTTATCATAAAACTGTAATTATATACTAGTCTCATTCTCTTAAATTATAATGATATATTAATTGGACTTAATAAAATTACGATATGCTCTCCCAATATAAAATGCATATTTCAATTTGCTGTACCTTTAAACAACACATTATCAACTACATATAAACCTATAGGTAACTAAGTAATCTTATAGACTAATCAGTAAGACCAAAAAAAAAAAAAAAAAAAGAACACTAAGTATTAAAAGTTAGAATTATGTTATTTGTAGACACATCAAAATAATCAGAAGACGATATGAATAATCTAATTTCATTCTCATAAAAAATATACATCTAAATAAAAATTTAAAAATAATTAAAAGAAGCGATATGTTTTAATTTAGTTTAATATATATGTCAAACAATTTAGTTTAAATTGAACCATACTTTTTCAGTTTAGAGCCCAAAAATCGAACCACGAACCATTTCTTTTTCATTGAACAAAACTGTGAATAAAATCTTCTCAAAAGATAACCAAAATCACCATGTGTTTCGGTCTTATTTGGCTCATAGTTCGATCAGTTTTTTGTACGGTCCTACTCGAAAAAATATATTCCTTAGCAAACTTGGGTTTTATTTAACTAAAATAGGACTTATCTAAACTAAAATCTGATTAGAAGCTCTTTTATATATAAATGAACTATTTTATAAGAAGGTTGGATTCTTATAATATTTAAGCTCTATGCAAGTCTATTTCTAAGCAAAGTACACTATTAAAAAAAAAAAGCTTCAATATTAGTCGTTGGATCCTTAGGAATGATCTAACGATGATATACAACCCTTGATCTCGACTATATTTCCAAATTACATCTAATAGCTAGCATCAGTTTGTAGCATTTATAAATAATAGGCTTTTCTCTTCATTTGCAAACATTCTTTATATTGTTAAGATTGAAAGTAACATGGAAACTTTGCTAAAAGAACCTTAGGAAAGATCAAATCACCTTTGTAATGAGGAACAAATCAAGAACAATCCAATCTACTTGACTGGATCTTTTGTCACATCCGTACATTAGAGATATTGAATTTATTTGTCCCTCCTCCTACGTCTCTCCATACAACATCTACACACATGTTATCATTTTAAAACTCTTCCCGAGTCGACCAGCGCACCTATTGCACATGATCGACCACATGTAATAGTCCTATCATACATATTGCAAAACAAAAATGATAGAACTTAAGTTTGAAAATTTATTTAAAAAATACCAACATACTAAAATATTATTAAAAAAAAGGAGTTATAGTTTGATGTTAAATGGTGTATACATAAACATTTTTTGGAGTTGTAATAACAATTGTAAATTATAAATTTCCCCCCTAAAAAAGTAACAAGAAACATTACAAAAGTGTTTTTCAGACCGTCAATCTACCAGGTCGGCATATATATTTATAGAGAGAGAGAGAGAGTGAGAGAGACTAGACAATATTGAGGCCTAAGAAGTTTGAAAAATGAAATGGTCAAATGGTAAATAGTGCAAATTTGGAGAAATTATATCAGATGTCGGACTTGGATAGAAAAGCAGAGCTGCGGAGTGCGAGTGACTCATAGCGCAGCTACTTGAATTAATTTAAAGAGGGGGGGGGGGGAACCACGGTTCAATGAGTTGCAACCCCATCTGGTTACAGGTCAAGGCAATCATGAATCGTGACCCGATGGATTTGGGCCGGGAAACTCCGGGCCAAAATCTATACCAATCCGACTTTAAATCTAACTTGTAAAAAATATATAATTTTTTAGCCATGCAAAGTTTTTGGATTAAATCTAGTTATTCAAATCCATATAGTTAAATGGAATTGTAATTACATACTTTTATAATGAAGAAATAAAGAAGTTCGGAAAAATTAATAATTAGACAATATAAATAGTTTTAAAAACAATAAAAAAAGAGCCAAAAGAGCTGGGCCTGGCCAGACTTAACAAAGCCATTTGTAACCATGGATAAAAGATACAAAGGATCACCAGCAAATTCCGAAAATGATGGTTTTTGTTAATGGAAAACTAGGGACTAATTTTGATTTATTTTTTCACTATTGATTGAATGTCTTTATTTTTTCTACAATAATACTATTCATATCTTTTGTTTTTAATGAATATTCCCGACTATTTTTCCAACTATCTTACTAATATTACTCAATCTCTAACTAGTTATAATATCTAACTAATTTATTAACTAATTCCTAATATGTAACAATGGATTATTTTCCAATGATTGTAAGTAATTGGGGCAAACTTACTCAGCTTATCTATTTTATAAATTCCATTTTTTGAATCCAATTCAACTATAATAATTTTAAACCTGCCCTGTTTTCCACACCCTATGCCCCAAATTTAAGTTTAAGACGTTTGTTTGCAAGAATACGTGCGATTGGACTAGATAAAATCCTAATTTCTTTTTTAGTTATTGTTGTGAGCTTTGATTATAGGAATCAGCAAACCTGGAATCGTTGGAAAGGAAAACAAATTTAAGGCCGACACAAAAGATTAACACTTGAAGCCTTGTATGCCAGCCTTTAATTATTTTGATATCTTTTCGAATTTTTTTTGTGGTTTTTTGAATTTCTTTGTTTTTATTAATGTGGGAATTATTTACAATTATATTTTTCAATTACGTAACTACCATAATTATATTTTTCAATTACGTTACTAGTTATGTAACTACCACAATTATATCTTTTAGTTACGTAACTACCCTGTAATAAGCTTATATATAAAGATTAATAACTACTCAAGATAAATATAGAAGTTTGTATCATATCTTTTGATATATTTGAGAGCACTTTTAAGTGTGAAAATTTTTATGATGATTTTGAATATTGAGTTTTGATTTTCTTTATTCTTGAGTTCTTATCAATTGTTGTGTGATATAGAATTATGGTGAACCCTGTTATTTAGAGTCTTGTGATTCTTTTAACATCGTGATTAATTTATAGATCGTGATCCCTATCGTTCTATAATCTTATCACAAACCAATTTAATTTTATTATTCGTGGGTTCTATCGAACAATAATTTTATCCATATTATTTCTATTGGAAAACCCTAAAAATTTAGACCAAGATTCAACCCCCTCATGCTCGCATCATATTTGGTATTAGAGCAAAGGTTTTGTGCATAAATTGTTGTTCAACATGGGTTAATTTCAGGTTGGTTTAATTTTCTTCATGAATTTTTTTGTTGTTGTTGAATTTTGTTGTGTTGCTTTTGGTCGTTGTGGAGAGATGTCTTCGGATGGAAGCAAGTTGGAAGGAATAATAACAACAACAATGGTGGTCATGAAGGAGATGCAGTGACTAGGCTAGAATTTACACAATTACAAACCGAGGTTAATCGGATGCAAGAAGATGTGAGAAGAATTTTGGAGAGATGGGAGATGAGAGATAGAAGGAGTCTGAGTGGATCAAGTCATAGAAGACATTCTAGTGAAGATTCTATCGGGAATAGTGAAAGAAATAGGAGGCGAGAAGGTAGGGATGATAAGAGAAGGGGCATTGATAATATCAAGTTAAAAATTCCTCCTTTCACTGGAAGTAATAGACCGAAGGAATTTCTTGATTGGGTGCCAGGGGCAGAGAAGTTTTTTTTATTGCTATGAGTGAGATAAGCGCATGAAGGTAAAGATGACGTCTCTAGCATTTTCTAATTATGCTAGTTTGCGGTGGAATAAGTTACGGGCTAAGAGATGAAGAGCTGATGAAGACAAGGTGCGTTCATGGGCTTTGATGAATAGATTGATGAGACGAAGGTTTTGTCAAATTACTATAAACAAGAGTTGTTGCCGGAATTACATTTCTTGAGGCAAGGTAAGCGAAGTGTGGAGGAGTATGTAAAAGGGTTTGAAACATTGATGGCAGGGTATGATATTCGAGACTTTTCATATGATTCTATAGCTAGGTTTATCAATGGACTGAAGATGGACATCGCCAGAATAGTGGAACTCCAGCATTATCAGACCTTGGAGAATGTGATTAAGTTGGCTGGTAGGGTTGAGAGACAACAGCACAGATGGTCTCATAAATCATATTACCATGGTAAATCTAATGAGGAGGAGAAGAAAGCGGTTAGGAAAGAGAAGAATAAAGGAAAGAGGTAGAAGACAAAGCACCTGATCAAACACAATAGAGAAGAAGCTGGGAGATCAAATGTTTCAAGTGTTTGGGACATGGCCATATCGTTTCTCAATGTCCTAATAAGAAGGTTATGATCATGAAAGGGAACACCATTGAGAGTGAGGAAGAGGGACAAAAGAGCAGTGAGAAAGAAGTGCAAGAAGAGGACATGATTGATTTACCTTTGACATTAATTCTTGAGCAGGAGCATTTGATTCCAGACCAGCGAACAAAAGACATCAAAATAATTAAAGACTGTCATACGAGGCTTCAAGTTTTAGTCTTTTGTGTCGGTCTTGAATTTGCTTTCCTTTCTAATAATTTCGGACTTACTGATTCCTGTCATTACCTTCGGGTTTAAGAAGATTTGTTCATTGATCTTGATTCTTCAATTTCTGAATTTCTTTTGTGGTTTTTCAAATTTCTTTGTTTTTATTAATGTAGGAATTATTTACAATTATGTTTTTTAGTTAAGTTGTTATTTATGTAATTGTCACAATTATATTTTTTAGTTACTTAACTACCTTATAATAAGCTTATATATAAAGGCTAGTAACTACTCAAGATAGATATAGAAGTTTTTATCATATTTTTTGAGATATTTGATAGCACTTTTAAGTGTGAAATATTTTGTGGTGATTTTGAATATTGAGTTTTGATTCTCTTTATTCTTGAGTTCTTATCAATTATTGTGTCATATAGAATTGTAGTGAACCTTGTTATTAGAGTCTTATGATTCTTTTAACATCATGATTAATTTATAGACCATGGTTCATATTGTTCTATAATCTAATCACAAACCAATTTAGTTTTATTGTTCGTGGATTCTATCGAACAATAATTTTATCCATATCATTTCTATTATAAAACTCTAAATATTTATATCAAGATTCAACACCCACAAGCCCACGTCATTTGATACTAACCAATGAGCTTTAAGAGTACTGGATAAACATAAAGAAAAACAGTACTAAGCAGAGGTCAGGATAAATTCTATTTTCAATGGACAATTCAAATCTTTTATAATATTCTTATGTTGTTGCTATGTATATTAAACAATAAACGTATAAAGATCTTAATCCAATATCATATAATCATATATAGTATGAGCAAATTGTGTTAACGAATATTGTCTGTACTGTCTGATTTCTTTCATCTATCATGATTTTTAACCGAACGCCACCTCAAACCCAACAATTATTACTGACCACAGGGGAGTATGGACAACTGCTCAAACGAATTAATGATTGAGCATTTCCAGTATCATCAGTTGTTACAATCTTTGAAAACTAGTAGCACAAAAGTCAAAAAGTTGCCTTACTAAAGGGTCATTTTATTTGAAAAATGGGCACTCGATGGTCGGAAACTACCCCATTATAGATTATCACCAACGTGGAGTAATCAATTATAGCCAAGAAATTATTGGTTAGGATAAAAGAAAGGAAAACAAAAACTGAAAATACTCTTGCTATATATATAGAATGCCCATATGTATGAATTATAAGACTTGTCCATCTTGCACCATCACTTTTCTCTTTAAAATGGCAAATTACAAATTACGTTGCCAGATTGCCGTGGTTATAACCTTTGCTGCAATCCTTTTCCTTATCCTGTTCACTCCTGGAGGTGTTGAAGCAATCCCACATCCACTTGGTATTAATTTAGATTTTTCTATGACTGTATACCACATTTGCATTTACCATTTTTTTTCCCTCTTATATTGCTATTCAATTATTATATATAGTTCTTATTTATTATTTAAGTGGTATTCTCATCAAGCGCCATAGATAGCTAACAAATGGGAATGATACCAGCTTGATATCAATTTGAACATGGCACTACCACCACCATTTTGATATTGAAAATAAGAATAATAAGATATAAGGACATATTTGTCTTAAAGTTTCTTAGTCACTGGGAGAATAAGCATGCCTATATATCATGGATATACTCCCCGCAGCATTAACATTTCAAAATAATAAGCAAGAAAATTACAAGTTTTTTTTTTATTTTTGGCCAATAGAAAATTATTAGACATCATTTTTATAATCTCATTTCAGTCGTTTAATTTTTCGTCTAAATCCTTTAATTTTGCTATATTTTTCAGTTCGGTCGAGTTCTGTATATTATTTCTTTTGTTGTTGAATTTCTTTTCCTTAGAAAACGAGTAGATAAAATAATTAAAATTTACATGAAATTTTGATTTAGTACCTAAAATTTAAAGGAGTCAGTTTTGTGGTATTGACAAAATTGCTATCTTTGTAGATGTAGAAAAGGATGATATATCATTATATTGAATTATTACTAATGCTTCTGGCATTGGTTAGCACTTTGTTTCTTCCATGTCAGGAATAATAGTAAACGATGCAAATGAGATAGTAAAATAGTTGTCACAAAAACTTTAATTAGGTATTAAACTGATCATATTAAAATTCAGATACCAAATTTGACATTTTCCCAAAATGAAAATCAATATGAGAAGTGTTTGGAATTTTTTTTTTCTTTTTAAATAGGAATGGCTATGTAAAAAAAATAATTAAATCACTTATATAAAAAATGATAATAGGACTATTTTCTGCATTCCTCAAAAGGTTAAAAGTTTGAAAATAAAATATAAGGCAAAAAATTCCACCATAAAGACTCTTTTTTTTCCCTCAAAATAAATAAAAGATAAATCTGGCCAGTATAGCATTCATGTTTTAGTTTTGCCATATAGTAAACTTTTTGGTGCATGCATTGCAGGTAGAAGGGTTCTCGGTGTTGCAGATGATACAGGCTCTTTTGGCGCGGAGCTTCAGTATAAGCCTCCCTGCTGCTGGCCTAGACGCCCTTCCTGCTGCCCTTAAAAGAATTAAAGCTACAAGCATGAGGCATGCATGAGTAATGAGTTCATGATGTAGAGACATATAAGGAATAACTCTCGTTCATTTGCACGAGTGTGGTGTCGGGCAACTTTCTTGGTTGTCTTTAGTTTACTAGGTGCACCAACAAAAGAATCATGTGATGTGTGATATATTACCAAGTAGGATGTGTTGGTTTTATTTCTTCTATGTGTTTTTTTGTGGGTATATGTTATGGGGAATGATGCTAAATGAAGAATTAAAAACACAATTATAAGAAATGAATGAATGTAGCAACGTGTGAGCTACATTCCAAAGATATTTAGCAACTTTGTTATACTCATTATACTTCCTGCACATTCTTTGAAGTGCGATCTTCACTTAGAGTGAGAGATACATGAAAACACTTCTTTCGTATATTTTGACCTTTAGCTCCATGGAGAAATATACTATCAAAATCGAAAAATTCATGTTTTTTCTTTTAATTCAAATTATATTAAGTTGGCCCACGCTAAACATAAGCAACTCGACAAATATTAAAGGAAAATTCACAATGAATAATCTGGCTTCTACTATAAATGCAAGATCTATTTCCTGCATGCGAGAATTGTGTTAAGATACTCAAATATTGAGTTTTAATGTTAAGAAAACATAGTTAGCAGAATTAAGATTTTGGGATGTGCGGTAGAAAGTTTGACTTAATGAAATAAAAGAATCAATAATAGAGTTAGAAATACAAATGAATTCGCTTTTCCTAGCAAATTTACACCTCTCGCATTAAGTTTGCTATGGGAGTTTGAATGTGAACTTTCTCAAGACACAACTAAACTTTTAAAACTTGAATAACAAAAATTTAAATATCAAACCATATTTTAGAATTTATGAGATACATCTTTATTAAGTAGATGTTTGAAGGATGAGTGATTGCATAAAAGAGATAAAAAAAAAAAATTGTGCAAAAATCAATGAAAAGATAGAGAAACAATACAATTATGTCTTTGAACATGATTGAAAGAACATGACTCTCCCCAAGAATTATTACTTTTAAGATTTAAATCTTATTCATTGTTTCTGATTTAGCTTAGTCATGAACTGATCTAGATTATTGATGTGATATTCCAATTCTGAACAATTAAATTAAGGCTTGACTCAGCGTTGCTATATGGGCCATAAGTAGCAATGTAGTCATGATTACTAAACAAAGTGAACCCTAGTTTTTTATAAGATAATGTAATAGTCTGTTTTGGCTCAAAGTGTAACTAAAATGGGTCAATTCATGATATGTCAAAATCCATTTTACAGGCTTCAATTTATAGCAAGATGCTAAAGATAGATCCATATATTTATAACATTGATATTTATAAATGACGTACGCATTTGGTGTAAGATAAAACAGTGAGTATATAATTTGAATATTATGTAGATATATAATATCACGTATTGCCGAAAAAAAATAGTTTATGCTTATAAATTTTACTTAGCGAAGGAGAAACTATATTGGCAAGAGAAATAAATATAGGAATATTGATATATGATTCCAATCACTATATCTCCAAGACTCAAATTAGGGTGAAACATGTGTCTACCAACTTAATAGAAAAAAATTATACAAATATAAATTATACAAAAATAATTACACAAATATCAATACAAAATCACATATTGAACAGGCGTTTCATAAATTTACACATGAAATGTCTTTTGAAGATGCGATTCAGCCAAAAATCATACAATGCGGACTCATATCTTGAAAGAGTGTTTTTTTTTTTTTTTTTTTTTGTGGATGAATCACATCTTGAAAGGGCGATTTACTTATTTTATATGTGAATCGTATATTTAACAAACGTTTTATATTTGTTAATGAATTGCATATTTACGATGAGATTCACGTGCAAATTCGTGAATCGTATGTTAAGATGCAATTTTGTGTCGATATTTTGGTAATTAATTCTATGTAATTAGTATTTAAGTAATTTATATATGAGGTGTAGGTAATCATACAATTTTCTCCCCAAATTATGACTTTATCCTACGAGAGTAAATTAAAAGGGTAAATAAATAATAATATGACGCATAATATTCCAAGTCGTGATGATACACACATGCATATTAGTATAAACCATTTTCAGTAACTTAGGCTTATTATCATGGGTCAATATTTAGTCTACATCATAAATAAAAGATAATTGACAAAATTTCACAATCCAGCTATTAGGTTGCTTTTGGGACGTCGCAAGAGGAGAATAATAATAATTATTGGTAGATTTGAGGAGCGAGAAATATAAGAAGCAAGATGTTAAATAATATTAAAAAAAAAAAACACGGAGCATCAACCTCCAAAATGTTTTTCCAATGCCATCTACCTAGGGAAAGGAAGAGAGATATATTTATTCTATAAATAGAAATATAGAATATGATAACTTCTGATGATTTTTCTAGTTATTATTTATTTGATTTAAGTTTTATGTATAGGTGATAAAGATATCTAAATGTGCAAGATTTGGTGTTTAGGACATTGAGATTTGCCTAATCTAAGTGAGTGCATCCCTCTTTCCTTTGAAATATTGTGATGTGTTGTGATTAATAATATTAAATAGCCACTTAACATAAGGGAAAACCATGAAGAATTACTTATTAGGATTACCATAGCAAGAGTTAATTAACTAAATTGCTACTATTATTCTCTTCTAGAGCTTTAATGTTATTTTGAATGTTTAACGAAATCAAACTTAGTGGGGTAGTTTAGAGACATAGGATGTGAAATCCAATGTGGTAAACAAAAGAGTTTGGTGATTGCAAGATTATTGGGAGATGTGCTTCTTATTAGTCAAATGATTAGTAAACGTGTTAGTATACGAAATATGTGATATAACTATAACACCAAAGTGAGATTATAAAGAAGAGCTTTGTTGAGTCAAAGTTTTGTCCCGGGACTAACCAAGAAAGTAAGCTCTTTTTACACTGCTTAGTAGGTATGAGGTCCAACATTTAGTGGACTTAGTAAGTACATGTGACCTTTAAGGTTATACAAACAGATGAGATTCATAACAAACCAAGAGGCTTAGTTATGGTGACCTATTGGGATTGGTCTCTCAAATTTGTATGGGGTGGTGGAAGGGATTGTTAGTAGTATCAATGCCCTAAGATTCAAGATTAAGAATTGGTTAAAACTTTTATACACACCTTGCTAAGCCATGGGCAAATGTTATCTGTATGAAGGTTGTATGGCTTAATGCCTTATGTTCAGTTTATGTTGAATGGACACTTCTTCTAACTAAAAGTGGTGGAGAGTTGCAAAAAATTAAGATAAAGAGGAATAAGGGATAAGGTTAGTATAACAAGCTTTAAATTATTCTAACCGATGCTTTGGCTTCAAAGGAGTACTCTCCCCCGAGGGGTAATGTTAATAAATATTCATGTGAGATATTGTGTTATGTGCCTTTTCTTTTAAAATATCACTTCACTTCATTACTATGTGTGTCTTTATACTCACTTAGTTCTACAGCAAGCTAAAGTATTAGTTTTTTTTTTTTTTTTTAACCAAACTCAAGTATTGAAGATTGAAGTTATTAGCTAGGAATGGGATTTTGAGAGCACTAATCTTTCATTCTTTTGAAAACCTTTCTTTCAGATATATTGTATGTCACGCCCTGAATGGATCTAAGGCGTGTCCAGTCCGCCACGCATAACGCTTAGGCATTATACGCTAAGGCTAACCTAGTCTACAGTTTATCGTGATCATTGCTAAACAAATTTTAGATTATGAAATCATTGAATTAGTTTATGAAAACAATTGAAAATTTTTGCAGCGGAAAATAAATTTTTCAAAACACTTTTCGATTAAGTTACTTCAAGGAGTAGATCAATGTATACATAAGATCCATATCATCATATATTTCAAATAGAGAGTGTCAAGTAACTCAAGTACAAACCATGGGCTAGTAGATAGGCCCTCATCAAAACATAAGTTTGATAGTGAAATTTATAAAATAGAAATAAGATAATAATCCAGCGGGTCCTAATCACTCAATTCATCGAGAAACTCCTCGAAATCCGTACCGTACCCCATATAATCATAGGTATCATCATCATCATCGTAATCATCAGCACCTGAAAAAGAGAGGAATGAGCCGAAGCCCAGTACAACAGCAACACAAGCACACACGAGATGGGCATACATGCTTATTCTAAATGCAATGCAACATCAATAGTTTATATCTTTAAATTAAAGTGCAACAAACAACAGTGGAGCACTCACACTCCGGCAACACGCTGGGAACCTGGGGGTCCTGAGTAGCAGCAACTGCTCAGGGGGTTGATATAGGCAGCCCGAATACCTATATCTCCTACCTCTACAAGTAATAGCCTCGTCTGGGGGCCACAGCCGTTACGCATCTCTACCCATCACAGTCCATAATATAGTGTAGCTCAACCGGTCCCATAAACGTGAACCACACTACATTACTTCTCTCCGATCCAGGTAGACGTTATCCCGCTACCGTTTCCCCCATCAGCTACCCACCGTACCACCATGCCCATGGTGGCCTAAGCGCCTAACTACCGTGCTGGCACCGCCTAGCAAGGTTGCCGCCCCTCGGGCCAGGTCTCAAAAACGGCCACGCACAAGCAACAAGCAATTATTAAGGTCATCTTTAAGTATTAGTTCATTTAGCATGCCTACCCTAGCACGCAACACACAAGTCACTGCGTACCTGGTACAGAGTCTGTGCTCCGAACAATCAGAAGATAGACAAGAAGATAAAGCAGAAGGCAGACTCCTAACAAATATCTGCTTCAAAGATTAACTCATATAAGCATTTGATTCAATTATCAACTTATATCAAACATGTATTAACCACTTAGTTTTCTAGCGAATTTACATTTGAAACAACATACTCCTCTTATTATTCGTGGTCTATCATATTTTAGAAATTACGTACTCCTTATCATTTAAGGTTAACCTAACATATTAATCGAAGCCAAT
Source organism: Combretum micranthum (assembly GCA_024138025.1). NCBI lineage: Eukaryota > Viridiplantae > Streptophyta > Magnoliopsida > Myrtales > Combretaceae > Combretum > Combretum micranthum. The sequence continues at coordinate 566,817 of JAMXBD010000446.1, read as the reverse complement.
TTCAAGTTAGTATGATCATATAGGTATTCATCAACTAATAGCTAAGTATAAATTGTTGGTTTATGAAGAATTTACTAAGCTAATATTAGTTAATAAATCTATATTAATTTTATCTAATCAAGTTGAATATAATTAACTAGTCAAGTTTACTAAATGGTAATTAGGTCATTTTAAATGGTAAATTCTATAGTATGTCCTATAATCAATCTATTAAACTTTTATTAAGTAAAACAACTTATTAAAATATAATTATTCTATTTATGTCATTTATAATTTATTTTTACATCTAAATGGACTAAGGAATCTAAACTAGTTTCCTATTATGTTTGTACTATCTTGTGATGTTATATTTATATTTACTTTATCAAATAAATTCATAAAATAAAAATAATTATTATTTATCTTAAAATTCATAATTTAACATGAAAACACATTATTTACATTTATTTCATATTCATTTGATTAGAATTGATTTACCTTAAATTCCTTCATTTCATTTCCTATAGAAAACTAGTGTGCACCCTAATTTTAATAAATCGGTTTATTATCTTAAACACGGGTTCTTAAGCTCAAATTTTTATGTAAACTTCCTAACATATATTTATATGTTTATAAGGTCATTTGGCCTAAATTAATTAGTTAATTATGGTTTTAATTTTAATTGATTCAAAACTGTCCAGAACAGGGCATAGGCAGCGACGACCGATCGGTTCGATCGAATTTGACCATCAAACCGACCGGTTCTTGGCCGGTTCTTTACACCAAATTAAAGTAGACTTATTAAGCTTTCAAACGTTGTAGTTTCATGAAAAAGGAGGAGAAAAAGTCACCGGTTCGGCCATATGAATTCACGCCACCACTGCTGGCCGAAACACTGTTTTGCCCTGTTTTGCTATTTTGTAATTTAATTTTTAAAAATAGTAAATGTATTTCAAAAATCACAAAAATTTACAGTTTTTATATAGACATGTTAAACTATCACTTTTATAAATTTCATTCAAAAATAAATTCATTTAGTATTTTATTTAAATTTGATAACCCAAGCTGTCCATATTTAATATATATGCATATAAATTAATCTTTAAGCATGTTGAATTCATCTAAAACATGTTTATTCTATGTTATTTCATCTATTTCACACATATATTTATATTTTACAATCAAAATTACAAATCACATCTCAAATCATCACAATCAACACAACATACCCAATTCCAATATATATCAAAATACCCATACATGCTCATCTCGGTTTTTAAGCATACATATAGTAATCTATACTTGAATCTAAGTTATCATTTAGTAATTTACATGAATATATGTGTCATCAACATAATGAAATATACTAATTACAATTACTTACTTGGATTAGAAAATCAATCAAGTAGTTGCCTCCACTACCACTTCTATCACTCAATGATTGATGCAACTTCTTCAAGCTTATTTTTCCTAACTTCAACCTTGTTTCTAGTCTCTAATTTCACCTAAGAAATTGATGGGAATATAGCTTAGATTGATGGAGCAAAAGAGGATGTTAAGAGGCATAAATTTGAGTAATACTTTACCTTATGGGTGTTGATGTTGAAGAGGACTTTGTTGTGTATTCTTGAAGTGTTTTTGAGAGAGAATTTGGGAGAATGGGGCTGCTGAAAATGGGTTGGGAATTAGGGTTTTCTAAGCATCCTATTTATATTAATTTATGTTATGTAATTTCCATTAGGTTTAGGGGCTTTTTGGTCATTTTGCTTGATTAATTGAGGGCATTTTGGTCTTTTTATGTTCATTGGAATTCTCTAGGATGGGAAGATATTTTCTTGTGTAGATATTTTAGGGGTATTTTAGTCTTTTCCAAGGGTTAGGAATCTTCAAGAGTTGGCTAAGGTCAATTTGGTCTTTTCACACTTGATATTTTTTTGTGTTCACATTGTAGATATTTTAAGGGGCAATTTGGTCATTTCACATGGTTGGAATTCTCTAGGCATTAGGTTTTTATTGATGTGTGTGTGTGCATGATAATTTCATGTTCTCATGGCTTAATGGACTTAAACTCTTAAGCTTATGGACTTTGTTTTGTTGCTAATAGGTTTAGGGTTTTAGATGAGAATTAGGGTTTTAGGTCATGGGCTTTTAGATATGTAGAATGGAAATTGGGAAAGAAGAAAGATAGTTAGCTAATTGGATTTAGAAATTAGGTTTAGGAATTTTAATGGAAGAAAAATTGATATCATATTTGAATTTAGAATTTTAGGGCTTTAGAATTTGATATTTAAAAGGAATTATTTAGTTTTAAATTTCTAAGATTTATGGTATTAAATTTTGGCTCAAATAGCTAAACTGACGATTTAGGGTTTACGCGATGGACTTGACAAATGGAATTTATTTAATAATTAGAAGTATCAAATAAGTTCGAATTTGTTGAAATAGGTGATTGAAGTAGTTTAATGGATTAAATCGAGTATTTAAGGTATTGAAATCTCTATTTTCAATTAGATTCATTTTCTAATTTAATTAGGTTAAACTATCTAATAATATCCTACAGTTTACAAAACTTCACCAACTAAATCATTTAAAATCAATTTATAAACTAAATTTAAGTTAAGGTTCAAAATCACTTGTATTTTTATACTAATCGTCTAATAATATCTAATTAACTCAAAAAAATTTTAGGGTATTTCATCCTCCCCCCCTTAAAACAAGTTTCGTCCTCGAAACTTACCTTATTACTCGAAGAGTTCGGGATATTTCTGTCTCATAGAGTCTTCATCTCCCATGTAGCTTCTCTTTCAGTCTGACCACTCCATTGAACTTTGATAAAAGGGATCGTCTTTCCTCAAGGTTTCTCTATTCGACCCAAAATCTTTATAGGTTTCTCAGCTATAGTTAAGTTAGGTTGTATCTCAGGCTGTTTTGTATCAATGACAGCATCTGGATCAGATATGCACTTCCTCAATTGTGATACATGAAACACATCATGTACTCCTGACAAATTCGGGGGTAAGCCAATCTATAGGCTAATGTCCAATTCTTTCGAGTATTTCAAAAGGTCCAATATACCTCGGGTTTAGCTTTCCTTTAACTCCGAATCTAAACACTCCCTTAGTAGGAGATACTCTAAGGAATACATGATCACGACCTCGAACTCAAGTGGTCTTCGTCTTGTATAGCATAGCTCTTATAACGATCCTGTGCTACTTTCATTCTTTGCTTCACAATCTGTATCTTATTCTGCTTGTTGCAAGATCTGGACCAAGTAAAGATTTCTCACCAACTTCATCCCAGTGCAAAGGTGATCTACACTTTCTTCCATACAACGCTTCAATGGAGCCATTGTATTGTAGCTTGATAGCTATTATTATATGCAAATTCTACTAATGGCAAATGATTATCCCATTGGCCACCAAAATCCAATGCACAAGCTCTCAGCATATCCTCCAAGATCTGAATCGTTCTCTCTGATTGTCCATCCATCTGAGGATGAAAAGCCGTACTAAACTGCAATTGTGTACCCAATGCCTCGGTAAGCTCTTCCAAAAGCGACTAACAAATCTTGAATCTCTATCAGATATGATAGATATCGGTACACCATGTAACCTCACAATCTCACGATAAGATTTGTGCCATCTTCTCAAGTGAGCAACCAACTTTCAAGGAATAAAGTGTGCCGATTTTGTTAACCTATCCACAATCACCATACTACCTCATGTTTAGCTAGTGTCTTTGGTAGTGCAGTCACAAAATCCATCGTCACACTTTCCCACTTCCATTCGGGTATAGGTAATGGCTTTAGTTCACCTCAGCCTTTGGGTTCTATTCTAATCTGTTGGCACGTCAACATTTTGATACATATTCAGCCACATCTTTTCATATTGTCCCACCAATATGCTTTTTAAGATCCTTTATACATTTTAGTGCTACCCTGGATGTATCGAATAAGTTGAAGAGTGAGCTTCTTTCATTACTTCCTTTCTCAAATCATCAATTGTAGGCATATATCCTGTTCCCATACCTAATATTGCCATTATCATCAAGTATCAATTCTTTCCTTTTTCCATTTTTTATAGCACTTGCCAAATTTTCACTTTCTGGATCTTCCTTCTGGCTCGCTTGATTTGTTCAAGTAGCGTAGGCTGTAAACTCAAGCTCGCAAGAATAACATCTACTTCCTTCAATGTTACTTCAACATCTAGCCTTCTAAGGTCCTCTAATATCTCCTTTGAGTGGTAATCATGGCTGCCACATTCATCTGTCTTTTTCTGCTCAAGGCATCTGCTACCACATTCGCTTTGCCCGGATGGTATAAATCTCAACGTCATAATCTTTAATTAACTCAAGCCATCGCCTTTGCCTCATATTAAGTTCCTTTTGGTGAAATATATTTCAAACTCTTATGATCGGTGTATATCTTACATTTTTCACCAAAAGATAGTGTCTCACAACTTCAAAGCCAAAACACTGCTGCAAGTTCTAAGTCATGAACTGGATAATTTCTTTCATGTGGTTTTAATTGTCTGGAGGCATAAGCAATTACTTTACCATCCTGCATTAATACACATCCAAGTCCTTGGATAGAAGCATCACTATAAATCACAAACTCCTTACCAGTAGTAGGTAATGCCAAAACAGGCGCTGATACTAACCGTTTCTTCAATTCTTGGAAACTTTCTTCACATTTATCAGTCCATATGAACTTCGCATTCTTTTGAGTTAATCTTGTCATAGGAGATGCAATCCTTGAAAATCCTTCAACAAATCTCCTATAATACCCAGCCATTCCAAAAAACTTCGAACTTCAGTAACAGTAGTAGTCTCTTCCATTCTGTTATAGCTTTTATTTTCTCTGGATCTACTGATATACCCTCTTTTGAAATCACATGACCCAGAAAAGCTACTTCCTTAAGCCAAAACTTACATTTGCTAAACTTCGCGTACAACTTCTTCTCTCTCAATCGTTGTAACACAAGTCTCAAGTGCTCTTCATGCTCCTCATAGCTTTGAGAATATATTAAAATATCATCAATAAACACAATTACAAATTGATCTAAATAATCCTTGAATACTCGATTCATAAGGTCCATAAAAGCTGCAGGAGCGTAGTCAATCCGAAAGGCATGACCAAAAACTCATAATGTCCATATCTTGTACGAAAGGCAGTCTTAGGCACATCTTGTGGCTTAATCTTTAGCTGATAATATCCAGATCGTAAATCGATCTTGGAAAATACTGCTGCTCCTTTCAATTGATCAAACAAGTCATCTATCCTCGTAACGGGTATTTATTCTTTATAGTCACTTGATTCAGCTCACGATAATCAATACACATCCGCATGCTACCGTCCTTCTTTTTACAAACAACACTGGAGCACCCCAAGGGGATATACTAGGTCGTATAAAACCTTGGTCTTGTAACTCCTGTAATTGCTTTTTCAATTCCTTTAACTCAACGGGGCCATTCTATATGGTGGTTTTGAAATAGGCGCTGTTCCTGGAATCACATCAATACCAAATTCTATCTCTCGGTCAGGAGGTAAACCAGGTAGATCATCAGGAAACACGTCCACAAATTCTTTCACCACGGTACCACCTCAATAGTCAACTCTTCAGCATTAATAGCTGCTACTAATGGTTTCTCCCATAACTCCATAAAATACATACTTTCAGGTCTTTGCCTCTCAAGAGTATATATGAGTTCTCATCCTTCAAGTCAAATCTTAACACCGCTCTATTACAATCTATAGTGACTCGGTACCAGTTTAGCCAATTCATACCCAATATTATATCAAAATTAGACATGGGCAAAACAATCATATCAATGGGCATATTCACACCAGAAATTAATACATCAACATTCCTACAGATGCGAGTCAGCTTTGATTGAGCACCTAGTGGAGTACTAACACACAAGGTACGATCAGACACAATATCAGGAGTAAGATCACAATTGCTCATGAATTCCTCAGATATACAAGTATGAGTAGCACCGGTATCAACCAATACATATGCAAGTTGTGTGAAACTAACAACGTACCTGCTAAGGTATCCACAGAAGGAGCTTCCTCGTACTGCTGGAGTGCAAATATTCTAGCTGCATTCTTCATTTCCTTTCTCCACACTAGCACCATGTCCACTACCCTTTTTTCCTTACAGTCAAATGCTTGATGTCCACGTTGCTTACATATGTAACAAAAGATAGGTTTCAAGGTGGATTCTTACACTCAGAAACTTTATGTCCTTCTTGTCCACATGCAAAACAAGCCCTTGGGTTCCACTTACACTCAACTAAATCATGGGTCCAAAACAACGAGCGCATTTCTTATTAAAGGTTGATGCTAGAGTAGGAGTTTTACTATAGACCCTTGTCCAATCTTCTTACCCGAAAATGGCTTCTTACCCTTCTACTGATAACTAGTGCCTTTACCACACCTTAAATCCTCCAAAAGTAGTAGAAAATGCTGGTCTTTTCCCTAAAAATGTTGATCTCTTTGCTTTGCACTTACATTCATTCTGAGTCTGCTCAACAAGTTTCGCCTTAGCAACAACAGCAGCTAGAGTAGTAAGCTGGAATAGCTTAACCTCACCTTAATTTCCACATTTAAGCCACTTGAAATTTTTGCACCTTCATACGCTCATCGTTAACCCTCACCAGCAAACCTTAGTAATCTACAGAACTCTGCATAATATTCATCAACAGTCTTGTTGCCTTGGCGTAGACTTAGCCAGTCCGCAATCATTTGTTCCCTAACAGTAATAGGAAAATATTGCACAAAGAAGGCATCCTTAAATCTAGTCCATGGAATAGGCTTTTCCATAGTCTTGCTAGCCAGTTTCCACCAATTATAGGCATCGCACTTCAACATATAAGCTGCTAAACTCACTTTCCTCTCATCTGAGACATCACAAGCGGTAAAGGCTTTTTAATTCCTCAATCCAACTTTCAGCCTTAGTTGGATCAGTATTATATCCATCAAATTCAGGTACTAATCTAGTAAAATCATGCAACTTCACTTGGCTATTTCGACCACCAGTTTGCACATCATCTCCCTGTCTTGCAGTTTGTGGAGCATGCCGCTGCATGAACTGCTGTTGCTGCTGATACATCATCTGTTGATATTGCTGCATCATAGCAAACATATCCCTGAACATAGTGTACATATTGCGGGTCTCCATTGGAACCTGCATAGGAGGGAACTGAGGCATCTGAGGTATAGAAGTTGATGCTGGATCAGAAGCAAAAGCAGGAGTCGGAGTAGGAGCAGGAGCAGAATTAGGTGATGAAGGAGGTGGAGGTGGCGTATTTTCTCTATCTATCTGTCGTCTAGTTCGTCTATGAGTCCTATCCATCTACAAACATGCAGCATTTGTTACAAAACAGTCAGAGAATATCTTATTAAGGATTAATGGGGTAATCCTAGCTTATTATTATTATTATTATTATTATTATTATTATTACTTGTGCACTACATAACTTAACCAAACTTGAATTAACTTGATTTTAAAGCAAGCATTAATGTAATACAGTCATATGGCATTTCATAACACAACATAGTAAATCATTCAATTTTACATATATAGGACAGTAGGAACTAGATTGGCGATTCTGGACCTTCAGCTTGGTTACCTTGACAAAATGCAACTCGACATGATTTGGACTCAACATGACTTAAAAATTGACTTAGAATTAATATGACCTAAACTTGACAAGACTCAAACTTGACACTAACGACCGACAACTCAACATGACTCGACATTTAGATGACACATTACAGCATAAAACCTGATAGACAAGACATGATGACTCAATAAGAGAAGGTCGTAGATTCGCCATTCCATCCTATTGTTTATATATATAGAAAATGCACATATAACATACCATGTCCATAATCAAGTAAGCAATAAGTTATAGCACTTATAGTTCTGAACATGGCAAATATACAGCATGCATAATCACATAACATTTTGATTGAATCCATTTTCAATTATCAACGGAAAAGTAAACTTAAACCAAGTTGATTAATTTAGTCTGAATAATAAATTTTATGTTAAATGTTTAGCATAAGTCAGGTAAAACAACACAACAACCGACATGAAACCCAAGTTTTCCCCCACTCAACTCACCAATACTAATACGCATCCTAACATATTATGTTTTAGCAAACGATCAGGATAAACGTTTGCTCTGATACCATCTTAAACTGTCACGCCCTGAATGGATCCAAGGCGTGTCCAGTCCGCCACGCATAACGCTTAGGCGTTATACGCTAAGGCTAACCTAGTCTACAGTTTATCGTGATCATTGCTAAACAAATTTTAGATTATGAAATCATTGAATTAGTTTATGAAAACAATTGAAAATTTTTGCAGCGGAAAATAAATTTTTCAAAACACTTTTCGATTAAGTTACTTCAAGAGTAGATCAATGTATACATAAGATCCATATCATCATATATTTCAAATAGAGAGTGTCAAGTAACTCAAGTACAAACCATGGGCTAGTAGATAGGCCCTCATCAAAACATAAGTTTGATAGTGAAATTTATAAAATAGAAATAAGATAATAATCCAGCGGTCCTAATCACTCAATTCATCGAGAAACTCCTCGAAATCCGTACCGTACCCATATAATCATAGGTATCATCATCATCATCGTAATCATCAGCACCTGAAAAAGAGAGGAATGAGCCGAAGCCCAGTACAACAGCAACACAAGCACACACGAGATGGGCATACATGCTTATTCTAAATGCAATGCAACATCAATAGTTTATATCTTTAAATTAAAGTGCAACAAACAACAGTGGAGCACTCACACTCCGGCAACACGCTGGAACCTGGGGGTCCTGAGTAGCAGCAACTGCTCAGGGGGTTGATATAGGCAGCCCGAATACCTATATCTCCTACCTCTACAAGTAATAGCCTCGTCTGGGGGCCACAGCCGTTACGCATCTCTACCATCACAGTCCATAATATAGTGTAGCTCAACCGGTCCCATAAACGTGAACCACACTACATTACTTCTCTCCGATCCAGGTAGACGTTATCCCGCTACGTTTCCCCCATCAGCTACCCACCGTACCACCATGCCCATGGTGGCCTAAGCGCCTAACTACCGTGCTGGCACCGCCTAGCAAGGTTGCCGCCCTCGGGCCAGGTCTCAAAAACGGCCACGCACAAGCAACAAGCAATTATTAAGGTCATCTTTAAGTATTAGTTCATTTAGCATGCCTACCCTAGCACGCAACACACAAGTCACTGCGTACCTGGTACAGATCTGTGCTCCGAACAATCAGAAGATAGAGAAGATAAAGCAGAAGGCAGACTCCTAACAAATATCTGCTTCAAATTAACTCATATAAGCATTTGATTCAATTATCAACTTATATCAAACATGTATTAACACTTAGTTTTCTAGCGAATTTACATTTGAAACAACATACTCCTCTTATTATTCGTGGTCTATCATATTTTAGAAATTACGTACTCCTTATCATTTAAGGTTAACCTAACATTTAATCGAAGCCAATTTCAAGTTAATATGATCATATAGGTATTCATCAATAATAGCTAAGTATAAATTGTTGGTTTATGAAGAATTTACTAAGCTAATATTAGTTAATAAATCTATATTAATTTTATCTAATCAAGTTGAATATAATTAACTAGTCAAGTTTACTAAATGGTAATTAGGTCATTTTAAATGGTAAATTCTATAGTATGTCCTATAATCAATCTATTAAATTTATTAAGTAAAACAACTTATTAAAATATAATTATTCTATTTATGTCATTTATAATTTATTTTTACATCTAAATGGACTAAGGAATCTAAACTAGTTTCCTATTATGTTTGTACTATCTTGTGATGTTATATTTATATTTACTTTATCAAATAAATTCATAAAATAAAAATAATTAATTATTTATCTTAAAATTCATATTTTAACATGAAAACACATTATTTACATTTATTTCATATTCATTTGATTAGAATTGATTTACCTTAAATTCCTTCATTTCATCTCCTATAGAAAACTAGTGTGCACCCTAATTTTAATAAATCGGTTTATTATCTTAAACACGGGTTCTTAAGCTCAAATTTTTATGTAAACTTCCTAACATATATATTTATATGTTTATAAGGTCATTTGGCCTAAATTAATTAGTTAATTATGGTTTAAATTTTAATTGATTCAAAACTGTCCAGAACAGGGCATAGGCAGCGACGACTGATTGGTTCGATCGAATTTGACCATCAAACCGACCGGTTCTTGGCCGGTTCTTTACATCAAATTAAAGTAGACTTATTAAGCTTTCAAAACGTTGTAGTTTCATTGAAAAAGGAGGAGAAAAAGTCACCGGTTCGGCCATTTGAATTCACGCCACCACTGCTGGCAGAAACACTGTTTTGCCCTGTTTTGCTATTTTGTAATTTAATTTTTAAAAATAGTAAATGTATTTCAAAAATCACAAAAATTTACAGTTTTTATATTGACATGTTAAACTATCACTTTTATAAATTTCATTCAAAAATAAATTCATTTAGTATTTTATTGAAATTTGATAATCCAAGCTGTCCATATTTAATATATATGCATATAAATTAATCTTTAAGCATGTTGAATTCATCTAAAACATGTTTATTCTATGTTATTTCATCTATTTCACACATATTTTTATATTTTACAATCAAAATTACAAATCACATCTCAAATCATCACAATCAACACAACATACCCAATTCCAATATATATCAAAACCCATACATGCTCATCTCGGTTTTTAAGCATACATATAGTAATCTATACTTGAATCTAAGTTATCATTTAGTAATTTACATGAATATATGTGTCATCAACATAATGAAATATACTAATTACAATTACTTACTTGGATTAGAAAATAATCAAGTAGTTGCCTCCACTACCACTTCTATCACTCAATGATTGATGCAACTTCTTCAAGCTTATTTTTCCTAACTTCAACCTTGTTTCTAGTCTCTAATTTCACCTAAGAAATTGATGGGAATATAGCTTAGATTGATGGAGCAAAAGAGGATGTTAAGAGGCATAAATTTGAGTAATACTTTACCTTATGGGTGTTGATGTTGAAGAGGACTTTGTTGTGTATTCTTGAAGTGTTTTTGAGAGAGAATTTGGGAGAATGGGGCTGCTGAAAATGGGTTGGGAATTAGGGTTTTCTAAGCATCCTATTTATATTAATTTATGTTATGTAATTTCCATTAGGTTTAGGGGTTTTTGGTCATTTTGCTTGATTAATTGAGGGCATTTTGGTCTTTTTATGTTCATTGGAATTCTCTAGATGGGAAGATATTTTCTTGTGTGATATTTTAAGGGGTATTTTAGTCTTTTCCTAGGGTTAGGAATCTTCAAGAGTTGGCTAAGGTCAATTTGGTCTTTTACACTTGATATTTTTTTGTGTTCACATTGTAGATATTTTAAGGGGCAATTTGGTCATTTCACATGGTTGGAATTCTCTAGCATTAGGTTTTTATTGAATGTGTGTGTGTGCATGATAATTTCATGTTCTCATGGCTTAATGACTTAAACTCTTAAGCTTATGGACTTTGTTTTGTTGCTAATAGGTTTAGGGTTTTAGATGAGAATTAGGGTTTTAGGTCATGGGCTTTTAGATATGTAGAATGGAAATTGGGAAAGAAGAAAGATAGTTAGCTAATTGGATTTAGAAATTAGGTTTAGGAATTTTAATGGAAGAAAAATTGATATCATATTTGAATTTAGAATTTTAGGGCTTTAGAAATTTGATATTAAAAGGAATTATTTAGTTTTAAATTTCTAAGATTTATGGTATTAAATTTTGGCTCAAATAGCTAAACTGACGATTTAGGGTTTACGCGATGGATTTGACAAATGGAATTTTTTAATAATTAGAAGGTATCAAATAAGTTCGAATTTGTTGAAATAGGTGATTGAAGTAGTTTAATGGATTAAATCGAGTATTTAAGGTATTGAAATCTCTATTTTCAATTAGATTCATTTCTAATTTAATTAGGTTAAACTATCTAATAATATCCTACAGTTTACAAAACTTCACCAACTAAATCATTTAAAATCAATTTATAAACTAAATTTAAGTTAAGGTTCAAAATCACTTGTATTTTTATACTAATCGTCTAATAATATCTAATTAACTCAAAAAAATTTTAGGGTATTTCATCCTCCCCCCCTTAAAACAAGTTTCGTCCTCGAAACTTACCTTATTACTCGAAGAGTTCGGGATATTTCTGTCTCATAGAGTCTTCATCTCCCATGTAGCTTCTCTTTCAGTCTGACCACTCCATTGAACTTTGATAAAAGGGATCGTCTTTCTTCTCAAGGTCTTCTCTATTCGACCCAAAATCTTTATAGGTTTCTCAGCTATAGTTAAGTTAGGTTGTATCTCAGGCTGTTTTGTATCAATGACAGCATCTGGATCAGATATGCACTTCCTAATTGTGATACATGAAACACATCATGTACTCCTGACAAATTTCGGGGGTAAGCCAATCTATAGGCTAATGGTCCAATTCTTTCGAGTATTTCAAAAGGTCCAATATACCTCGGGTTTAGCTTTCCTTTAACTCCGAATCTAAACACTCCCTTAGTAGGAGATACTCTAAGGAATACATGATCACCGACCTCGAACTCAAGTGGTCTTCGTCTTGTATAGCATAGCTCTTATAACGATCCTGTGCTACTTTCATTCTTTGCTTCACAATCTGTATCTTATCTATAGCTTGTTGCAAGATCTGGACCAAGTAAAGATTTCTCACCAACTTCATCCCAGTGCAAAGGTGATCTACACTTTCTTCCATACAACGCTTCATATGGAGCCATCTGTATTGTAGCTTGATAGCTATTATTATATGCGAATTCTACTAATGGCAAATGATTATCCCATTGGCCACCGAAATCCAATGCACAAGCTCTCAGCATATCCTCCAAGATCTGAATCGTTCTCTCTGATTGTCCATCCGTCTGAGGATGAAAAGCCGTACTAAACTGCAATTGTGTACCCAATGCCTCATGTAAGCTCTTCCAAAAGCGACTAACAAATCTTGATCTCTATCAGATATGATAGATATCGGTACACCATGTAACCTCACAATCTCACGGATATAGATTTGTGCCATCTTCTCAAGTGAGCAACCAACTTTCAAAGGAATAAAGTGTGCCGATTTTGTTAACCTATCCACAATCACCCATACTACCTCATGTTTAGCTAGTGTCTTTGGTAGTGCAGTCACAAAATCCATCGTCACACTTTCCCACTTCCATTCGGGTATAGGTAATGGCTTTAGTTCACCTCCAGGCCTTTGGTGTTCTATTCTAATCTGTTGGCACGTCAAACATTTTGATACATATTCAGCCACATCTCTTTTCATATTGTCCCACCAATAATGCTTTTTAAGATCCTTATACATTTTAGTGCTACCTGGATGTATCGAATAAGTTGAAGAGTGAGCTTCTTTCATTACTTCCTTTCTCAAATCATCAATCGTAGGCACATATATCCTGTTCCCATACCTAATATTGCCATTATCATCAAGTCTCAATTCTTTCCTTTTTCCATTTTTTATAGCACTTACCAAATTTTCACTTTCTGGATCTTCCTTCTGGCCTCGCTTGATTTGTTCAAGTAGCGTAGGCTGTAAACTCAAGCTCGCAAGCATAACATCTACTTCCTTCAATGTTACTTCAACATCTAGCCTTCTAAGGTCCTCTAATATCTCCTTTTGAGTGGTAATCATGGCTGCCACATTCATCTGTCTTTTTCTGCTCAAGGCATCTGCTACCACATTCGCTTTGCCCGGATGGTATAAAATCTCAACGTCATAATCTTTAATTAACTCAAGCCATCGCCTTTGCCTCATATTAAGTTCCTTTTGGGTGAAAATATATTTCAAACTCTTATGATCGGTGTATATCTTACATTTTTCACCAAAAAGATAGTGTCTCCACAACTTCAAAGCCAAAACCACTGCTGCAAGTTCTAAGTCATGAACTGGATAATTTCTTTCATGTGGTTTTAATTGTCTGGAGGCATAAGCAATTACTTTACCATCCTGCATTAATACACATCCAAGTCCTTGGATAGAAGCATCACTATAAATCACAAACTCCTTACCAGTAGTAGGTAATGCCAAAACAGGCGCTGATACTAACCGTTTCTTCAATTCTTGGAAACTTTCTTCACATTTATCAGTCCATATGAACTTCGCATTCTTTTGAGTTAATCTTGTCATAGGAGATGCAATCCTTGAAAATCCTTCAACAAATCTCCTATAATACCCAGCCATTCCAAGAAAACTTCGAACTTCAGTAACAGTAGTAGGTCTCTTCCATTCTGTTATAGCTTTTATTTTCTCTGGATCTACTGATATACCCTCTTTTGAAATCACATGACCCAGAAAAGCTACTTCCTTAAGCCAAAACTTACATTTGCTAAACTTCGCGTACAACTTCTTCTCTCTCAATCGTTGTAACACAAGTCTCAAGTGCTCTTCATGCTCCTCATAGCTTTGAGAATATATTAAAATATCATCAATAAACACAATTACAAATTGATCTAAATAATCCTTGAATACTCGATTCATAAGGTCCATAAAAGCTGCAGGAGCGTTAGTCAATCCGAAAGGCATGACCAAAAACTCATAATGTCCATATCTTGTACGAAAGGCAGTCTTAGGCACATCTTGTGGCTTAATCTTTAGCTGATAATATCCAGATCGTAAATCGATCTTGGAAAATACTGCTGCTCCTTTCAATTGATCAAACAAGTCATCTATCCTCGGTAATGGGTATTTATTCTTTATAGTCACTTGATTCAGCTCACGATAATCAATACACATCCGCATGCTACCGTCCTTCTTTTTTACAAACAACACTGGAGCACCCCAAGGGGATATACTAGGTCGTATAAAACCTTGGTCTTGTAACTCCTGTAATTGCTTTTTCAATTCTTTTAACTCAACGGGGGCCATTCTATATGGTGGTTTTGAAATAGGCGCTGTTCCTGGAATCACATCAATACCAAATTCTATCTCTCGGTCAGGAGGTAAACCAGGTAGATCATCAGGAAACACGTCCACAAATTCTTTCACCACGGGTACCACCTCAATAGTCAACTCTTCAGCATTAATAGCTGCTACTAATGGTTTCTCCCATAACTCCATAAAATACATACTTTCAGGTCTTTGCCTCTCAAGAGTATATATGAGTTCTTCATCCTTCAAGTCAAATCTTAACACCGCTCTATTACAATCTATAGTGACTCGGTACAAGTTTAGCCAATTCATACCCAATATTATATCAAAATCAGACATGGGCAAAACAATCATATCAATGGGCATATTCACACCAGAAATTAATACATCAACATTCCTACAGATGCGAGTCAGCTTTGATTGAGCACCTAGAGGAGTATTAACACACAAGGTACGATCAGACACAACATCAGGAGTAAGATCACAATTGCTCATGAATTCCTCAGATATACAAGTATGAGTAGCACCGGTATCAACCAATACATATGCAAGTTGTGCTGAAACTAACAACGTACCTGCTAAGGTATCCACAGAAGGAGCTTCCTCATACTGCTGGAGTGCAAATATTCTAGCTGCATTCTTCCCATTTCCTTTCTCCACACTAGCACCATGTCCACTACCCTTTTTCTCCTTACAGTCAAATGCTTGATGTCCACGTTGCTTACATATGTAACAAAAGATAGGTTTCAAGGTAGGATTCTTACACTCAGAAACTTTATGTCCTTCTTGTCCACATGCAAAACAAGCCCTTGGGTTCCACTTACACTCAACTAAATCATGGGGTCCAAAACAACGAACGCATTTCTTATTAAAGGTTGATGCTAGAGTAGAAGTTTTTACTATAGACCCTTGTCCAATCTTCTTACCCGAAAATGGCTTCTTACCCTTCTGCTGGTAACTAGTGCCTTTACCAGCACCTTTAAATCCTCCAAAAGTAGTAGAAAATGCTGGTCTTTTCCCTAAAAATGTTGATCTCTTTACTTTCTGCATCTTACATTCATTCTGAGTCTGCTCAACAAGTTTTGCCTTAGCAACAACATCAGCTAGAGTAGTAAGCTGGAATAGCTTAACCTCACCCTTAATTTCCACATTTAGGCCACTTTGAAATTTTTGCACCTTCATACGCTCATCGTTGTAACCCTCACCAGCAAACCTCAGTAATCTGCAGAACTCTGCATAATATTCATCAACAGTCTTGTTGCCTTGGCGTAAACTTAGCCAGTCCGCAATCATTTGTTCCCTAACAGTAATAGGAAAATATTGCACAAAGAAGGCATCCTTAAATCTAGTCCATGGAATAGGCTTTTCCATAGTCTTGCTAGCTAGTTTCCACCAATTATAGGCATCGCGCTTCAACATATAAGTTGCTAAACTCACTTTCCTCTCATCTGAGACATCACAAGCGGCAAATGCTTTTTCTAATTCCTCAATCCAACTTTCAGCCTTAGTTGGATCAGTATTATATCCATCAAATTCAGGTACTAATCTAGTAAAATCATGCAACTTCACTTGGCTATTTCGACCACCAGTTTGCACATCATCTCCCTGTCTTGCAGTTTGTGGAGCATGCCGCTGCATGAACTGCTGTTGCTGCTGATACATCATCTGTTGATATTGCTGCATCATAGCAAACATATCCCTGAACATAGTGTATATATTACGGGTTCCATTGGACCTGCGGCATAGGAGGGAACTGAGGCATCTGAGGTATAGAAGTTGATGCTGGATCAGAAGCAAAAGCAGGAGTCGGAGTAGGAGCAGGAGCAGAATTAGGTGATGAAGGAGGTGGAGGTGGGTATTTTCTCTATCTATCTGTCGTCTAGTTCGTCTATGAGTCCTATCCATCTACAAACATGTAACATTTATTACAAAACAGTCAGAGAATATCTTATTAAGGATTAATGGGGTAATCCTAGCTTATTATTATTATTATTATTATTATTAACTATTATACTTGTGCACTACATAACTTAACCAAACTTGAATTAATTTGATTTTAAAGCAAGCATTAATGTAATACAGTCATATGGCATTTCATAACACAACATAGTAAATCATTCAATTTTACATATATAGACAGTAGGAACTAGATTGGCGATTCTGGACCTTCAACTTGGTTACCTTGACAAAATGCAACTCGCCATGATTTGGACTCAACATGACTTAAAAATTGACTTAGAATTAATATGACCTAAACTTGACAAGACTCAAACTTGACACTAACGACGATAACTCAACAAGACTCGACATTTAGATGACACATTACAGCATAAAACCTGAGACAAGACATGATGACTCAATAAGAGAAGGTCGTAGATTCGCCATTCCATCCTATTGTTTATATATATATAGAAAAATGCACATATAACATACCATGTCCATAATCAAGTAAGCAATAAGTTATAGCATTATAGTTCTGAGCACATGGCAAATATACAGCATGCATAATCACATAACATTTTGATTGAATCCATTTTCAATTATCAACGGAAAAGTAAACTTAAACCAAGTTGATTAATTTAGTCTGAATAATAAATTTTATGTTTAATGTTTAGCATAAGCTAGGTAAAACAAACACAACAACCGACATGAAACCCAAGTTTTTCCCCCGCACTCAACTCACCAATACTAATACGCATCTTAACATATTATGTTTTAGCAAACGATCAGGATAAACGTTTGCTCTGATACCATCTTAAACTGTCACGCCCTGAATGGATCTAAGGCGTGTCCAGTCCGCCACGCATAACGCTTAGGCATTATACGCTAAGGCTAACCTAGTCTACAGTTTATCGTGATCATTGCTAAACAAATTTTAGATTATGAAATCATTGAATTAGTTTATGAAAACAATTGAAAATTTTTGCAGCGGAAAATAAATTTTTCAAATCACTTTTCGATTAAGTTACTTCAAGGAGTAGATCAATGTATACATAAGATCCATATCATCATATATTTCAAATAGAGAGTGTCAAGTAACTCAAGTACAAACCATGGGCTAGTAGATAGGCCCTCATCAAAACATAAGTTTGATAGTGAAATTTATAAAATAGAAATAAGATAATAATCCAGCGGGTCCTAATCACTCAATTCATCGAGAAACTCCTCGAAATCCGTACCGTACCCCATATAATCATAGGTATCATCATCATCATCGTAATCATCAGCACCTGAAAAAGAGAGGAATGAGCCGAAGCCCAGTACAACAGCAACACAAGCACACACGAGATGGGCATACATGCTTATTCTAAATGCAATGCAACATCAATAGTTTATATCTTTAAATTAAAGTGCAACAAACAACAGTGGAGCACTCACACTCCGGCAACACGCTGGGAACCTGGGGTCCTGAGTAGCAGCAATGCTCAGGGGGTTGATATAGGCAGCCCGAATACCTATATCTCCTACCTCTACAAGTAATAGCCTCGTCTGGGGGCCACAGCCGTTACGCATCTCTACCCATCACAGTCCATAATATAGTGTAGCTCAACCGGTCCCATAAACGTGAACCACACTACATTACTTCTCTCCGATCCAGGTAGACGTTATCCCGCTACCGTTTCCCCCATCAGCTACCCACCGTACCACCATGCCCATGGTGGCCTAAGCGCCTAACTACCGTGCTGGCACCGCCTAGCAAGGTTGCCGCCCCTCGGGCCAGGTCTCAAAAACGGCCACGCACAAGCAACAAGCAATTATTAAGTCGTCTTTAAGTATTAGTTCATTTAGCATGCCTACCCTAGCAAGCAACCACAAGTCACTGCGTACCTGGTACAGTCTGTGCTCCGAACAATCAGAAGATAGACAAGAAGATAAAGCAGAAGGCAGACTCCTAACAAATATCTGCTTCAAAGATTAACTCATATAAGCATTTGATTCAATTATCAACTTATATCAAACATGTATTAACCACTTAGTTTTCTAGCGAATTTACATTTGAAACAACATACTCCTCTTATTATTCGTGGTCTATCATATTTTAGAAATTACGTACTCCTTATCATTTAAGGTTAACCTAACATATTAATCGAAGCCAATTTCAAGTTAGTATGATCATATAGGTATTCATCAACTAATAGCTAAGTATAAATTGTTGGTTTATGAAGAATTTACTAAGCTAATATTAGTTAATAAATCTATATTAATTTTATCTAATCAAGTTGAATATAATTAACTAGTCAAGTTTACTAAATGGTAATTAGGTCATTTTAAATGGTAAATTCTATAGTATGTCCTATAATCAATCTATTAAACTTTTATTAAGTAAAACAACTTATTAAAATATAATTATTCTATTTATGTCATTTATAATTTATTTTTACATCTAAATGGACTAAGGAATCTAAACTAGTTTCCTATTATGTTTGTACTATCTTGTGATGTTATATTTATATTTACTTTATCAAATAAATTCATAAAATAAAAATAATTAATTATTTATCTTAAAATTCATAATTTAACATGAAAACACATTATTTACATTTATTTCATATTCATTTGATTAGAATTGATTTACCTTAAATTCCTTCATTTCATTTCCTATAGAAAACTAGTGTGCACCCTAATTTTAATAAATCGGTTTATTATCTTAAACACGGGTTCTTAAGCTCAAATTTTTATGTAAACTTCCTAACACATATATTTATATGTTTATAAGGTCATTTGGCCTAAATTAATTAGTTAATTATGGTTTTAATTTTAATTGATTCAAAACTGTCCAGAACAGGGCATAGGCAGCGACGACCGATCGGTTCGATCGAATTTGACCATCAAACCGACCGGTTCTTGGCCGGTTCTTTACACCAAATTAAAGTAGACTTATTAAGCTTTCAAAACGTTGTAGTTTCATGGAAAAAGGAGGAGAAAAAGTCACCGGTTCGGCCATATGAATTCACGCCACCACTGCTGGCCGAAACACTGTTTTGCCCTGTTTTGCTATTTTGTAATTTAATTTTTAAAAATAGTAAATGTATTTCAAAAATCACAAAAATTTACAGTTTTTATATAGACATGTTAAACTATCACTTTTATAAATTTCATTCAAAAATAAATTCATTTAGTATTTTATTTAAATTTGATAACCCAAGCTGTCCATATTTAATATATATGCATATAAATTAATCTTTAAGCATGTTGAATTCATCTAAAACATGTTTATTCTATGTTATTTCATCTATTTCACACATATATTTATATTTTACAATCAAAATTACAAATCACATCTCAAATCATCACAATCAACACAACATACCCAATTCCAATATATATCAAAATACCCATACATGCTCATCTCGGTTTTTAAGCATACATATAGTAATCTATACTTGAATCTAAGTTATCATTTAGTAATTTACATGAATATATGTGTCATCAACATAATGAAATATACTAATTACAATTACTTACTTGGATTAGAAAATCAATCAAGTAGTTGCCTCCACTACCACTTCTATCACTCAATGATTGATGCAACTTCTTCAAGCTTATTTTTCCTAACTTCAACCTTGTTTCTAGTCTCTAATTTCACCTAAGAAATTGATGGGAATATAGCTTAGATTGATGGAGCAAAAGAGGATGTTAAGAGGCATAAATTTGAGTAATACTTTACCTTATGGGTGTTGATGTTGAAGAGGACTTTGTTGTGTATTCTTGAAGTGTTTTTGAGAGAGAATTTGGGAGAATGGGGCTGCTGAAAATGGGTTGGGAATTAGGGTTTTCTAAGCATCCTATTTATATTAATTTATGTTATGTAATTTCCATTAGGTTTAGGGGCTTTTTGGTCATTTTGCTTGATTAATTGAGGGCATTTTGGTCTTTTTATGTTCATTGGAATTCTCTAGGATGGGAAGATATTTTCTTGTGTAGATATTTTAGGGGTATTTTAGTCTTTTCCAAGGGTTAGGAATCTTCAAGAGTTGGCTAAGGTCAATTTGGTCTTTTCACACTTGATATTTTTTTGTGTTCACATTGTAGATATTTTAAGGGGCAATTTGGTCATTTCACATGGTTGGAATTCTCTAGGCATTAGGTTTTTATTGATGTGTGTGTGTGCATGATAATTTCATGTTCTCATGGCTTAATGGACTTAAACTCTTAAGCTTATGGACTTTGTTTTGTTGCTAATAGGTTTAGGGTTTTAGATGAGAATTAGGGTTTTAGGTCATGGGCTTTTAGATATGTAGAATGGAAATTGGGAAAGAAGAAAGATAGTTAGCTAATTGGATTTAGAAATTAGGTTTAGGAATTTTAATGAAAGAAAAATTGATATCATATTGAATTTAGAATTTTAGGGCTTTAGAAATTTGTTATTTTAAAAGGAATTATTTAGTTTAAATTTCTAAGATTTATGGTATTAAAAATTTTGGCTCAAATAGCTAACTGACGATTAGGGTTTACGCGATCGGACTTGACAAATGGAATTTAGTTTAATAATTAGAAGATATCAAATAATTTCGAATTTGTTGAAATAGTGATTGAAGTAGTTTAATGGAATTAAATTCGAGTATTTAAGGTATTGAAATCTCTATTTCAATTAGATTCATTTCTAATTTAATTAGGTTAAACTATCTAATAATATCCTACAGTTTACAAAACTTCACCAACTAAATATTTAAAATCAATTTAAAAACTAATTTAAGTTAAGTTTCAAAATCACTTGTATTTTTATACTAATCGTCTAATAATATCTAATTAACTCAAAAAAAAAAAAAATTGGGTATTTCAGTATAAGACCCTTGTGATGCCCTATATATAGTATTTGTGGTATGTAAATATTTATAAGATGTTTGCAACCAAATAAGAAAGGATGTAAACCTCTATATGTGTGTTTAAGAAGCTTGTTTAGGTGTTTTCTTTGAATGTTGATTTAAATGTTTGGCATTCATAGGCATTAGTCTTGGCCAATGTGATAGGCTTATAATTTGAAATGGTTGAAATTGGTGCTTTTTAGTAATGTGAATGAATAGGGGATAACAGGTGGAGGTCAAATATTAAATAGCCTTATCGTTATGTTGAGGATGGCATAATGTTTCCATCTTTAGGTGTCCTTGTACACATCTTTCTAACAAGTTAAGATGAACCTAAAAGGCAAGACATTAGAAGTAATCATGGATGAATGGATGAACATAACCTAAACATATGAAACACTTCAAAGATTCAATTAAAAGTTACAACACTTCAAGTTCTAACATTCTAAAAATTTTGCAGTTAACAAGCCAACAATAACTCAAGTTAGTTTGGACTAATTTGCACTAATAATATAAGAAGTTTGGACTAGCTAAGATTGGTCCAAATGCACTTTCATGGTCACATTCCATTTCGATTGTGTTCTCTTTTTTGGAAGAAATTGCTTGAAACTTTATATAAAGTCAATAACTCTTCTTCGAGCTCGTATTTAACATGGGTACATTATAATTAATCATTGATCTTTTGAAATATAAAGTTTTTTACTTAAATCACATAATTGGCAATTTATTTAAACAATTTTCCACTAGATTATTGATTATGTACGCATAGAAACACGTTCATGATTATGTAGAAACAATAATATTGTTAGATTTGAACCATTTCTTAGTCTAGGCTTTATGAAATTTAACAAAACCATTAGTAACTCTAGATAATATTCAACAAGAAGTTCCAAACATGGCAGATGAATCTCCCTCTTTTTCACTATTGCATTAGCAAATAGCAAGTTCTATTTGCGCTTTTAAGGCACATGGATATTAGAACAGTAACTCTAGTTAATATTTTCCGGATTAGAACTCTTCAAAAATGATGGCCTATGGTAACAGAAATATAGAGAGGGGGGGGGGGGGTGGTGGGGGTGGTGGTTGTACAAAGGAAATGTAGAGACTAATTTTATTTATTTTTTTTCACTATTGATTGAATGTCTTTAGTTTTTCTATAATAATACTATGCATATCTTATTCTTTTAATTAATATTCCTAACTATTTTTTCTAATTAACCAACTGATATTACTATTTTTCTAACTAGTTATAATATCTAAGTAATTTATCAGCTAATTCCTAATGTGTGACAATGTATCATTTTCCAATGGTTCAGTATTCTGGATTATAACCCTGTAAGTAAAACAATGTCCTAGTGCAAAACTTCCCTCAGCTCATCTATTTTATAAATTCCTTTTTTAAATCCGATCCAACTGTAATAATTTTAAACCCGCCTTCCATTCAAGCCATAGCCCCGGCATATTCCCCAAACTTGAGTAGATTGTTGAATATGAAATAATTTTATATCCCAAACTGTAATCGTTATATATATATGGTATCTATTTTTAATATATATTTATTTAAAAATAATAAAAGTTTAATGTGAAAATTACCAAAAATGTTGAAACAAACAGAACCTTGAAGCCAACATTATTACAGACTTAAAAACCACATGGGACCAGCTATTCAAACGAATTATTGCTTTCAGAAGAATGATTTGACACAAGCGTGATAATTGAGCATTTCCGATGCATGTCATCCGTTGTTACAGTCATTGAAAACTAGTATCGCAAACGTCAAAAAGTCGCCTTCTTTTTTTTGTTTCTTTTCATCACAACGGAAAAAATGAGATGCAAATCCAAAACCTTTCACTTAAGACTATAAGAAGTCACAAAGCTACAATATTATTGGCAAAAAATTACCTTATTCAAAAGGTCATTTTATTTGAAAAATCGACACTCCATGGTCCGAAGCTGCTACATTCTAGATCATCATCAACATGACTATGGAGCAATCAATTATTTAGATATAAAAATATCGGTTAATATCATAAACGGTATATGATAAAATATATAATTAGGTATTTAAAGTTTGAAATTGATCAATTTAGTATCTACAGTTTGAAATTAAACAATTTAGTACTCAAACTCTAAAATTGACAAATTTAATACCTCAAACAACTTTTCTTATATGCTAACACTACCTCTATTAAGTTCTTTTGAGTATTGAATTGATCAATTTCAAAATTTTTTAGGTATTAGATTGATCAATTTTAAAGTTCAGGTACTAAATTGATCATTTTCAAAGTTTAGGTACTTAATTGCGTATTTTATTAAAATTTAGGTGTCATTTCTAACATTATCCCTAAAAATATTATTAAGAGGAAAAAAAAAACACGTTCAACCATATAAATATAAGGGTTAAATACAAAAACCTTATCTGTGTTTTGACTAATTTTCAAATACAGTAACAATGTTAATTTTTTTGGCGAATAGATAACCTGAGTTCCATACAAATATATCAATATAATTAATTACTATTAGAGAGATATGTGTTAAGAGTCTTATTGGTCTAAAAAATTAATTCAAAAATTATTATAAAATAAAATTAAATAAATAAAGTATTAAAAATTATTTTTTAATAAGAAAATTAAAAATAAAATAACATTAATTTTTATGTCAAATAAACTATTGATATATGTTATTCTAAAGTTATTAAATAAAACGACACTTTTGTATGAAACTTATGTCACATATTTATAAAAAAATTAATGAGTTATATATTTATAAATTAGTCAAACAACAAGTAAGGTTTGCATAATTAACCCTAAATATAATAGAGTTTCCATATGCATATCAATTATAAGACCATCCATTTTGCACAATCAATTATCTCTTAAAAATGGCAAAAAGTAGCAAAATTGCTATGATTATAGCCCTGACTGCTATCCTTTTACTTATCCCGTCCCCTTTTGGAGCCGTCGATGCAATTGCACATCCTAGTCCGATTGGCTATCGTTTCGGCACAGATAGACATTATTTTTAAATTTTTTTTAATAAATTATTTATCAAAAAATAAATACAGATAAAAAATTAATTGATAATTCTCATGAAAATGTTAAACATATATAAAATATTAATGCAAATCAAATACATTTATACGTATCATTTTGATATAGATACAAACGAAAAATAGACCATCCAAACAAATTGGTATTAATTTAGATTTTTCTATATAGCTATATATATATATATATATATATATTACACTTGCTTTTAATTGTCTTCTCTTTCTTATATTGCCATTCAATAATTATATAATGTTCTTATTTATATTATATTAAAGTGGTATTTTCAGCAAGCGCACCATCTTCATTTTGATTTTTTTTTTTTAAATATATATGTCTTTTACAATTTTAGAAAGGGAAAAATCGAATTCGTATCAATCTCATTAGAAGATTAGTATTTATATTCGGAGACAAAGATCTAGCACGCGGTTTTGATATTGAAAATAAGGACAAGAGATTAATTAGGATATATGGTTGTCTTGAAGTTTCTTGTCCCTACTCACTAGTAAGCACGGGCATGCCAACTTAATGATGTTGATGGTTATCTATAGCCACATTAATATTTCAATATGATAAACAAGAAAATACAAATTTAGACATCAGGTTTATAATCTCATTTTAATCTAATTGAGTTCTTCATCTCATAATAAATTTTGTTTTTGAATTTCTTTCCTCAGATTACGAGTAGCTAAAAAACCTTCTATATGTTAAATAATGGTAAAAAAAAAAAAACAAAATTAGTTTAAGGGTCCGTTTGTTTTGGCTTTTTTTCGGCAGATACAGACACTTTTTGTAAATTTTTTGCTAACAAATTATTTATCAAGAAATAGATATAGATAAAAAAAAGTTGACAGTTCTCATCAAAAGATCAAATAGAACAAATATAGATAAAATTTAGATGTAAATCGGATATATTTACACATATCATTTTAAAAAAGATACAGATACAGATGAAAAACAGACAATCCAAACATACCCGAAGTGTTTGAATTTCCCCTTTTTTTTTTAAATAGGATCGTATTCAAAAAAAAAAAAAAATCAAACCACTTATATAGAACATGATGAGGGGACTAACTATTTTCTGCATTCTTGAAAATATTAAAAGTTTGAAAATAAAATATAAAGCAGAAGACTCTATTATATAAAGTAGAAAGAATGAAAGCAATTTTTTTAAAAAAAATTTCCAAAAGCAAATAAACAAATAAATCTAGCTAGTAGCATTATTCTTGTTATATAGCTTTGATAAAGAGTAAACTTTTTCGGTGCATGCAGGAAGAAGGGGTTCTTGGTGCCGCAGATGATACAGGCTCTTTTGCCGAGCTTGCTGGCAAGCCTCCCCGTGGCAGTGGTGTGAAGCCTCCCTGCTGTACTTAAAAGGATTAAAGTTACAAGCAATGCATGAGTTGGTGGTAGAAAAAAGCAATGATGTAGAGATTTTTAAGGAATAACTACTTGTTCAATTGCACGAGTGTAGTGTCGGACAACTTTCTTGGCTGTCTTTAGTTCGCTAGGTGCATGATGAACAAAGAATCAACTGATGTGTCACATAATACCAAGTAGGATGTGTTGGTTTTAATTCTTGTATGTGTTTTATTTTGTTCGTACATGTTATGAGGAATGATTCTAAATGAAGAGCTAAAAGCACAAACATAAGAAATTAACGAATCTAGCAACATATGGGCTAAATTCCAAAGAGATTTAGCAACTTTGTTATACTCATTATACTTCCTACACAATCTTTGAAGTGCGATCTTAAATTAATGTGAGAGATATACATGAAAACACCTCTTAACATAGGCTACTCAACAAAAATTAAAGTAAAATTCTCAGTTAGTAATCTGTTTCTGATATAAATGCAAGATCCATATCCTTCATGTGAGAATTGCGTCAAGATACTTAAGTTTTGAGTTTTAATGTTAAGAAATTAGGAATTTCTATGGCTCTATTACTATCCAACAGCTTATACTATATATAATGGTAATTAAATCACTAAAATAGTTAATATTTTAATTACTATATTTATTTTAACAGTTAGATAATTAATTGGATGGTCTCATCGATGAAACCATAATAGCTCTCTAAAGAAATATGGTTATTTGAACTAAGATTTTGGTATATGGTAGAAAGTTTGACTTAATGAAATAAAAGGATCAACAATAAAATTAGAGGTATGAACGAATCCTTTTCCTCGGTAAATTCACACTTTTTGTACTAAGTTTGCCATGAGAGTTTGAATGCAGAATCTTCCCATCATACAACTACGTCTTAATACTTGCATAACAAAAATTCAAGTATCAAACCTCACTTTAAAATTTACATGATACAATTTTACTTTGCAGTTATTTGGAGAATAAGTGATTGTAGAAAAGATAAAAGAAATCTGTGCAAAAATCAATAAGAAGATAGAGAAACAATACAATTATATCTTTAAACATGATTCAAAGAACATGATTCTTCCAAGAGTTATTACCTTTAAGATTTAAATCTTATTCATTGGATTTGATTTAACTCAGTTATAAACTGATCTAGATTATTAATCACGAATGAATGCAATTCAAACACGTGAAACATTTTAAAGATTCAATCAAAAACTACAATTCTTTAAGTTCTAACATTATGAAAACTTTGTAGTTTAATGAGTCAACGTTAACTCAAGTTAGTTTGGACTAAGTTGTATTACTAACATAGGAAGTCCGGACTAACTCAAGTTAGTCCAAATGAACTTGTACAGCCACATTCTATTTCAATTGTGTTTTTTTTTTTTTTCGAAGCAATTGTCTATATTTATATAAACTCTATAAATATTTCTCTTTTGTTCATATTTAACACAAGTACCATTATAGTTAATCATTGATTTTTTAAATACAAAGTTTATGATTTAAATCATATAGTGGGCAATCTATTTCAATAATTTCTCACTAGATTATCGATTATATACGTATACTAACACCTTCATGATTATGTATAAAGAATAACATCATTAGATTTGAACCATTCCTTAGTCTGGGCTAGCCAAACTTAAAAAAACCATTAGTAACTCTAGATAAAAAATACGAAGGATCACCAAGAAGCTCCAAACATGGCAGATGAATCTCTTCCTCCTTTTCGCTATTACGTTAGTATGCCTATTGAGTTTCTATGGGACATAAATATTAGAGCAGTCTTACTCGTAACTCTAGTTAATATTTTCCGGATTGGAAGTCCTCGAAAATGATGGTCTATGGTAATAGAAATATATATATATATATATATATATACACATATATATAGAGAGAGAGAAGAATAAAGGAAAATTAGAGACTTATTTTAATTATTTTCACTATTGATTAGGGCTAAATGAGTCAAGCTTTTTAAGGCTAAGACGAGACTCGTTTGAAAATTGTCGAGTTCAAGCTCAAGCCGAGCTTTTTATTGAGTTTGCAATTTAGACTTGGGCTCAGACCCAATTTATTTAGCTAAATGAGTTTATTTTAAGCTCAAACTTGACTCATTTAAAAATCAAGTTTGAGTCAAGCTAACTTTTACCGAGCTTGAAATTTTAGTCGAAGTTTTGTTTAGATAGCACATTTTTCATTTTTTTTCAAACCTAAAAATGACATATAAGAGTCATTAAATATATATATATTAGTTTTTTTTTTCTTTTAATTATATATCGATATATCATAAATATAAATCTCGCACATCTACTAACAAGCTTATTCATGAGCATATTAAGAGCCTACTCACGAGCTTAAATGAGTTTATCCATGAGCCGACTTAGAGCCTGCATACTCGTCAAAATCGCAATTTTACCTATACATTTCAACAAGTTTATGATTTTATGAGTCATTTCCAAGTTGATTCATGTGTAGAATCTTTTTTTTTTCTTTTTTTAATCTTATGATTTCAACTGAGTATACACATAAGCTCGGTAGAATCTTATATTTTTAACCCATTTTACCTATTTTAGTTAAATAGACAAAAATATAAAAAATACAATCGTGATCTACAAGTTCATCAGCTATTATAATGATGCTTCATTATTATCATATTTCAATTTTATTTTCACACACTCTCTCTATTTGTCCCTACTCCCTGTCTCCAATTCTTCATAGAATTCTTCAAGTCAAGTTATAGTTGTAAGATTTATAAGAAAACTCATTTATTTCATTTATATAGTTAAAAATTTAATAAGATTAGTTGAAAATTTTCATTTAATTCATAACTTCTTTCAAACAATATAATAGAATTAAATTGACTCTACTCGCTTATTTTTTTTTTGAATGTATGTTATATAATGGTACAATAGTTATTAGTAAAAAGAGAACTTAATTTCTTTATTCTTTATACATTCATTATATATTTCAAGTTTTTTATGACTTCTATGAGCATATCTATGGTTTCACAAAATAATTTAATATGGGTTGTAAAAACTTATGTTTTTACATTTTAATTCTATTTTTCGATTCTATAGACCCACTCGCGATTCTATGTAAAACTGCGAGTTTAACAACCTTGTGAGCTTAAATCAAAGCTCAACTTGTTTAGATAAACGAGCTTGATCTTAAACTCGAGTTCAGCTCGTTTATTAATTGAGCTCAAGTCAAGCCAGACTAAAGTAGTTTGTGAGCAACTTAGCTAGTTTGCAGTCCTGGTATTGATTGAATGCCTTTAGTTTTTCTACAATAATACTATTCATCTCTCATTTTTCTAATTGTATTCTTAATTAATTTTTTTTAACTAGCTACTAAGTAGTTATAATACTAACTAATTTATTGACTAATTACTAATGTGTATCATTTTCCAACGGCTCAGTTTCTGGATTATTATGACCCTGTAAGTGAAACAATGTATGGGGGAAAACTTCGCTCAGCTCATCTATCCTAAACATTCCTTTGTTGAATCCGATTCAATTATAATAATTTTGAATCTGCCCTCCATTCAAGCCTACGCCTCAACCTATACCCTCGAATTAAGTCCAAGCCCAGCATTATTACAGATTTACGGACTACATGGGACAATTATTCAAACGAATGATTGAGCATTTCCGATGTCTTTGTCACAATTATTAAAAACTAGCACAAATCTCAAAAGTCGCTTTATTAAAAAGGTGATTTTATTTGAAAAATTGGCACTCGATGGTCCGAAGCTACTGCATCCTAGAGTATCATCAACATGAGTAATCAATTTTAGAAGTAAAAAAAAAATCCATAGCCTCATAAATAGAGTGCCCATTAAGATCCAATTTGCACTATCAGCTCTCTCTTAAAAATGGCAAATTATAAACTACGTCGCCAAATTGCTATGATTATAACCTTTGTTGCTGCCCTTGTCCTTATCCTGTCCGCTTTTGAAGCTGTTGAAGCAATGGGATAGCACATCCCAAACTTGGTAATGGTTTATATTTTTAATCCAACACTATTGTAGACACTTCATTTTCACTCCTAAATAGTTATTTTCTTTAGGATGATTTAAAAAAAATAAAAATAATAATAATAACAAAAACAGAAGATGATAAGAAAAAACAAAAGAGATTTTTAAAAAATCAAAAAAGATAGATGAACAGTAGGTGAGTCGATATGTAAACCAGTAGGTGATTCGATATGTAAACTAGTAGGTAAGTGGTAGGTGAGCAGATAAAAGAACTTGTTAAGCATCTATAAATACCTGACATATATCAGTGGAAGCAACACAGAAGAATTTCACAAAAAAAAAAAAAAATATCAAAGATGTTCTCTCTCTAGTGCCTTCATTTTAAGGAAGCCATATTCACCATCGTCGACTACCCATGTTTTGGAGCTCGACGCCATTCTTGAGCATTCGTTGTTGCATGTCTTCGATTTCCAAATCGATTGAGGCATTTTGTTCTTGATTCATGCTACACAACTCTAACCACTCAACATTGTGAAGCACCGATGCCGCATTTTCAATTTTGACTCACAAGAAAGTTTTTTCTCGTGTTATTTAATATATGATAGTAGAATGAAAATATATATATATCTATACATATAATATTTGAGGATGATGAAACCTGCGATGTTTATATTGAAAAATATAATAAAACAACAAATAGAGGAAAATACTTTTTCTTTCTTTTATGAAATAGTTTTGCACTTAGAAAATTTGTTTTTCTTTAAAAAAATAATAAATTGGAATTTTTTTAAAAAAAATTAGGATTACCTTTTCAAGCAAAAGAAATAAAATCTCTTTTAAAAAAAAAATAAATAAACTTGAAGTGAAAAAGTTCTAAAAGTTAAAAAATACCAACCCACTAAAGTTTTCTTAGTAAGAACACGTTTTATCTGGTCCATTAGAAGATACATAGGCACCTTTAGGGTAACATAAAAAATGAAAAAAAAAATTATTTTCCCTTGTTTTTGTAAATATTTAATGTAAGCATTATAAACCTTGTATTGGTTTGTAAATTATGATGATTAAACTGTAAATATCATACTTTATAATTTTTTGAGCATTAAAGGAATTAATTTTAATTTAAGAATTTAAATGTGGTAACCATTTGGTTTTAATAGGATAGCCCCCAGACTCATGAAATCTCTGGTTTTATAAAAATTGGTTTTGAATCAATTTTTTCGTAGACTAGCAGTAATCTAGGATCAACTGACCTATTAATCCTAACTTACATTTTTTTCCCAATTTCGATCGGTTGCTATTCCTTAAATTTTTATAAAATTTAAATTTATTTTAATTCCTAGTTGAGGGTTTGTATCAAATGGATTAGGGTTTGGTACAAATCAATTGAAAGAAATTTGACAAGATTTGAAAAATTCAAGCTCGATAGCTTGACGACTCCAATGGGGACGCCTATTTTTGTAGAGAGCTAGCCATTCAAAATTTATAGATTTAAAGTTTATTCTTTTTATGCTCATTCTTGTATTTTATTAGTATTATAATTAATTTGTGAATAATTGAACTAATCTTTTTATTTAAGTGATGTAGATAAAAGGAAAATTTTGTAAATAGCCTAGATAAGGGCACATATACCTTTTAGGGGAATTTATGAAAAATGTTTGCTAGATATGGTCATTAACCAGACCATTTTAAGATCCTAAGAAGGGAGGTCCCTAGTAAGATCCAGAAGCTGTGGCTTTTCTATCCTCTGGTTCATGAAATGACCTCCCACTCCGGTTTAGTGTTGATTCACCATATATAAACTAGGGAACCTTTAAAACCCACACAACTGCATTAATAAGCATAGGTTGGCAAATAAAAAATAGTAGGCATACCGTAAAAAGAGTTAAAATTAAAAAAAAAAAGTGTTCTAAATCCTTCCTATGTAAATATCCACTTAAATTTTCTTCAAATAAAGTTGTAACCAAATGAAAAATTTTCTAAATTATCCCACTACTAATTAGTTGTCAACCCTTATATCTACATCCATATGATTTGCATGTATGTGTGTAGCGTGTGACAATAATTTGTGTATATCTATAATTTTGTACCCAAAAAATTTACATTATAAGTAATGGTTTGTTATTACTTGTAAATTGCCCTTTCTTTTTCTTACTCTTGTAAAGAAGTACACATCTTTGTAATATATATTAAAAAAGAATATTTATTTATAAGTTATTTTCACTTTTTGCAAATAAATAAAATTTCTTAAGAAAAAAAAATGCTCTATGGAAATCATAACATAAAACATGTATATAAACGTTGTAAAAACATGTATTGTAGACTTGTAAATATTCGTAGATTATATATAATTCATCATCTATTAGATTAGTTCCTCTTCTATATAGTTATAGGTCTTTTTCAACTAGAATCACTTCGTTATGAGTGTTCCACTCATTTAAACTCAAGTCTATCATTTTGTATATGTTAGTCTCCATTTGTGAATATTTAAAAAAAAAAAAAAGGTTATCATTACTTTTTACAATTATTTACAAAAAAAATAAATAAAAGAAAAATGCTAACTTATAAAATAGGTTCTAGTTTGAAATTTTCAAAAAAAAAAAAGAATCATCTTTGTAAATAAATTCCCAATTTAGATTATAGGATGTGGTTCGTCCCTCTTTGTAAATACTCGTTATCATTTCTATAAAATAGTTTTCTAATAAATGAAAAAAAGTTTATATAAAAAAAATAAAAATGAAGAAATTTGCTAATAGGTAAGGATCCTTTGAATTATAGGCCTAATGATCACTTACTTTAGATTAAAGTTGGACTATAAATAAAAAGAGATTAGAAATATAGGGCAACTAAAAGGACTTGATTAGTGGCACTTGTAGGGCTCAATTTTTAAAATATAAACCTAATACAAAATGGGCATTCAGTAACTTATCTTAAGGCAATTGAAAAGTGGATGATTGAAAACCAAGAATGATACCTCATTATTTTAAAAAGTCTAGAATGATAAGAGGAAATAAAATCTTAAACACTAACCCTAAACACTTGAGAGCAAAGTGATTAAAGGGAGAAAATAGACTCATTCCCTAAAGGAGGTCCGCCTTGAATTTGATACTTGGGTTAAAATGATATTTTGCATTCATTTCAATATCTCAAACATACTTATCCCTTGCCAACCATTTGAGCCTATTAAAGAAGATTTTAAAAGTAAACCCTGTTAAGAACAACCCCACATTGAGACACCCCATGATGGGGTAATTTGGAGGTTAGGGTCATTAATAAGGAGAAAAAAGGATTAACTAATGTGTGCTTGCAGTAGTTGTATGAATTCGACAGCTTCATTTCCTTTAAAATGAATAAGAGACTCTATTTCAAAACCATACACAACCCATTCATTTCAAGTTTAAGCCATCTAATGAAAGTTGAAGAAATATAAATCACTTGAATTCATGTTCAAAAAAAAAAAGGAAGTGGAAGAAGGAGAAGAAGAAGAACAAAAAAAGGAGGAAAAAAATGGGATTAGAAAAGAAAACCAAAAGAAAAAAAAAAAGAGAGACAGAGAGAGAAGAGAAAAGAAAAATAGAGAATATTCAAACAAAGTGAGCATGCCTAAGAATTGGAGGCACATGCTTAAAGCTCAAAACTACCAAATCCTATCAAAACTCAATGTCTAAGGTCTATAGCATATTTATATCATGGACCCACCCACAATACCACCCTTTAGAGACCCTTCAAATTATAGGACTTGATTTATTAATGCTCTTGAAACTAGAGACAAGCGCCTTTTTAGTTTTACTTAAGAGTTCTTGATTTGTAAACCTAGTAAATGTTGAAGATATATTTAAAAATGGCTTGTGTATATGGTATCCCTTTTGATTAAAGCCAAAAACCAAAAGCCTATATTATAATCCAAAAAAGACTTAATAGATTGACTAATATTTACCACTTACAAGTCGGACCATAATTTTTGAATCCAAGTCAAATATGTGAAAATAGGCCTAAGAGAGCGTAAGGAAGTCCTCTTAGACTAGACAATTCAGAACAAGATAATTATCTTAGGTTAAAAAATCATTCACAGGGGCATGGACAATCATTTTTCCTAATTTAAAATTATTTGCCTCCAATTTAAGAACTATTTACCCCAAATATGGAAAACAATGTCCCAACAAAAATCAAAGTCCTAGAAAGAAGAGTTTTGCCCCCAGTAAATGAAGTACTCAAGACTAAGGTTAAATTGAAAAAATGAATGATCAATGGGATAAATCCACCGCTTAATCATGATTTTTGGATCCCATAAAATTTTCATCTATTAACAATTATTTAAAAAAAAAAAGAAAAGAAAATTTTTAAGAAAAGAGAAAAATAAAATGAGTTTTTCAATAAAAGTCTGAAAAATGAAAGTTTCTCATATAAAAAATAAATAAATAACAGGAGGAAAAAAAAAAGAGTCTTTAGCTCCAATAAAGGTTTTTCAAAAAAAAAGAGAAGAAAGAAAATGAGTTTTTTAATAAAAGTCTTTACTCAAATTGATGAAAATTTTTAAAAAAAAAAAAAAAAAGCCTTTGGCTCAAATTTTTGGAAGATGAAACCTTTTGGGAAAAAAAAAGACTTTGAAAGAAAAATGAGTTTCAATAAACATATATACACACATTAAAGGTAAGAATTTCACTCAGTCTCCCTCCAGTTGAGGTTCAGGGAACTTCAGATATTTATGAAGTTTTAGAAATATTAGTATTCCATAAAGATTTCAAGATCTTTAGTCATCTTATGAACATATAGGAATTCAGTATTTATGATTTTTTAGGAAATTAGTATTTCATAAAGATTAAGAGTTTAGTTCTTATGACAATTTAGGAACTCTAGCTATATTATGAATTCTTTAGGAACATTAGTATTCCAATAAGAATTTCAAGAACTATAGTTATCTTATGAATCAGGAACTTTAGTATCTTCGGTTCTTTAGGACATCAGTGTCATAAAGATTTCAAGAGCTTAATTATCTTATAGAATTCTAAAACTCAGCTATTTATAAAGTCTTTAGAACCGTCAGTTTTCCTATAAAGTTTTTAGGAACTATAGTTATCTTATAAAGCTTTTAGGAACTTTAACTATCTTATAGATTCTTTAGGACCCCCAATAGTCTCCCATAAAGATTTTAAGAGTTTTGATTATCTTATGAAAGCCTTAGGAACTTTAGCTATCTTATGGATTCTTTTAGGATCATCAATAGTCCCATAAAGATTTCAAGAGCTTAAGTTATCTTATAGAACTCTCAAGAACTCCAGTCATTTTATAAAGTCTTTAAGACCGTCAATTGTCTTATAGAGCTTTTAGGATCTATAGTTATCTTATAAAGCTTTTAAGAACTTTAGCTATCTCATGGAGTCTTTATGACCGTCAATAGTCCCATAAAGATTTCAAGAGCTTAAGTTATCTTATAGAAGTCTTGAGAACTTCAGGTACATTATAAAGTCTTTAGGACTGTCAATTGTCCCATAAAGCTTTTAGGAACTGTAGCTATCTCATAAAGCTTTTGGGAACTTTAGCTATCTTATGAATTTTTTAAGACTATTAGTAGTCTCATAAAAATTTCAAGAGCTTAAGTTATCTTATAGAACTCTCAAAAACTCCAACTATATTATAAAGTCCTTAAGACCATCAGTTGTCCCATAAAGCTTTTAGGAACTGTAATTATCTTATAAAGCTTTTAGGAACTTTAGCTATCTTATGGATTATTTAGGACTCCTAGTAGTCCCATAAAGGTTTCAAGAGTTTTGGTTATCTTATGAAACCATTAGCAAACTTTAGTTATCTTATAGAGATTCTTATGATCTTCAGGAACTTTAGTCATGCTTTGAGAACTTTAGAAAACACTATATTCCTATGATGGAACTTTGGTATACTCCAAATATAAGAGCATTAACCATTCTACAAAAGTTAAGAGCCACTTTAGTCATCTTTTGAGAATTTTAGGAACCGTTATATTTCTACGTTTAGGAACTTTGGTTATCCTTTGAGTCACTATTATCCTTTGGAATTCTTAAGAACTTCAGTATTCCTATATTAGGAACTTCAGTTGTCCTTCATAGTTTGTCGAATGCCAGCTCAAGAAGCACCTATCCAAACCAAGTGCTAGCTCAAGGAGCGCACTTGCACCAAATGATAAGCCAACTCATGGGAGCTTGTCCCAAGTCATTGAGGAAGGATGGTCAAGGGATGTTCATCATGCGATCATAGTCCTAATAGATCAAATGCAGGAGCTCTACTTCTATCTTCAGGTCTGCCATAAATTTTCAAAAGGCAAAAATGGGGTCTCTCTTTATCATCTTTGTGGTGAAGTTTTAACAAACAACACCACAAAGAGAAGCATCTATAGACACCCTATTTTCTCTCCCATATAGTTATTTTCTTTAGAATAGTTTTAAAACAAATAATAATAAATAATTAGAAGGTAATAAGAAAAAAAGAGATTTAAAAAAAACGGTGGATGAACCAATAGGTGAGCCAATAGGTAAGGATAAGTGAGCAGGTAGGAGAGCGTGTAAGCATCTATAAATACTTAGCATGTATCAATGGAAGTAATATAGAAGAATTCCAAAAAAAAAAAATGTATCAAAAAGGTTCTTCTCTAGTGCTCTTCATTTCAAGGAAGCCATATTCACCATTGTCGATTAATGTGTTTTGGAGCTCGCCTACCATTTTTGAGCATTCGTTGTTGTAGGTCTCCAATTTCCAAATTTGTTGAGGCATTTTATTTCTTAGCTCATGCTACACAACTTTGACCACTTAAACACAATGAAGCATGTGTTCTGATTTTAGCTTACAAGTAAGTCTTTTCTCGTGTTCTTTAATATATGATAGCAGTACGAATATATATATATTATATAATATTTAAGGATACTGGAACCTATCGATATTTATATTAAAAAATATAATAAAACAACTAATAGAGGAAAACTTTTTCTTTTTTTTTTTTTTTTATAAAATAGTTTTTCATTATAAACAAATTTTTTCCTTTAAAAAAAATAAATTGGAATTTAAAAAAAATTAGGATTACGTTTTCAAGCAAAAGTAGGGGTGTTTACGGTTCAGTTAACCGGTCAGTGGCCTTATTTTTTTATCCTAACCGTAATAATCAAATTTTCAATATCCTGATCCTAAAGCGATCCATTATGAACGATTAACCACCTTAACTGTTAACCCTTTTTTGGTTTTCGATTTTTTAACCGTTTAACATAATGGTTGTGCAAATTTTGCAGTTGACCATATTTTTTAATATGTCCGTAAAAAAATTAGAGTATTTTTTTGTATAATTATATTAAAAACTATAAATTAAGAATGTAAGACATATAAAATAATTATTAATACATATCGGTGCCATCAAAATAATCATTATAATAGCCTTTTACTCATGTGTCTTATCAATCTTGATCAATTAAGCTCAATACAAAATCTCAATCAAACACCACCATTCTAATTTTTAAACATATATGCATTTGTTTCTTCTTATCTGAATCATTCATTTTAACATAATTTATATTGATAACACTAAAAATATAATTATATGGGTATATTATAAATTATATATATTTATAATTACGGGTCTGTTAACCAAATCCATCGGTTTCTAGAATAAAAACCGAAACCAAAACTGAAAATAAAAAAAATTAAAAATAATAATCCTAAACCGAAACCGATGGATCGGTTAACCGGTTTTTTTTTATTGATTTTCCGGTTTCGGTTCGGTTATCCTAAACATTCGGTTTTTTTTGCACACCCCTAAGCAAAAGAAATAAAATCTCTTTTAAAAAAAAAATTAATAAACTCGAAGTGAAAAGAGTTCTAAAAGTTAAAAAATACCAACCCATTAAAGTTTTTCTCTCCTTTGTCTTTGTAAATATTAAATGTAAGCATTATAAACCTTATATTGATTTTCAAATTATGATGATTAAACTGTAAATATCATACTTTATAATTTTTTTTAGCATTAAAGGAATTAATTTTAATTTAAAAATTTAGATGTGGCAATCGTTTGGTTTTAATAGGATAACTCCCGAACTCATGAAATCCCTGATTATATAAAAATTGGTTTTGAGTCAATTTTTTCGTAAACTAAAAGTTAAGTCCGGATCAACCGACCCATTGATCCTAACTTATATTTTTTTGCCGATTTCAATCAGATGGTGACTCCTTAAAATTTTATAAAATTTGAATTTCTTTTTATTCTTGGTCGAGAGTTTGTATCAAATGGGTTAGGGTTTGGTATAAATTGAATTAAAAGAAATTTGACCATATTTGAAAAATTCAAGCTCGACAACTATAAATTACCCTTCCATTTAATTAACTTCTCTCTCCCATATTGCTATTCAATAACTATATAACATTGTTCTTATTGATTATTTTAAGTGGTATGCTCATCAAGCGCCATAGATAACCAACAAGCGCAAGAAATATCAATTGATTCCAATGTTCACGGTGCTACCACCATCACTTTGATTTTTTTTTTCTTGCAAATATAAGTTTTTTTTACAACTTTAGAAAAGAAATAATCGAACTAAGATTCGCCATTCATATTCTTGCCATTTGGATACAAAGACCTTTACAAGATTTTGATATTGAAAATAAGGAAACATGGTTGTCTTAAAATCTTCTTGGTCACTACTCACTATTAGCACAAGCATGCCCACTTAATGATGTTGATAGTCATCATAGCAACATTAATCTTCAAAGTAATAAACAAGAAAATTACAAAATTAGACATCGATTTTGTTATCTCGTTTTAGTCGATTTGAGTTCTTCATCTCATCATAACTTTTGTTTGTGAATATCTTTCCTTAGAAAACGAGTAGATAAAATACCTTCTTTGCGTTAATTAATAAAAAACCTATATCAGTTTGGGAAGTGTTTAAATTACTATTTTTTTCTAATATGAACGTATTTAAATAAATAAATAAAATCACTTGCACAAAACATGAAGAAAGGACTATTTTCCGCAAAATGATTAATGGCTTATTCACTTTGTTCTATATAATAAAAGGGGAATTGAATTTTAATTTAATAGGAATATAATAGAGTTATAATAACTATTACATATTTATTATAATATTCACTTCCTATGACAATTAAAATAAGTAATTATTAGAGTAAAATGTAAAATATTTATAATATTCTCGTCTTTATTATGTAGGTGGTATTTTTAAAATATGGGTATTTATGACAAAAATTTAAAATAAACCATTAAATAATTTGTTGTAAAAATATGAATTGCTATTCATTATTTATGTAATAACAATTCATTATAAATTATCATTTTCTTAACTAAATATTGTAATAGCAATTTTTTATGTAAAACGAATAATAACTCAAGTGAGCAAGGGTAAAAATTTAAAAAACATTTTGAAATAATTATTTTTAAAAAATAATCAATAGTCTTGTAGTCTGCTGATATCACCCGTGAACTCTCAAGTGAATAGGTCCAGGTTCAAATCTCCCTTCTTGTTATAATAAAAATAAAATAAAGAAAAATAGAACATGAGGCAAAAGGCTCGATTCTCAAAAGTAGAAAGAATAAAGGCAATTTTCATTTTTTATTTTTCCAAAAGTAACTAAAGAAACAAATCTAGTTAGTAGCATTCTTGTTTTAGTTTTGAAAAAGAGCACGCTTTTTTGGCACTTGCAGGTAGAGGGGTTCTTGGTGCTGCAGATGATACAAGCTTTTCTACCGAGCTTACTGTCAAGCTTCCCGGAGATTGGCCACCTATCAAACCTCCCGGAGGTTGGCCACCGCCACCTATCAAGCCTCCCTGCTGCGCTTAAAGAATTAAAGCTAAAAGTATGCATGATATGCATGGTTGATGCTAGAAAAGAATAATGATATAGAGATATATAAGGAATAACTTGTTCAATTGCACGCGAGCATAGTGTCGGACAACTTTTTTGGTTGTCTTCAGTTTGCTAGGTGCATGAACAAAGAGTCATCTGATGTGTCACATGATATTAAATAGGATATGTTGGCTTTAATACTTATGTGTGTTTTATTGTGTAGATATATGTTATGAGGAATGATGCTAAATGGAAAACTAAAACACAATCACGAGAAATTAACGAACAAACATATTTACTGTTATACGAATAATATGAAGATACTGATGAAAAATAACATTTTTACTAATAAAAAAATTAAATAAATCATATACGAATAATATGAAGATACAGATCAAACACAGATAATATATAAATGAAAATCAAACAATCCAAGCAAACCCACTTATTATACTCATTATACTTTCTATCCAATCTTTGAAGTGTGATCCGTAATCGGTGTGACAGGCGAAAACACTTCTTTATATTATATTTTTACCTGTAGCTCCTGCTCCGTGGAGAAATACACTATTAAAATCGAAAATTTTATTATTTCCTTAATTCAGTTTATATTAAGCTAATCCACACTTAATATAAGCTACTTAATAAAAATTATATAAAAATCCATAGGACAGTGAATAATCTAGCTCAAGTATAAATGTAAGATCCTCTTCCGGCATATGAAAATTGCATTAAGATACTTAAGTTTTGAGTTGATATTTTTAAATAATAATAATGATGTTAGGAAAATATGGTTAGTAAATCTAAGATTTAGAAGCATAAATAAATTTATTTACCTTAGCAATTTTACATCCCCTGTACTAAGTTAGCTACGGGTGATTGAATGTGGAATTCCCATAAACAAATTTGTGAAAAAAATCAATGAAAAGATAGGCAAGCAATGCATTTATGTCTTTGAACATATTTTGAAGATCATGATTGTTTCGAAGAGCTATTAACTTTAATATTTAAATCATATTCATTAGGGTTGATTAAATTTAGTTATAAACAAACTTAGATCATTAATCACGGCACATGAAACACTTCAAATATTTAATTAAAAGTTACAAATCCCGGAGTTTTAAGGTCAGTTTGGCTAGTTCTTCCTAATAGATACAAACACTTTTTTAAAAACTAACAATATATTTATCACGAAATAGATACAAAAAAAAAAGTTAGAAGTTCTCATCAAAAGATCAAATATAGATATAAATTGAGTAAATTATAGATATAAATTTGACATATTTATGCATATCGTTTCGATACAGATACAGATGAAAAACAGATAATCTAAATAGACCCTTGAACTTCTAAAAACTTTGCATTTCAATTTTAATAGTGTATTTCTAAAAACAGATAATCCAACGCATAAGCAATAAGTTACAAAGTCTAAGGGGTATTCCCCTGCAAAAGAATATTTAAATGTCCATTACAGTCATCCATAGTCTCTTGGTTTCCCGTGGAAGTCTAAACAATTTGAATACAACTTTTATAGGAAATGCCTAGCTCCTGTACCTGAGCTGTAGCCTGTCTTGGTCTAAGCCAAATAAACTCGTGCTACAACAAATAGAAACTATAAGAGCGTAGGCTATACTAGCTTAGTGAGTGAACACTTCCATGATCATAATTATAACATATCAATCAAACAAGTGATTAATCAGGCAATGATGTGCATCAAACACGTGAATTCAACAAACGTATAACCAGTCGGAAATCATATGTGGATGGACTTGTGTCCTTCATCCCGGGTTAGCAGATTAACGAATCCTGCGGTACTACGCTGTTCAGGCTCACGGCAATCAAACTTATAAATTCGTTTTATGGATCACGATTAACCAACTTTACGTTTAGGCTCACGAAAAAAAACAATGTGATGGTCATCCTCTGTGTTATGAACGAATTCAATTTCATCTTTAATTATGAATAATCAATTACACAATCTTTTAGGTGACCAATCAATATTCACAAACAGTCAATCCTAGCTCATCTATACAAGCAATGATTAATCACCGGCTTCGATATTCTTTAAATTCAACTTCACATAACAACTTCGGACAAATATATTCCCATACAACCCTATCATGCATATTCATTTTATCTTTGCTAAGTAACTAGTGCAACTATTATTACAATCACAAGCAATAATTGAAATTGGAAGTGATACTCACTCGGCCATAGTTCGCCGGTCTTTAGTAGTAGTAATCGGATGGTAAGGATCCGTCGGTTTCGGGATCACCTATCAAGGAACAAATACTCTAATAAGTATTTCATCACTTAACTAATCCAAACTATATATCAAAACTAATCAAAATCGTAATTCTCACTATTTGCGGAAGTCCCGACTTAAAACAGCCATAACTTGGTCATTTTAACTCGGAATTTCGTAAATTATATATCGATTTCTATCTAATTCAAAAGATCTATCTAATTCTAATATTATTTCCAATTTTGAAAACATTTAGGTCATGAAAAGAGGGATCAGATCTGATCAGTAACGATCTCCATTTCCGAAAAATAGTTTTGTAATTATTTGAAATGTTCCTATTCGATAATTCAACTATATATGAAATATGAATGATTTCCTAACATGAATGACATGTGATGAGTTTAATGTATGCATGATCTTGATGATTCTTGCTAAAGAAAATTTTATAACTTTTTATTTTGCAAGACTACAATAACAACTACTTATGAAAAATCTAGTTTTCTAACTTTGACATCACACTAGTGCTTTGGAATTCATTCTTAGGAATTTCTGTTATCTTAGTTAAAATTGAGTCTTCAAAACATATACTGCCTAAAACCTTCATTTCTACATAGAAATTTGCATTTTACACTTTGCAAATATGTTTTCAAATAGGATTTACTCAAAAATCCGAATTTTTAGAAATCCACTTTTTTAATGATTCCTTGGGAAAAACTTGTTTAATGCATTAAAATTTAGTACTTTACTATACTACTATTAAGGA
The DNA here is from genome assembly GCA_024138025.1 of Combretum micranthum. NCBI lineage: Eukaryota > Viridiplantae > Streptophyta > Magnoliopsida > Myrtales > Combretaceae > Combretum > Combretum micranthum. The sequence goes on along the minus strand of JAMXBD010000446.1, from coordinate 523,794 downwards.
CTTCATTTAATACATAAACTTTCAATTTGAGATTGAATATAGGTGTTTCCATAAGCATCATCCAAAGTTACGAATTTTACAGTTGACTACTAACTCAAAATTTTCCATCTTGATTCTACTTCTTGTTTTATACATTAATCTCATCAAAACTCATTTCAACTTATAAAAATCACTACTTAATGATACCTATTACCTATATCCTTCATTTTTCATATAAAACATGAGTTTTAAAGTTGATACAAGGGTTTTCAAAATATGGCTTTAAAGTCATACGAATTTTCTTTTGAACATTTCTAACAAAAACTTTTCCTTTTTAAGTTCTTTGTCTTATCTACATAAAGATCACTAACTACCACATTTATATACACAAGACTAAATCTTTATAAGCATTAATGCATGAAAACACAAAATATCTATATGAACATGAATGTCAAGTATAATATGAGTGTTTAAGTGCTAGATCTACAACTTATAATGCATGAAAAGGACTTTAAGAACATGAACATATATTTTCATGCAAGATCTCTACTTCTATATGCATGAACATGATAATATCTCAACCAAAAACTCATCAAACATAGGATCTACTCTTGTGCTGGCTTGATATTCATGTATTAGCATTTTCTTATCCCTAGCAAATGCTCATGGGGATTAAAGGTGAAAATACACATGAATAATCTTACCATTACAAGATTAAATGGTAGGAAAGCTTAAGAATCATCACCTAAAGGTGGATTAAGTGAAGAAATAAAGAAGAAAGAAGCTTGTTATGTGTGTGTGTGTGGAAGGGTGGAGGCTTACGGCAAAGGCAAAGAAAATGGTGAGGATTTTGTGAAATTTGAACAAATGAAATGAAAACGGAAGAGAGAGAAAATTAAAAGACTATTTATATTAAGTGAAATTAGGGTTTGTTTGTTATAAAAATGAGATAAAATAAAAAATTAGGGGGATAAATGTTGGGGGGGGGGGGGGGGGGGTGTGTGGTGTTGGGGGGGTGGGTGGGTGTGTGTTGGAGCGCCGGCCAAGTGAGGGGGAGATAGAGGGAGAGTTGAATTTGTTTGAAAAATTGGAATTTTTGTAATAAAAGTGTTAAGTGTAATAATTTAGTAAGAAACAAAAAATTCTTGGAAAAAAAAATATAATGAGTTTTTGTAAGGATGTAAGACTAGGGTATATGTTGTGTGTGTAGTAGGGTGTACTTGTGAATAATGATAAATAGTAGACAAGACATTTACTTTACTGGTAGTAAAGAAAATATGGGAAAAATGCTATAACTGTAATTTTATAACCAGAAAAATTATAAAAATTATATTTTTGAAATCCTTATAAAATTTCGGTTCTAGAGAGTATTATGGAATATTTTTCTGAGTTTATAGTTCTGGGGCTCGCTTTTCCGTAATGAAGCTCGGGAAGGCCGGAATAGAAAATTTTTTTAAATCAAAACTTTCTATGGTTTGAAATATACTTTAAAACAATATTTCGCATTAAATTATTTTATAAAAGTTGTGTTTTGATATGAAACCGAAGGAAAGCTGGATCTAGATTTTCTAGGATGTAGGGTTTCTAGGTTTCTCTCACAAGCTTGAACTAATCCGGTTTAGGGTTTCACTTTCTAGTTTCCGAAGTTTACTTGATCACTAGGAAAACCGAGGCTTATACATACCCCGTCAAAGCCTTAAGAATTACAAATCATCAAGTCTTTCCAAAAAGTAAACAACTTTATCTTAAATGAAACTAAAGAACTACATAAGGAGATTTCTATGGAAGTGTACTCCCAAAATCTTCTTGTAAACTTCATTCGCAAGCTTCTCCAATCACAATAGTCCTTACTTGAGGAAAGATCCCCCTAGGGTACAACCAAAGATACTCCTGTGTCAAAAGAAATCTATAGGGTTACAAGCAGACCTTGCTTAGTAAGTGAGTTCCCGTAATAACGTACCCATACATAGAATATAATCAGTCAAGTTTGTTGATAAAACATATGCAATGCAACACTCATATGATTAACAAATACATACGATTACCTGGAAATCATATGCGGAATGAGTTTACACCTTGTAGCTCCCAAAAGGCTAACTAAGGGGGTTGTAAATTGTTAGTCTAAAACTTTTTTGCTTAAAACCAATGAAAATTCAACAAAGATGATTTAAAAATAAAATTTATGTTATTCGTTCCTTTTAGACAATGTATGTCATAAAGAGATAATATATAGCAAAGATAAAAGTGCAAAAAAGTAAAGGAGATAGTCGCTTTATGGAGTTTTTTTTTATGAGTCAGTCCTTTCTTCCAGCTCAATTACTAAGGATCTAGTCTTCCACATCGGTCGTTCCACTTATTCAATAGCAAACATTGATTCAATAGCAAAGAAGAATTACAATCACCAATAGCTCTTGCTCTATCTTTCTAGACTATCAAATAGCTATGCATAGACTACAAGACTTTGTAATCTAACTTCTATACTAATCCTTAGTTCAAAAGGTAAAAGAACGAAATCGTAGCAAGAGAAAATATATGCTCTCTAAATATTAAGCTCAATAACTAAAAGAAATGAATAAAGCTTGTAGTGTCTATTCAAGTGTTTGTATACTTGTTCAGAAGGCTTCTTGTAGCACGAGAGAGTTTTTGATTACCGTATTTGTTACTTGTTCTTCGGATCTTGAAAAAGAGATGAATATATATCTTCATTATAATTCTTCCTTATTTAAACATTAAAAAAATCTTCCAACGGCATGTATGGTTCTTGGATAAAATTGATATCCCTCAAAAATTGGTATACGCTTATCTTGTTTATGAGTTCAAACTTCAAACTGATTCGAGCTTATCTTGTTCAGCTTATGTTTCTTCAAATATTATTAATACTTGAAGCTTATTGGTTGGATAAGATTTCATTTTTGAACATGAAGATCTCACAAAATCCGAATAATCTTCAACTTGAAAAAATCTCTCTAATTTTAGATAAGGCTTCAACAAAAATGTTATCTTCATCCAACAGGGGTCACCGTGAGACAAAACATATTTATCCGACTTTAACTCTTAAACATATTTTGTTAAACTCTTATCCTTATTGAACTTTGAATTTAAATAAGCTTTGATCTTCATTAATCTTTGTAAATCTTGAAATAAAAATTTTTGGATTATCAAACATAAAGAATTCACCATGGACTATTATCGTCCTTTTGTGGAACGAATTAAGTGCATTACCCAAATATACTTTATTAGAGGAGCTGGGGAATATCCGCATAAAACTTCAACTGGCTATAAAAGTGTCTACCAATATGTCTATTGATTTGTCTGGTTAAACGTCTGATAGACTGTCTGCTTGATTATCCGATTAAGTGTCTAGAAAAAGAATACTTTTGATCTACACACTTAAAGCAGATTAATTAGTTTTTTTCTAAACCTTTTTATTATTATCAAAACTTATTTAGGAAAACTCAATATGCCATCCATATCAATAGTAAGGGTATACTTTGAAATATAAGGCCTATACAACCACCAAATTTTAGTAGACTTTCAGGTTCCTTACAACCACCAATTTTAGTAGACTCTCTAGCTTTTACCAACCACCACTACTAGTCTGCAGGCTTCTCACCCATAGCAATTGATCCGGAATGGCTCCTTCATGAGGTTGTAATTCCCGAATGAAGTAGTTCCTCACGTTAGAGCAAGGCACCTTGCCCATCTGGTTCCACGCATAAGAGTAGTAGCAAAAATAAATATGACTCAACTTCGTGCCATGCACGAGCAGATTATTAATTAACTTCCAACTGAGTTATTTCCCAAAATGCAAACAAACATTTCAACATGATAACAAAACAAATGCGTTAATCAATAATTCAAGTTTCGATATACTTATCTTTCATTTATCAAGCACCATGAAACACAAGTGTAAACCCATGATGATCCTTTATACAATTTCATTTTTATCTTTTCCCTATATTCTAATGCTTTTATATTACAAGCACATACAGGAATACGTAAAGTAGGGAAAAAACTCACTTTGCCATCTTTTAGTTCTTCCAGTCAAAATAATCCTCTAAAAATGGGGCCTTGAATACTTAGACAAAACGAAATACTTTAAATGAGTATTTCATATTAGTCTTACTCAACTTTCTAACTCTATTAATCCTATTTGCAATAAATTTCTCGGTTACCTAGTTTAGATAATAAGATGGTCATAACTAACTCATTTTAGTTCTGATTTTGGCATATGAGTAGTCAATTTTACCTACTTTGGATGCTCTATTCATTTGTAAGGTTGTTTTAAACATTTAAGGTCATTTAGATCTCAGAATCCCCAGGGTCAAATTATCCTCATATTTGTAATTAAGTTAATGTTGACACGTTTTGCAAGTTTGATTCTTTATAGACTCTCTAAGGCAAATATATTTATTATTTCCATATTTAAGCACAATTAGAAACTCAAAAATTCATAGTACATGCATGATCCTAGTGATGTTGCTAAAAATAAAATTTCTACTAAATAGCTTTTGTAACCTATTAAGAAAACCTAAGCTCATGAAAAATAATGTTACGAATAACAGATATAGAAAACAACCAGGCTGCATGAGGGGACTATGTCCCATAAACAAGTTATAAATAGTACAAACAGATTATGTACATGTAATAGGTAGTTCAAAAACAGTTATAAACAGCTAGACAAACAGCTAGATAGATTCAAATACAAATGTATAACTGTTTGATAGCTTCCATGTCACGCCCCGAAGGGTACCTTAAACGTGGCAGTTCACCGTACACAATATTAAAGCCTAGGAATGACTGCCTCAATCATGCAAAGGCTTCCATACTATGTACAAGGCATCTAACACATGGAGGAGACACATCGGAGTGATACATTTTATATTGATACAACTTGAGTAACAATGTAAAAGAAATACAATTCACTATACTTTAATTTCAATTCATCAAAGATTTCACTACATAAAACTATTACAAAGCAATTCATAACACCTAGCTAATATCTTCAAGTACTCATGCTTCCTGCCGGAATCCCAAGGTCATACTCGACTCTAGACATCTCAGTCCCCACGTAGCATTCTTGAGTTAACCTGTTTAATCAAACATCTATTGGGGTATAAGCTATACTAGCTTAGTGAGTAAAAACTTCCAAGATCATATTTATAACACATCATACAAACAAGTGATTAGTTAGATAAGTGATATGCATCAAACATATGATCAGCCGAAAATCATATGTGGATAATCTTGTGCCCTCCATCCCGGGTTAGCAGATTAATGAATCCTACGGTACGACGCCGTTTAAGCTCACTGTCAACTTAACTATAAATTCGTTTGAGGATCACAATTAACCAAACTTTTATACCATTTAGGATCACGGACAACCGAACAAATGCTAATGCTCCATCCCCATTTATGATATGAATGAGTCCATATTTATTTGCAATTCCAAATAGTCAATTATACCAATTCTTTAAATGATCAATCAATAATCGCAGACAGTCAATTCTAATCCATATATACAAGCAATAGTTAACCACCCGGCTTCGATATTCTTATATTCCATTTCTCACATCGACAGCAATCATACATAGTTCCCATTCGTCCCCATCATGGATATCCATTTTATCTTTACCAAATATCTAGTGCATCTATCATTACAATCACATACAATAAATAGAATTGGAAGTAATACTCATTCGGTCATTAGATCACCGGTCTCTTAGTAAAAGTAATCTGGTAGTAAGGAATCGTCAATTTCGGGGTCACCTAAAAGGAAGAAATACCATAACAAGTATTTCATCACTTCACTGGTCCAAACTATCTTATACAAACTATCAAATTCGTAATTCTTGTCCTAAGTGGGAATTCCAACTTAATACGGCCATAACTTGGTCGTTTTAACTCGGAATTTAGCAAATTATATATTGATTTCTATCTACTTCGAAAGATCTATCTATTTATAATATTATTTTCAAGTTTTGAAAATGTTTGGATCACGAAACAAAAAGATCAGTTTTGATCAGAAATAATCTCCAATTCCGAAAAATAGTTTTGCAAATGTTTGAAATGTTTCTACTTTATAAATCAATTATACATGCAATATTAATGATTTCCTATCATGAATGGCATGTTATGAGTTTAATGTATGCATGATCTTGATGATATTTACTAAAAGAAAATTTTAAAACTCTTTATTTTACAAGACTTCAAGAATAACTATTTTTAAGAATACTAGTTTCCTAACTTTGGTAACTCACTTGTGTTTTGAGATTAATTCTTAAGAATTTCTAGTTATCTAGGTTAGAATTGAATCTTCATTATATCTATTACTTAAGACCTTCATTTCTACATAAAAATTTTCATTTTACACTTTGTAAACATGTTTTCAAGTAGGGTTGATTCCAAAATCCGAATTTTGTAAAAATTGTTTTTGTGGTGATTCCTTTAAGTAAAAATCATTTTATACTTAGAAAATTAAGGCTCAACCATACCTAGCCACTAAGGAATTCATTTCTTTAATAAAACTTCTATTTGAGTTTGGAAAGTAAGTGTTTTCATGCCATTACTCCATTATGACGAATTTCTTAAAACGACAAACAACTCAATTTTTCCTACTTTATTTCTACAAATGCATCATGTATATATGTAATACCTACAAGCTATTGTTATGAAGGTTATGAGATGATCTATCTATATGTATACATATAATACCAAGAATTCTTTTTGAAAACTTTTACTTTGCAAAACTTTGAATTTTACTAGACTTAAGAAAAATAGTTTTTTTTTCTTCTTGTAAAATCATACTTGCTTTTATCAAAACTCAACCTTGATGACCTATATAATCATCACCTTTGTTATTTCAATAAAACCTTCGTTTTGGAGTTAGAAAATAGATGTTTATATAGGTAGTTTGCCTAAGTACGAATTTTACAAAATTTTCAAGAATGAAAACATTGTTTAACTTATTCTTGGAAACCATTTGTTGTTCTAAGGTAATATTTTGATAAACCTCTTTTATCCTTATCAAAACTTGGTCTTTGTTATATATATATTCCCTAGGACTTCCATTTTCCTATAAAAATTATCATTTTGGCATTTGGAAATAAGTGTTTAAATGGTGGCTATTTTCAAATCCGAATTTTGAAAAATTCATTTGAGTTTGTTTTCTTTGTAAAACTCATTTAGTCTTTCAAAAACCATTTCCTAATCAAACCTACCCCTTAAGGCTTCCATTTCTTTAATAAAAATCTTGTTTTGAAGTTGAAAAATGGGTTTTCAAAATTAGTCTTGGTTGAGATCCGAATTTACAAAATTTATTTTTGGACATACCTTTTGTTAAAATCTATCTAAACTTATGGAAATTCATCCCTTACATAATTATCTTAAGAGCCTTCCATATCTTGAATAAAAACTTATTTTTAAGTTGGAAAACATGTTTTTAAACTATGCCTTGGCCTAAATTCGAAAATAGAGTTTTGTTATGAAAAATAATATTTGAAAATCATCTTTGAACCATATAAAATGAAGTCTTGATGATATATATATACATTAAGCCTTCATTATCTTAAGTAAAAATTTCATTTTGACACTTGGAAAGTGTTTTTAAATGGGGTCTTGCCTAAATACGAATTTTGCCATTTTTGCTTGAGTTCAAAACCAAGATCTATACTTAATATGAACATAAATGTAAAAGAAATCCATAGTAGTAAACTATAAACTCATAGATCTAAACTTTACTCATCAAGATTATTCATTTATGATACTATTCCCTAAGCCCTTCATTTTAAATGAAAAATACACATTTTGAAGTTGAAAAATAGCTTTTCTAAATATGGTTCCCTTTTTATCCGAATTTTCAAAAATGATTTTTGTTGAAACTAAAATAGATCTTGAGCTTTCTAATACTTTCCTACTACCATCAAGCTATTACAAGTTATTTAAGAACATAAAACAAAAGTCTAATGCATATATGAACTTAAAACAACTAGATCTAGTTTACTATACTCGTTGTAAATGCATGAACACTGTGATGGTTATGTGAATGATGAATATATGCATAAACCATAAGCAATAACCACATAACTTGAAAATAAAACAAAATAATAGTAAAAATAACTCAAATAACAAGATCTAAAACATAAACAAAATCAAAGCTACAAAAAAAAGTTAGATCTACAAAATATAACTACTTTTAGCAAGAAAAAAATAATAATACAAGAGAATAATCATGGAGAAGATGAGTGTTTCATTTTGGCATCATCGTCCTTAGCTTTTAAGCTTATGAAAAGTCATTTGATGCATGAAACTCTCACTATACTTTACCTATGTCATCTATGGAAGCTTTGGACAAGAGTTTTATCTAAGGATCTTGAAGAATATGGTGGGAATAGGGACAGCAAGACTTTCTTGTAAGAACAAGAGAAAATGAAGAAAGAAAGAGAGGAAAATAGAGAGGAAAAGTGTAAAGAATGGTTAAGGTTTGAAGGTGTAAATGAGAGAGAGAGATGGAATGAGTTAAAGACACATTAAATGAGATAAAAAAATAAATAAATGGGCAGAAATATGAGTCTCAAAGCTGGTGTGAATGTTGAGAAGAGAGAGAGAGAGGAAATTTGGTTAGCTTTTGACTTGAAAGTGTAATGTGTAGTTGATGTGTAAGCGTAGCTTCTTAAAGAAGAGTTAAATTAACTTTACTTTAATAAATTTTGGAGTATTTCAAGGGACAAGGCAGCCAAAAAGGAGTCAAAAAAATCTACCAAGAAGTGATAATGAAGTGTAGAAAGATTGAAGTGAAAAAAAAAAAGCGATGTATGAAAGGTGTACTTAAAGGTAAGTGTTGTAAGAGTACTTTCTTAATAAAATAAAATAAAAATAGGAAAAATATAGAAAATGTATTCCAAATATTTGTAGCAGATTTTTCATAATTAAAATAAGATAATTAATTTATTTATTTTAGTGAATTATCAAATAAGTTACCGGTATGATCAAAATACGTGAATCTGAGCTATAATTGATATTTTTATAACCCGAAAAATTCTAAAAAATTATTTTATGAAAATAAAAATATTTTTCAATTGTTAAGTCAATTTATTTTATTTTTAGTATCTGGTCTTAAACAGAATATGATCCCGTGTAAACCCAAAATGAACTAAATTTTGGAAAAAATGAAATTTTCTAAGATATATAAAACATTTATATAAAAATATAATGGTTTATAAGAATAATAAAATTGTATAATGAATAGTAATGAATAGTAGAAAAGACCAGTTAATCACCGGTAGTAATTAAATACAAATATAATGGCAAAATCAGATAATTCTATTAAAAAATTATAAAACTGATATTTTATAAATCCTTATGAAAATACGAGTCTAATGGTATTAATGGTATATTTTTTATATCTCGAGCCCTAGGACACGCTTTTCAAAGTCTGTATCCGAACGGAGTCGAAATAGGTCAAAAATTTACCAATCTGATATTTTTAAGTGATCTATATTATTACGAGCTACTCTACACACTTAAACCACACCTTGGCCTCTAGGGCTAAGAGTACGGGATTGCCGGATTTAAACTACCATATTCCACTTAGGGCTCCCGGGTGATTTTCGATTTAGATCTTTGCCAATTTAGAAACGAACGTTTTATGTTTATACAACATATTTAATTTGAGAAAATTATTTTAAATTTTATTTTTGTAAGTATTTAGTATCTCTTAATGTTTTCCGAATTCTTGAATTAAGTTTTATTTCCGAAGGTTTATCGTTATTTACTTTTAATAATTTGTTTTTGGGTTCTATATTATCCGATTTTACAATTCAGAGTTAAGTATGGAATTTATCGTATGTAGTGGTTTTGAATTTGAAGACTGTTGAGTTCTTATTTTATTTTGTTAAGGATTTTCATTTTCTCAAGATTAAGAAGTTTCTGGATTCTTTCGTGATTTAGGACTTATCGAAGTTCGGTTTTAATTTGGAGTCATTTTTAGAGTTTATTTTCGAAGTTCGTTTTGAAATTATTTACTAGAATATTTCGGGGCTTACATTGCATATAACATAGATCTATAGATCTGAGCTCGTATAAATACAAACAGGCAGAAAAGGGTGGATTTTTACCCCTGCTTTTATGAGATCTTGCTAAGTGCAAACAGGAGCTAGAGACTGGCTTGAACAAGTCTCATATTTCTTTCTTCCATACATGAAAAAATCAAACACACTGTTAGCTAGGGCTTCAAAGAGGTAAACTCAAGTATAGAGAGGAAAAGATAGAGAGAGTTCTAGAGAAGTTACTTATCTGAGCGAGACAAAAGTGAATTCTAGCATTTCATCCATCGGTTTTTGAGTGTTTTATACTTCGAGTTGTTTTACAGTGAACCAACCTGCGTGTTTTGCTTTTGGGTAACTTTTTACCCTATTTATCCGGCTACCCGAGAGTAACATTGGTGCGCTCGTCATGGCTACTAGATCTCAAGAGGAGCTTGCCAAGTTGCAAGCATTGGTATTTTCCATAGCCAAATCCGTCCAGGTGTTGCAAGAAAAATTTCAAGAATAGTTAGTTACTAATTCTAAGATGAATGAAACCATGCATACTTTATCCACTTCTGTACAATCTTTACATACTAAAGTGGATTTAGTCGATAAGAATCAGAACAAGGAGTTAATACATACTCATACTGTGGACATCAATCACTGTGGACATCAATCACCCTAATTCATCATCTTCTGATTCGCATGTTCTTGACAATTTGTTGAAAGGTATAAAACTGGAAATTCCTAAATTTGATGGTGAGGATCCTTTGGGATGGATTTTTAAGACTCAAAAGTTTTTCAATTTTCATAATGTTCCTAAGGATTAACATTTGGTTATTCCATCATTTGCACTAGAGGGCAAGGCTTTAAAATGTTTCAATGGTTAGAACAAAATCAACAAATTTCTACATGGCTTCAGTTTCTTAAATCTTTAGAAACTCGATTTGGACCTTCTAAATATGAAGATGTTAAGGGACTTTAGCCAAATTGGCGCAACAAGGATCTGTTGATGAATATCAATCAGAATTTGAGACTCTTTCAACTAGAACAATGGGTTTATCAGATGCTTTTCTTTTGAGTTGTTTTGTTTCTAGGCTTAAATCTCATCTTAGAAGAGAAGTTCAAATTGCACGACCATCTTCTATTTCTCATGCCATATGGATAGCCAAAATGCATGAATCAAAATTTGCTGACAGTATTTCTATCTTAAACATTTTCCAGCCCAGAAATATGTGCAATCAGGAGCAAATACTTTGCAATTTACAAAATCTGTTGCTTCTAATCAGCATTCTAATCAGACTTCTGTTTCATCCTCATCTAAACCCACTTTACATATTAAAAAATTGACTCCAGCTGAAATGAATCTCGTAGAAAGCAAGGATTATGTGACAATTGTGATGAGAAATATCATAGAAATCACAGGTGTAAGGCTAAATTTCTTTTGTTAGTAACAGAGGATATAGAGGATGATTTGGGACATTTAGAGGAGTTCCATGCTGATTTCATTGATGAAGAACAACTTAAGGTGGTGGAGGATGACTGTACTATCAGTTATCATGCTCTTTCGGGCACTACTATTCCTAGAACACTTCGATTTCAAGGCATTATTCGCAACAAAGAAGTGGTTATTTTGGTTGACTCGGGCAGTACGCACAACTTTGTGCAGACTAGAGTAGTCAAACATCTCAATATGACTGTATCCTCATCACCCCAATTTAATGTTCTTATTGGGGATGGCACTAAAATGATCAGTCAAGGAAAGTGTGAGCATGTGGATTTTCAAATTCAAGGCCTATGTTTTTCTGATGATTTTTATGTATTACCCATACAGGGTGCTGATGTTGTGTTAGGGGTTCGGTGGATACAACATTTGGGACCACTTGCCATTGATTATAGTCAATTGACTATGCAATTTATGCATCAAGGCATAATGGTGACTTTACAGGGACAACAGGGGATCTAGTTTATGTGAGATTACTTCCTCATCGATGGATTTCTTTATAATTAGAGAAGACTCACAAGTTATCGAAGCGTTTTTATGGACCATTTGAAGTTATTAGACAGATCGGGTCCTGGGCATAACAGCTTAGATTGCCTCCTTATTCTAAGGTACATGATGTTTTTCATGTATCTTCGCTTAAGAAAGCTCGAGGAGCCACAGATCCTTCCTTAGAGCTACCCACAAAGGCTATCAATAACCAACCATTAATACAACCGTTGGTTATTTTAAATGTTCGAACTACTCTTAGAAATCAACGACCTATCAGAGAAGTGTTGGTCCAATGGCATGGGTTACCACAAGAGGACACTTCGTAGGAAGATTGGGACAGTTTTTCCAACATCTACTTAGATTACAACCTTGAGGAAAATGTTCCATCTCAAGAGAGGGAGACATTTGTTACGAATAACAGATATAGAAAACAGTCAGGCGGGATGAGGGGACAAGTTATAAATAGTACAAACAGATTATGTACATGTAATAGGTAGTTCAAAAACAGTTATAAATAGCTAGACAAACAGCTGGATAGATTCAAATACAAATGTATAGCCGTTTAACAGCTTGCATGTAACACAGATCTATAGATCTGAGCTCGTATAAATACAAATAGGCAGAAAAGGGTGGATTTTTACCCCTGCTTTTACAAGATCTTGCTAAGTACAAACAGGAGCTAGAGGCTGGCTCGAACAAGTCTCATATTTCTTTCTTCCATACCCGCAAAAATCAAACACAAGGTTAGCTAGGGTTTCAAAAAGGTAAACTCGAGTATAGAGAGGAAAAGATAGAGAGAGTTCTAGAGAAGTTACTTATCTGAGTGAGACAAAAGTGAATTCTAGGGTTTCATCCATCGATTATTGAGTGATTTTATACTTCGAGTTGTTTTATAGTGAACCGACCCATGTGTTTTGCTTTTGGGTAACTTTTTACCCTATTTGTCCTGCTACCTGAGTAACAAATAACTTTGCAAACTTTTTAGTAAATTTTTATTTCTTAAGGCATTATTATGGAGGATTAAAATTTGAAATGAGGTGCCATACTTTGTTTTATTCTTTATAATATTGGCTAAATTCTTATTTGAAAACTTATTTGTCAAACATTGATTTTTATGTGTTTTCAAGAAAATGATTTCAAGTTGTAAAAATCTCTAAAACTTATGTTTATGTTTTAGCATTTCAAAGATTATAGGAAATTGATTTTGTTATCAATTTTTTCTTTTTTAGAGGTTTTCTTAAGTATTGAAAGTAGTTTTAAGAAAGTATTTTGCATACCAAAGAATTGTCAATATATGTGGTTTAGTAAATTCACTTTAGTATCATAACAACTATGAGCATTTATGTATATGAACATAACCCTTAACTCAAAGCTATTGTATTAATAAAATGAACTTAAAGTAATAAAAAGTTTATCAAGGTAGTAATAAAAATACAAAGATAAAAGACATGAAAGTCTTAACTCATAATCAAGGCTCTCTAGGACTCGAAATAACCTAATCACCATGAAAAGTAAATAAAACGAAACAAGATGAAATAAAATAAAGTGGGATTCTTAGATTTTTGTCAATACTCCTCAAAACTTGAAATAATCTAGTCTCCTTTGAACTTGAATATAGACAAGTCAAAGACTAGAAATTGACTATCTTACGTATGAAATTAAATTACTTGAAAGTAAATAACATAAATAAAACAAGTTAGACTAGTGAGCAATATGCTCTAAAGAATTATTATAAATACGTATATAAAATTTAGATTAGTTAACATAAATACAAATGAACATAAACATAACAAAGCTTTAGTCATGTATGATATTCATGCATTTCTATCCTTAGCTTTTGAGCATCATGAGAAATATTTTCTTTAGGATCTTGCATGAATAACTACATGATCATAATATAGAGTAAGTGTGATACGAATCATGGTTCGCTTGGACCAATGAATCGATCTAGAGTAAGAGGATTCAAGGATTTAAGAACTTAGCTCCATGGATTGTTATTGATGAGCCGAATGAGGATAAGTTAGAGTATTTTAGTGGATATATGAAGCACATTGGCAATAGGCATAATATGGTATGTTCAAGTGTAGAGAAAATACTCAATTTCAAGACAAAATCATCAAAGTTGCATATCACGTCCATGACAAAGATAATGATTGAAGCAGATAATGAAAATCAAGTTGCAAAGGAGATTCATATCCCTATCATGCCCATATCATAGATGGTGGCAGTGATCACTGCCTCCGTTACCCCCATATCACAGATAGTAATCACGATATCTATGTATGAATTTGGGTATAGAGAGGATCACTAGCCTTGTTACAATTGTTACATCACCCATGATGACCCTTACCATGCCCGTGATCATTTGAAACTGGAAAAAGAATTTGATCCAGAAAGGATTACGACCCATGTCACGACCGTGATCAATAAGGGGATCACTTGTCCTATTTTATGCATTTCTAAAACACTAGTTTTTAATTTTATTATTAGCTCTTTACTTTTACATTTTGCCTTTGCCCAACATATGAGATTATATAAGGGTCTTTAGGGTTATGTCAGCTAAGTTTTGAACCTTTCTTTTGTCATTGATTAAGATCAACTTGCATTGTCGGCTTTCTTGGAATTATTTCCAAAACCTATGAGTAATATTGAGTTTTTCTTCAAGATTATTCTTTGTTGCTTCTTTTGATCGTACATCATATCAATTGAGTGAAGTAACTAGTTCGATTATTTTCTTGGTGCATCATATCCGAGGATAGATCGTTAATATCTTTTAATTTTCTTGTTTTACATAAATCGAAACCTAAAACACTTCCTAAATCTCGATAATTTCACTGTGTAATTCTAACATGGATCTTATCCATATAAAAGTGTATAGAGGCTTTACTAGAACAAGTTGAAGTGGGGATTTTTTAGTGTAGAAAAGAGGGGAAGGATGGCGTTGGCTCAAGAGGAGAAGGGAAGGAAGAGAGAAAATTTTTGGAGAAAAAAGTAAGTGAGTTTTGAGAGTGAGAGATGAAGTTGTAAAGTGAAAAGTGAGTAAAAGTGTGTGGGTATTTATAGAGGAAAAATGAGGGAATTAAAGTGGGAAATAAAATTGAAAAAGAAAAATAAAATAAAGGGAAAAAGGAAGGGGGAGGGTGTGTCCTTGGAGAGAGAGGGGAAATGATTAAGAAAAGTGATGTAAGGTATGGTAGATTTGATGTGATGTAAGAGTTGGTTAAGGTGTTATAAAACTAGGTTTGTAGGAACAAGGACAGAAGTGATTGAAATGACTAGCAATTGAAATAACAAATTATTTACGGTAGAAAGTAAAATACACATATAGGTTGCCATAACTGACATTTTTATAAACTAATAAAATCTTGTCTAATATTATAATAATGGATTAATATTATTTGATTATTAATTGTTTGTCAGAATAGTTTGTCTTGATTCACATGTCAATGATCAGATACAAAAACTATTATCGAAAAAAGGTCTAGAAAGGTTAAGGTTTCAGAAACTCCAACTATTTTAGGACATAAAACTTATAATCAACTTGTTCTTAGGGTTTTCCATCACTTATCCAACTCATCTAGTATTTTAGGGTCTTAGAATTTGTCTGATCGAGTCTAAGGTTTCTAGGGTTTGAGTTGACTCTGTTTGACTTTAGGGTTCCGGTTCTGATATTGACTTTAAAGTTTTACTTATGAGATTACCATAAATTCTAGGGGTTTACAATTTCCCTCTAGATTGTTGATTATGTATATAGGCAAAAACCTTAATGACTATGAATAAAAATA
This sequence comes from Combretum micranthum, assembly GCA_024138025.1. Classification (NCBI taxonomy): domain Eukaryota; kingdom Viridiplantae; phylum Streptophyta; class Magnoliopsida; order Myrtales; family Combretaceae; genus Combretum; species Combretum micranthum. Next base: position 508,012 of record JAMXBD010000446.1, on the reverse strand, counting down.
GTATTGTTATATTTGAATTATTTCTTAATGCTAATCCCTAAAGTTCCAATTAGGTGATAAGTTGCTAGTTATTTTGAACTTTCACATGGTCATAATTGGAGAATTTATGCATATAACCATATGCATGTCTATTAGTATATTTCATAGTAGCATATTTATAGTCATGAAATGAACTCTTCAAACTTTTATGGCCCACTCCTATGTTCAAACCTTAAATAGGTGGGATCCATTAAACTATTGATTTAAATATAAAATATATTGAGTGAGAGATATTCACTATATGCCATCATCTTTTAAGTTATAGTATTTATAGTACACTCAGTTAATAGTAACTTGTTTTTAATCCTATGAAGCTTAAATTTTGATTTATTTAATTCGATCTATATTAAATTTGACATTTCCAATATGAAACACTCGATAGGGAATCAAAAGGGTATTATAAAATAACCTAATTTGAAAATGGTTTTGGAACAAGTTGCCACTGATCGAAGTTTGGGAAAAAACAGAGAGAGAGAGAGAGAAAGCCAAAAACTAAATGATGGTTTCATTTTCAATTCGTTTATTAGGCTTTTAAAAAACAAAACAATTGATGGGTTTAGAGGTTACTTTGAAACTCTAAAAAGTTATTTGGATATTATAAGCTTTTGACAATTTTGATAATATTGGCCAAATACCGATATAAGCTAGCAAGTATTCCAATTCAACTTTAATTTTTTTGTTTATTTTTCAATTTTTCAGTTTTAATGAAAAAATTTGAATAAACATATATACATGTTTTAGTTTTTTCTTTTATGAAAAGAGGTTAAAAAAAGAAAAAGAATTGTGTTTTTCATGTAAAGACCTAAAATAAGGAAACAAAACTTTTGGTTTTTTTTCTTTAACAACTACTATGCAGGTAAAGGTGTGAAAAAAAAACCTAATGAAACTGAAAAATAGAATAAAAACCAGAAAACCAGTTCGAAAAATATGGTTAACGGTCCATTTTTTTGGTTTAGGATTTTGATTTTTTTTTTCAGTTTCTGTTTGTAATCATAAAAAACTAATAGTTAATGTTTAACTATTTCAATATTTATAAATATATTATATATCTAATTTACATGTACATATAATTTTATATGTTATTTTTCCTTAGATTTTGATTAAAGTAGTATATTTTGCTTTATGTTTGATGGGAGTTAATGTGGTAATTGATTTAGTTTAAATTTGTTGATGATAATACATCCAAAAGCTTGTTTTCCCCTTTTCTTTAATTTGATTTTCCTTTTTTTTAGCTCTTGTAATATGTATAATACTTTGAAGAAAAACTATATAATAAAGGCTAAAAAATAAGATTTGTTGAAATTATCAATTTGATTTGTTAAAACCATTAGGTTAATTGGTTAAAAACTGAAAACCAAAAAAATTAATCGAAAAAATGGTTAACTGTTAAGGTAATTAACTACTTATAATGGATCAGTTAAGGATCAAGTTATTAAAAAATCGATCATTACGGCGAGGTTCAACAAATAGGACCACAGACCAGTTAGCCGAATTGTGAACACTCCTATATGCAGGTATCTACACATATGCTTGACTATCCTTAATTCATTTTGATTTTATGAAACATTTAGTGTGTAATTGGTTTTATTTGTAAAAGACACCAAGTTTACGTTTCTTATTCAATCAAGTTTTAATCTTGAAAATTCCTAATGTCCGTAAAAAGGTTTTAGTCCTGTTCAAAGCTGATTAAGTTGTGCTCTTTTAACTTCTTGATTTTTATTTTTTTTCCTCGCCCCTTCCAACCGCTATATACATCACAACAGTAGGGGAAAAAAATTAATCCAATTGAAAAATCAGTAGTCAGGTCACTAGTATATAATGAGCTTTTAAAATATCTTTTTACCAACATTTTTTTTGGCCAAGCTTTTTACCAACATTTACTTAGGATTTTTCATCCTCTCTATTTACAATTTCTTTCATTTTACAAATTAATGAATGAGATTATCTAAATTTTTTAAATATCATATAATATTATTATGATTTTTTTTATAAATTTAATCATTAATTATACATGATAACATTTTAAAACCTACAAACAAAAAAAAAATAATAATAATAGAGTTATCTAATTTCCCACTTTTTACATTGATTCATATACTTATGTACATCCTTTCCAAAAGCCCAAGCTAGCCTTTTCCCTTCCTTCCTGTTTATTCCATCATCTCCTGGACTCTTCGTCTACTTTAATTTCTCGTCTTATCCTTCTCAATCTTCCTTATTGTGGGACTGACATATGGTTATTACTTGTTCCATTGGTTGGTTTAGTCAGCGTGACATCATCATTCCACCATGTTAGATTGTCCCATCCTTGCTATGCAGGGACGTATTTGGCATTATGCCTTATTTCGATGATAGCATCGGACATTAGCTACATTTCTAACACAACCAAAACAAATCTATCAAAGCCTTGATATATTGACTCAAGTGAAAAATCTTAGTTTTGTTCTCATAAAAAACAACTTAAACTTATGTGGTTCTACACAATTTATATATATTTAATTAATGCAATCATTTTTCTTTTAATCTTATAGCCTCCATCTATTTCTTAGTTCAATTACATTTCATCCATGATAATTATGTAATGTGGATAATATTCCACACATCAATTGTAATGATTTATATGGAAAAGGTCACAATTAGTGATTCTTAAACTCTGCATCCTTGTTGAACTCACTTTCTTTAATTTGAAGTTTGTTCCAACAAAATCACCGAATATTGCCAAAGCCTTGATGTATAACTCTAAAATCACATTCTTTTCACTAACCATGATTATTCTCTAAGATTATTAGGAAAACATAGTTAGTGAGACTAAGATTTTGATGAATGACATAAATTTGGCTTATAAAAACAATAATAAAAAAAATCAATAATGGACTTAGAGGTACGGATGAATTTGTTTTTCTTAGAGAATTCACACCTCCCATACTAAGTTTGTTATGGAAATTTAAATAAGGGATTCATTTGGATGCAACCAAGTCTTAATACTTGAATAGTAAAAATTTAAGTATCAAATCACACTTTTGGAATTATATGAGATGTTAGTAGGTAGTAGTTGTTTAAAGAATGAAAAAGTGCGCAAAAGATAGGGAAATTTGTGCAAAAATCTCTATAAAAATAGAAAGTAACGTATTTATAAGATGATTGTCAAAAATCGCGATTTTACTATTTATTGTAATACATAGAATCATACAAAACTGGTAAAATTGTAAATGTGTAGAATTGCACACCTAAATTCAAAATTTTATCTTAAGTGTGCAATTGAATAATTTTGTATCCATTTTAATTAAGAGAAAACATATAAATCATAAACTTATAGAACCATATATTTAACTCACAGTTTTGATGACAATGGTTATGATCTTTAAGATTTGAATCACATTCATTGGATTCAACTTAGGTAAGTTATAATTTGATCAAAATCATCAATCATGGATGAATATGACCCGAACACATGGATAATTCAAAGGCTCGATCAAAACTTGCAACTTTTCAAATTTTAACATTCTAAAAATTCTATAGGTTCAACAAGTCTCGACCAACTTTCACTACAGACATAGGAAGTCCATAAAGTTGGTTTGAATGAACTTGTACGATCACATTCTATTGCGATTATGTTCTCTTATTAGCAACAAATAGTGTGGATCATTTTAGAATAGGTTTGAACCTCCATCTTTCGCTCATGTTTAACATGAGTACGAATATAATTAGTTATTAAGCTTTCTAAACACAAAGTTTATATAATATGAAAAAATAAAAGATTTCTTTATTAGCAAATTTGTAGACCTAAGCAACGAGTTAGATTTCAATTTAGCCAACCTTTTTTGCAATACTACAAATCCAACAACTCATTGAATCTCTAACAATCCTTTCTATTGTTGCTTCGCATGAGTAAGGATTAATTGATCTACTGGTATTGAGCTTGAGTTTAATCAAACCCAACGGTGGTGAATTTCATCTCAAGTTTATGCACAAAATTTGATGCGAACAAGATGGCAAACACATGTGTAAACAAGAGGGAGTCATTCAAGAAAGAGAGAAGAAAGCAGCACAAGGCTACCTTTACGCTACCGGCCTTGAAAGATAAGCCATTGATGTTGAAGGGCTATACTACTGGTGTTGGAGCCTGCCTATATTGCTTCGATTTCATCTTTCGAGCTTTAAACTACTAGCTTTAATTCTAGGCACCGGCTTTTATTTTACACTACTAGCCGACATTATTAGCTTATGATGTATGATTTATTTCTTGTTTATCTTATTAGGTTTTCCATGTATTAGTATACATAGTCATTTAAACTTATCTTGTTTTTCATAACTTATTATATGCTTTTGAAACCTCAAAATTGAGAGAAATTTCTCTTAGATTGTATCTTTTGCAATGGTTGTGTGATCAACATCACTTGATGAGTGTTCTAGTTTGTGTTTACGCTAACTTACTGCATCAAAGTGGTATCAAAGCGGGAAAGTTCTGTAGCAATGTCAGGAGAAGGCAGCTTAGCAGATGGTCATGTCCCAGGCGTTGCTTAAGATGTGGAAGCCCTGCAAACCGAGTCATAGGCTCAAAGGGTGGTATTAGACACCATGGATCAGAGAATCTGACGTTTAGAACAACATCTTAAAGATCTAATTGAGCGTTTCGACATTATAGGACCTAATAACAATAGAGACAAGGATGTTAGCGGAAGAAGACCAAGAGCAAGAGATGCTTACGGTGATCGATCAATCTACATGTAGCTGCAAATTGAAGAGCTCAAAATTTTGACAAACCTGATGAGGAAGATGCGATTTTGTATGAAGAAAGGCAACTGTAGAGGAGAGGCAGTGATGGTGGTGGCAGATACTGAAAGAGCTACTATAGGTATGATTAAGGAGACAGTGGTGATTTCCGCCTAAAGGTAGATATCCCTAACTTTAATGATAATCCGAATATTGAAGAATTCTTAGATTGATTGGCCAAAGTAGATAGATTTTTCAATTACATGGATATTCCTAAGGTGCGTAGGGTTAGGCTAGTAGCATGTCAGTTGAAAGGTGAAGCTTTGACATGTTAGGAGAGGTTGCAAAGTAGGAGACAATGAAGTAGGCAGCCTATGCGGATGTGATTTGTATGAAACAATTGCTACAAAGGGATTTCTTACCACCTTATTATGAGCATATCTTTTCAGTAGTATCAATGTTGTCGCCAAGGACAACATTCAGTTCATGACTACACGGCTGAATTTGTGAGACTAACAGCACGAAGCCATCTAAGAGAGAGTGAAGACCAGCAAGTAGCATGGTATATAGATGGTCTGAAGTTGTAGATTAGAGATAAGATTAGCGTAAGCGTGCTAAGAAACTTAAGTGAAGCGAAGAACATGACCCTTAGGGTAGAGACGATGCTACAAAAGAGGAGTATTAGGTTTAAAGAGAATAGTAGAAATATGGAGTTAAAGGAATGAGTAGCAGCAAAACTATGATAGAAAATAATCAGAGTACTGAGGAGAAGGAAGGTGAGAGTAGTCAGAAGAGAGAGGATAAGGCTATAGGCAGGAAACATGTTAAGGTTAAGGATACCCAGAAACAAAAAATCTATATGCAAAGCTTATTTTAGGCAAGTGTTACCATCATAACCAGCCAGAGCACCAGTCGAACGAGTATCCTAGTAAGAGAAGCATGAATATTGTTGAGAGAGATGAAGAGGTCTATTGTGAGCTCAATGGAGAGGATGAGTACCATGATGAGGATAAAGAGGAGGTTAAGCAAGCATATGTTATTAAGAAGTTGATGTTGGCACCTAAATAAGAGGAAAACACCCAACAACACCAATTGTTTCGTACCAGGTGCATAATAGATGGGAAGGTATGTGATCTAATAGTTGATAGTAGAAGCTAAACAACATTATTTGTAGGGAGGTTATGAAGCAACTGTAGCTACCAGTGGGTAAATACCTTAACCTATACACTATAGGATAGATTAAAATAGCTAAGAGGATTGATGTGCATAAGAGGTATAAAGTATCATTCTCAATAAGTAAGTATAAAGATGATGTTTATTATGATATAATGGATACACATGCGTATCATCTGCTATTTGGGAGGCATTGGCGGTATGATGGGAATGCCCAATGTGTGAGAAAGGAGTGTATGTATAGATTAGAGAAGGGAAGTGTGAAGTATACCTGCTGCCCTTAAAGATAGAAAATCATCCCAAGATCGTCAAGGTAGAAGGACGTTGATAGAGAAAACCATGAGGAGTCTAGAGTTGTGCATGCGCTTGTAGTGAAACAGGTCATCACAATAGAGGAAGAGACTACTGGTGATATACCAAGGGTAGTGAAAGAAGTGTGGGGATGTGTTGCTTAAGGACTTGCTAGAGGGACTACCACCTATGAGAGACATCTAGCATCATATTGATTTGGTACCAGGGGAGAGTTTACCCAACTTACCACACTATAGAATGAGTCTTAAGAAGACTACTGTTTTGCATGAGAAAGTACATGAATTATTGTAGAAGGGATTTATTAGAGAGAGTATGAGTCCATGTGTTGTACTTGTGTTACTAATCTCGAAGAAAGATAGCAGTTGAAGAATGTATGTTGATAATAGGGCCATCAATAGGATCACTATTGGGTATAAATTCCTAATACCTCGATTAGAAGACATGTTGGATAGGTTGAGTGGCGCGATTGTGTTTTTCAAAGTTGACTTAAGGAGTGGCTACCATCAGATCAGAATCAAGCCTGAGGATGATTGGAAAGCAATGTTCAAGACAAAGGAGGGGTTGCATGAATGGCTAGTGACGCCGTTCGGTCTTTACAATGTGTAAAAACTAAGTGACACCTAAAGAATATGGACTATGCACTAAAATTGATTTCTTTTTTAAGCTTAATGACTAATTTATGCACAACAACAAATATAATCAACAATAACAAATAGAGATTGCGATTTTAACCTGGAGTTTGGCCCATCCCCTAGTCTCTACGATCTACGAAAATTGCCTTTCTCAATTGAGGATTTCACCACTTTATTCACAATAACAATTTGCTTCGATAGAGGACTTCAACATATCAACAACACAAATGCTTGAATTGAGTCTTTACAAACTTGAACACATTAGACTCAACTCAAAACTTCACCAACTTACTCACAACTCACTTAGTATAGTGCTTGACCAATGATAGCAATTACAGAGCACCTAGCACTACACTTGGCTCTCACTCACAAAATATCACAATTTATAATTTATGCTTGTAGAGAGTGTTTACAAGGAGATGTTTGCAATAAATAAGCTCTAGACCTTTTCTGCAAGTCCACTAACATTTATATTTATGACATCTTGAAGCCTCCTAGCTGTTGTCAACAAAACACCAAAAAACAATCGAAAAAGTAAAGCTCCAACAGCTATATATCTATCAACCGGCGTCCAAATGTTGCAGGCCTAGCGTCTGGATACTACTTGCAAAGTAGAGTAACAAACTATCTATAGTCCAAAAGCCACACCTGTTGTCTGAATGGCACACCATTGGAACATCATATGATATTGTCCGGACGCCATATGATATTGTCCGGACTCCATATGCTACTGTCTGGACTCTAATTGAGGTGATTTAAGATGTTACGAAAATCTTAAAGAGATATCTACAACTTTCATGTTTTAAACTTTAACAAATTCTAAACAAAACAATTTTTAAAAAGAATTCAAACCAAGATGTTCCAACATGCATAAAAAAAACAAAGCAAAGTAAGTTCAAATGTATCCAAAATAAATTGAGCACTTATTCTACTAATTAAGTGTAGCTTAAATACGATCGAGTAATTAATTGTACACTTTATTTCCTCATCAAGACACACGTTGAACACCAAATGTTCAACAATCTCCCTCTTTTTTATAGGACAATCATGCACAATTAACTTGCCCCAATTTAATACTCCCCCTCAATTAAGCATCCATGTTATAAAAGAATTTTAGCAAAAAAGTTTAAATGCTTCGATGCTTAACTAAAGGGAATTCCAGGTTACATTTAATTTTCAAAGATCTCATATATATACATACTTAAACATGTTAATTACGCAGGCATTTCTCCCCTATGGATTTATCAAAAAGGCAAACTTAAAACATGTCAAATAAAGAGAGATGCACAAGCAACATACAAGTTTTAAAATATATTTTAGACATATTTGAGCAGTTCAAAATCATGTAACAATACAAACCATAAGTCTGTGCAAGTTTTTTGTCAAAATTGTATGATATGTTTCTCAAGAATGCAAAAATTTATTCAAAATTCTTTTTAAACATTTTTAATCATTGAAATAAGCTTGAAAGCAACATTAAACATGTCTAAGCATTGTTTATGCATCAAAAGTATGAAAAATCATTTTCATGCATTGAAAGCCTAATTTTAGCACAAATTTAGTTCAAATTATGCATAAAATCAACATATCATTAAAGATTCATGTTTAAGCATATTGGAAATAAACAAACTCACATGAGTTCATACATTGCAAATTTGTGCACATTTTAATTATCAAAATCATGATTTTTCCCTAAATGTTTGGACAAATTTGTTCAAAAATATCTTCACTCAAATTTGAACTCATATACAAGTTTGTTTAGGTCCATTAAGCATGACAAAACATGATTTGGGCATTAAAAATATGGAAGTCCATTTTTGTGCATTCCAAACTCAATTTTAGCTTATTTTTAGCCTAATGCATGCATAAAAACATCTCGACATAAAAAAAATTGCACATTCAAGCACATTAACACATTATATATATAAACATGAAGGACACAAACCATTAAACTCAAGCAAATAGAGATCATACCTTATTTTTTCCCTTGAAGCCCTTCAAGTACCTACAAAAACACATTTACTTTTTTGGTATCTATTTTTGCTTATGTCTTTTGAAATTAGCTAAAGCAAGAATTTCCCTTCTTTGCACCCAAATAAGCTTGCTTGCGTAACCCAAATGCATAGCGTTTCTTATTGCACAATTGTATACAATATGTCTAAGCTTGCTACAATAGTTACAAGTACCATAAGTAGCTTTTACCAACTGAGTCTTATAGGGCTTGCAACTATTGTTTCTATCATAGCCAATTCCATACTTATTAAAATCAACCCTTTTTGCTTTCTAAATAGAGTACTTAAATCATTTTCTCCCTTGATGAATTTGGCTACGGTAGCACTTCATCACTCAAGCTAGCCTTCAATCTTCATTTTTAATTTTCAAACTATCTAGCTCTTTTAGAATTTCCCCATTACTACTACTAACACAAGCAACATCATCATCACTTTTATCACCACTTCAAATTTTTAACTTCAAGATCAAGCAAATCATTTTTTATTTTTAATTTTTCATTCATTTTGCTCAAACCATCATTCTTTCCTTCCAACATCTTATTTTTATCATTCAACCTAGCATTGTCCAATTTCAAAAATTCGATTTTTTCATGCAACTTTTCATTTTCAATTATAATTTCTTCAAACTCATTTATAAGGATATCCATTTCATCTCCTACCTTTCTTTAATAGACATGCTATTTTTATTTTTCATCTTCATTATCTCATTACATGTTTTATCATACATATCCACTATCTCATCATAAGGAACATATGAAGAAATTGGACATACCTCATCATTAATGGCCACCAAGCATAGATCTTTATCCGAGTCGAATGAGTCTTCATCACTCCAAGTGGTCATATATGCTTTCTTCTTCTCTCCTTTGCTTCCTTTTTTTGCAATTGGGCAATATTGTTGAATATGTCCTGGTTAATTGCATTTGAAGCACGTGATGATCTTTCTTTTTTGTTTTGAGGATTCATAATCATCCTTCTTCATCTTCTTGTTCACCTTCAAGAACATGGTGAACTTCTTTGTAAGCTAGTCTAACTCATCATCATCCTTCTCACTCTCTTCCTCCTCTTCACTTGAGCTTGCACAAGAGGCTTTTAACATGACTTCCTTCTTGATTGACTCCTCTCTATGCTTTTTAACCATTTCATAAGTTTTGGCGGTTCCAAGAAGTTCTTCCTTGCTCATTATGCTCGAATCATGCGCTTCTTCAACGGCAGTTCTCTTCTTCTCTCATTCTCTCGGTAAGGACCTAAGAAGTTTGGAGTTAATTTTTAAGTTAATATATGTCTTGCCAAGAATAGACAACTGATTCATAATATTTATGAATCTATCATGCATTTCATCAATAGATTCACAAGCCTTCATTTTTTATTTTTGAATTCACTACATAAGAGGCTAATTTTTGTATCTTTCATTCAAGTAGAACCTTCATAGGTACTTTCTAAATTATCCCAAATTTCTTTAACCAAATTACAAGTACATATTCTACTAAAATCACTTTCAGTTAAATCACAATATAACATATTCATAACAACTTCATTTAATTGAACTTTCTCTTTTTTGTCCTTAATATAATTTGATTCATTTTTGCCTTCAATAACCATGGAACCATTCTCTATAACACTCCATAAGAAATATGTTGAGCTTTTAAGAAAATTTTCATTATACATTTCCAATATGCATAATTTGTTCCGTATAAGATAGGTAGTCTATTTATTGCTTGTCCTCCCATGAAACCTATGGTGTTACTAGCCATGATCTCAAACTTTAGATGCGATTAAGCACTTATCTTAGAGTCCTAGCTCTAATACCAATTGTAAAAAACTAAGTAACACCTAAAGAATGTGGATTATGCACTAAAATTGATTTCCTTTTCAAGCTCAATGACTAATTCATACACAACAACAAATAGAATCAATAATAACAAATAGAGAGATAAGGAAAGGAAAGTTTACACTGCGATTTTAACATGGAGTTCGGTCCGCTCCCTAGTCTCCATGATCCACAACAATTGCCCCCTTAATGGAGGACTTTACCACTTTATTCACAACAATAATTTGCCTCAATAGAGGACTTCAGCACATCAACAACACAAATGCTTGAGTTAAATCTTTACAAACTTGAACACATTAGACTCTACTCAAGACTTCGCTAACTTACTCACAACTCACTTAGTATAGTGCTTGACAAAGGATAACAATTACAAAGTACTTAACATTATGCTTGGCTCTCACTCACAAAATATCACAATTTACGATTAATGCTTATAGAGAGTGTTTACAAGGAGATGTTTGCAATAAATAAGCTCTAGAACTTTTATTCAAGTCCCTGAACACTTGTATTTATGACATCTTGAAGCCTCCTAGCTGTTGTCAACAAAACACCAAAAAACAGTCAAAAAAGTAAAACTCCAATGGCTGTATATCTATCTATTAACGTTCGAACATTGTAGGCCTAGCGTCTAGATACTACTTGCAAAATAGAGCAACAACCATCTACCGTATGTGTCACGCCCCAATGGGTACCCTAAACGTGACAGTCCACCACACTCAATACTAAAGCTTAAGTATGACAATCTTAGCCATTCCCAAAAGCTTTTATATTAAGTGTAAGGCATACTTTCACAACTTTAGAGGACCATATATGGAATTATGAAGCTTAAGGAGATATAGAAACATATTAAGAAAAGAAGAATCACAATAATTATTTGTTCATGACAAAAACTTTACAAACTTAGGGACAACTCCCTAAATTACTAATCTATTATATACATATTAACATGTTAATACTAAGCTATACTTTATCCAGATTTCTAATGTTCAAAAGGGATTACCTGCCTGCATGGTCCACGTGGCCTTAACCATAAGTAAGGAAACTGCAAAAGATATTTATCAGGGTATAAGCTAATAAGCTTAGTGAGTAAATCCCAAAATTCATACTCGAAGAAAATTATCAATCAAGTTTATTATTCAAACATATGAAATGCAACAACACGTGAGCATACAAGACATATGACTTTCCGGGAATCATAGGTTGAATGAATTACGCCCTTCATTCGGGTTGGGTATTCAGGCCAATTACAGCCACAACTTTTAAAAACACTTTTATAGATCTTACCGGCTCCTATACGCCATCAAAAACTTGTAGTTATTACAGGCTCCTACTAGCCACCAATTTAAGTAGTTCTTACTGGCTCCTACTCGTCACTGACATGATATACCGGTTATGTCTACCATTACTATTATACACTTGTCCCACCAATTGTATAGTAGTGAATGCAATGTGACTCAACATATGAAGTGCATGAATAATTTATTTAATTAAAGTCTAGTAGTTACATTTAACTTCTTTCAAGTGATCAATCAATTTCAAACATTTCAAGATATTAATTCACATACAACTTTATTACAAACAAATCGAGTTTCGATATATTTAGTATTCTTTCAACATATTATCATACACTTCCTTTTGATTTTTCTTAAATTCTAGTGCAACTAATTTTACAAGCAAAATCAAGAGTATGAAAATAATGGGGAATAAACTCACGATGCCATTGTCGTCTATTCCTCTAAGCAGATGAGTCGTTCACACACTCCACTTAATCGTAATAGTTCTTGGGGTAAAGGAATCCTTCCTCGAGGTTACCTAACCAAAGAAAATACCCGCAATGAGTTTTTCTTGATGATTTTCTTGAATTTTGACAAAACAATGTCAAAGAACGTTAAAGTTCGTATAGAAGAATGTTCCAACTTAAAATGGCCATATCTTGGTCATTTTAACTCGGAATCGCGCATATAATATACCGATTTCTACCTACTCGAAAAGATCTACCCATTTCCAAAATTATATTCAACAAACAAGGCCATATAGGCTCTGAAAAAGTAACGACAAAATTCACTACGGATTTCCAAGTAAAAACAACTTTGGTTTAAGGAATCAAAATTTGTTTGATAAATACTTAGTTATCTATATAGTTGAAAAATTCTCTTTTTATAACTATATAACTCATATTTAAGCATACTCAAGTGTCTTGTTGTCCAATTATTTTTCTTAGATAAAACAATGTCGGGTTGAAGCTTTTCGGAAATTGTTTTTGTAAATTTCTTTGAAATGAATATCTTGTTTTCTTTATTTTCTAAAAACGTTTTATGTTGGTTTTATTTATTTTTCTAAGTGACCTTTGAAAATAAATTTGTCTACTTTCTAAGTTACATTATATTTGAAGTTTTCTAAGAAATATGCTATTCTTCATTTTTTTCTTTGTGTAAATTTCTTTGTTTACTTGTTTTGCAAAAATCCTTACTTGATATTTCTCATTCTTTTTCTCATGTCTCATATTTTTCAAAAATAATTATCCATGCATAAAAACAATGTGGAACAATTATGGACTTTTTGTAGAAAAACTAATTTCTATAATCTTATTAACTTCTTCTTGTAACTTGAAAAGAAATAACTTTATTATTTTCAAACCATAAATCTTCTTTGCCCATTTGTTTGCAAAGGTCTTTACTTAAAAATTTCCTTAGTCATCCATCTTATTTTCTTTCTTATGAAAAGAACCATTTTTGTCAACAAAATATTTTCTTTTAAAAAAAACAAGGTGGGATAATAAGGATCTAAGTGGCTTTTTAAAGTAAAAGTAGTTTATAAAATTATAGTGAGTTCTTTTTGTAACATGAAAAAGAATGAGTTTATTTTGTGTTGCTTTATAGATTTTATACTTTACATAAACTTATTTCTAAGTGACAAAATTCTTCTTTTTAAATAAAATTATGGACAACAATCTAAATGAACATGATTATGAGAATAATAATAACCAAAATAACATAAAGCATAATAATAAAGTCAAGTATTGGAGTCTTAGCTTTTTCAAGGCTCCCGGGACTAAGAAGTAAACTAGTCCCATAATAAAATAAAATGAAAGAAAGAAAAGCTTGTTTTGACTTGATGAGGACAAGTCTAAGACTAGAGACTAGTCTTAAAACAACTTGGAATAAATAAAATGCATTGAAGTAAATAAATTGCATGAAAGGTAAATAAATTACAAGATCATGAGCTTATATGCTCTAAATAGTATATATAGCTATATAGATATAGTAGATAGTTATGAACATAAAAGAAATATAAATGAACATAAGAGAAACATAAATGAATATAAAAGAAACATGAACATAAAGGAATTATGATTATGGACAAAAACAAAGTATGAACCTATTGTTGCTTTCTTAACCTTCATGGTTTTAGAAAACACACATTAAGTTCATGCTAAGTAGATGAACATGGAAACTTCTTGAAGAAACTCTTACTTAAAAGAAGCTAGACTAAGAAGAACTCTTGGAAGGAACTCTTGAGAGAATTTGAGAAAGATTTTTCTATAATAACTTTAGAGAAGAAGTGGTGTGAAAGAAGTGAAAGAGAAGGGGGGTATTTATAGAAAATTGAGGAGTGATTTTTATGTGATTAAAATAAAGTAAAATTAAAACAATTTGATGGGCATGTGAGGGGGGTAGCACCGGCCATTGAGTGTAGTGAGGGAGTGTGTTTTATTTTTTTGACTTTTTGTTAAATAAAAGATGTAATATGTAAGATAGATGTGATATAAAGTTATGGGAAAGGTAAAAAGTTAAGTTTATAGGTTATGTAGAGTGTAAGAATAGGTGTAAGAAAAAGTAGAGATAAAAGAATAGTGTAGAATAGTAATGAATAGTGTAATGTAAAGTAGATATGACAATTAAAGTACCGGTAGTAAGAAAATATGTGTATAATAGCTATATCTGTTATTTTTACTTACCGAAAAATTACGAAACTGATATTTTTGGAAAATTTATATTTTTACGAGTCTAATGGTGTATTTGGAATATTTTTACTATTCCGGGCTTCCGAACACTTTTTTCGAGAACTGTGTCCGATTGGGTTCGAAGGACACTCGAATTTCGCGAAACTGAAACTTTTATAAAACCTATGGTTATTACTAACTATTCTAGCTAATTATCCCAACTTCGTTTCTCAGGGCCAACGAAAACGACAATGCCGGATTTAGTTGGATATGGTATACTAGGGTTTTGTTGACCTTTAGGGTTCCGTTTGACTTCCTGTTTAGGGTTTTATGCTAAACCGATTCCGAAAATTTGGGGGTTTACAGTATGGATGCCACACCCTGCCATCTGAACAGTAAACCATTGGAGCATAATCTGAATGTTTTTTATCAAACTATCGCTTGGACGCCATATGATACCATCCGAACGCCATGTGTTACCGTCCGGACTCCAATTGAGGTGATTCAATATGATACGAAAAACTTAAAGAGAGATCTATAACTTTCATATTTTAGGCTTTAACAAATTCTAAACAAAATAAGTTCTAAAAGAAGTTTGAACCAAGATGTTACAACAAGCATAAATAAAAATAAAGCAAAACGAGTTCAAACATATTCAAGACAAATTGAGCACTTGTTCACTAATTAAGTGTAACTTAAATATGATCGAGTGATTAATTTTGCATCTCATTTCCTCATTAAAACACACATTGAACACCAAGTTCAACACAAAGTGCCAAGCACTTTTATGCGCGTCATGCATTAGGTATTAAACTCTTCATTGCCACTTTGTAGTAGTCTACTTTAATGACATCTTAATTTATAGCAAATCTGAAGAAGAGCATGTAGGACATTTGAAAGATGTATTGACTGTACTAAAGGAGAATGAGTTATATGCAAATTTGAAGAAGTGTATTTTCATGTCTAGAAAGTTGTTACCACTGGGGTTTGTATTAAGTGGTGAGGAGATTACAATGGATGAGGAGAAGGTAAGGCTATTAGAGAGTGGCCTGTTCCAAAGACTATAACTAAGCTAAGAAGTTTCCTGGGATTGGCCAGTTTTTACAAACCTTTTATCAAGCACTTTAGTACTATTGCTACTCCATTAACTGATTGCCTAAAGAAAGGGAAGTTTCAGTGGGGTGAAGAGATTGAGACTAGTTTTGCAATGCTCAAGCAGAAATTATGTAGTGTTCCAGTACTAGAACTATTTGAATTTGATAAATTGTTTGAAGCAGATTGTGATGCTAGTGGGGTAGGCATTAGAGTTATGTTTTCACAGGCGAAAAGACCAGTAGCTTTCTTCGGTGAGAAGCTATGTGAGTCCAGGAAGAATTCATCTAATTATGATAAGGAGTTTTACTTTATTGTGAAGGCATTGAGGGTCTGGGAGAAATACCTAGTTAGGAAGGAGTTTATCCTATACTCAGATTGTGGTGCTCTAAAGCACCTGAGTAATCACACCTAAATTAGCAAAGACATGCATACTAGATGGATTCAGTTCTTGCAAAAATTCTCGTTCAAGCTGAAGCATAAGTTCGGGATACAAAACAAGTTAATCAATGCTTTGAGCAGAAGGGTTCATCTACTAGTGACCATGAGCACTGAGATTGCTAGGTTTTAGCATTTGAAAGAGCTATATGAAAGTGACACTAACTTTATGGATATCTAGGGAAAATGCATTACAAAAAGAAGCTTGTGGTGAGTTTCATGTTCATGAGGGGTGCTTGATGAAAGGAAACCAACTGTATATCCCTGAGTCTTCTATGAGAGAAAAGTTAAGTAGAGATCTTCATGAGGGAAGACTAACTGTACACTTCGGTAGGGATAAGTCCACTACAGCAGTAACTGACAGGTTTTATTGGCCACATTTGAGGCGAGATGTTAGTAGGACTGAGATGCTATGTTTGTCAGACATCCAAGGGGCAATCCCATAATACTGGATTATATGCATCATTGTCAATTCCTAAGAGCATCTAAGAAGATCTATCTATGGACTTCATATTGGGTTTTCCTCGTACCCATTAAAGTGCTAACTCGGTATTTGTTATTATTGATAGGTTATCAAAGATGGCTCACTTTATTCCATCCAGGTAGATTGCAAATGCACAAGTAATTGCGAAGTTATTATTTAGGGAAGTGGTTCACCTTCGTGGAGTTCCTAAGTCTACTACTTAAAACAAGGACAAACACGTTCCTTAATCACTTCTGGAGGACCTTATAGCAGATGTTTGATTCCTCTCTGAACTATAGCAGTACAGCTCACCCATAGATAGATGGGCAGACATAAGTGACCAACAAACCTATTGGTAATTTAATTAGGAGTATAAGTGGAGAAAAGCCAAAGACAATGGGATATGGCTTTAGACCAATTAGAGTTTTCCTACAATAGTGCTATCCATAAGACCATAGGGAACTCACCATTCTTTGTAGTCTACTTGAAGATGCGACAGCATGTACTAGACTTGATCAAGTCACCTAAGACATTTGAGATCAGTGTAGCTGCCAAGAACATGGCTGAGTATTGGCAAGCTACTACAATTGAAATAAGGGAAAGGATTAAGGAAGCCAATGCCAAACACAAGAAAGCGGTAGACAAACATTAAAAAAGGTAGTTGTTTGAGGTAAGAGATGAAGGGATGTTATTCTCGAGGAAGGAACAGTTCTAATGGGTAAGCACAGTAAGTTGCAATCCAAGAAATATTGTCTCTATTAGATCATGAGAAAGATCAACGACAATTCATACGTGGTTGGTCTTCTTAATAGCATGGGTATTTCTAAGACCTTCAATATTGCTGATCTTTTTCTTTCCACACCTAATGATTCTCTATTATATCCAGAAGAGAACTTGGAGTCGAGTTCTTTGCATGAAAGAGAGAATGATGCTGACGACATAGCAAATACATATTTGAAAAACAGAGAGTCATCCAAGAAGGAGAGGAGAAACAACACTAGGCTACCCTTACACCGCCGGCCTTGGAAGATAAGCTACCAGTGTCAAAGCCAATCTACATTGCTCTAGTTTCATCTTTCGACTTTTAAACCACTAGCTTTAATTCTAAGCCGCCAAATTTTATTTTACACTGCTAGCCTACATTGTCAACTTATGATGTACAATTTTTTTCTTGTTTATTTTTTTAGGTTTTTCATGTAATAGTATAAATAATCCTTTAAACTCGTCTTTCATTTCATAACTTATGATATGCTTTTGAAACCCAAAAATTGAGAGAAGTTTCTCTTTAAGATTGTATCATTTGCAATTGTCGTGTGATTAAGATCACCCGATGAGTTTTTAGTTTATGTTAATGCTAACTCACTGCGTCACAATTTGTCTAATTTGCCTTTTCTTTTCAAGACATGCCTAGAGCTTATGTACTATAAGTCTACTACTCAAATTGATTGCTCCATATCTCTGGTAGTGCTTGTTTGGTTAAAAATTAATTTATTCCACAAGTTATAGAATTTCTAGAAAATTATGCCAAACATAAGAGTATAGGAAGGCTGACTCTATGTAATTAGAATTCTTGATATTCAGCAGCTTCATCTTATCCACTGCATAAAATTAGTATCAAAGTTTTGATTAGTATAAATAATTGTTTCCTCGAGATATGGAATATTCCTAAGGTAATTACTTATTTTTAGTGCTTGTTCTATAGTTTCTTTTTCCTCCCCACACCTAGGCTGGGCCTATTAAGATTAATGTTTATTTGTAAATTTGAGGTAGCAGGGAAGCTACAATGCACTGCCTTAGGGCGCATTAAGATTGATATTTCTATTCCATAAATTCAAGGTTATAGGGAGACTATAATGCGCTACCCTCCATAAAAATAATTTAAGTTTGGGAGGAAAGATTGATTTCCAAATTTGATATGAAGATAAAGTTGTCATTGTTGATACTTCCTTTTCAATTTCATCCCATTATTTTCTTCTAGGGAGAATAAAACTGTATGGCCAAGAAGGAACAATTATTTGTTTGAAAAAATTAATTTGTATATTCTAATACAAATTGTAAGGGGCATTTTGGCTTTTAGTTTTATGTAGTAGAATATACAAATTAAATCTATGCCTATATGCCTTGTCCATTAATATGTAATGTTAATTAAGTTATATGTTTAAGAATGGGTTAAGAGAATTTGTAGATTTATAACTAATTGGATTAAACATAGAAATTAAGTATGAAGTGAACTTAGATAATAAACATAGTTTCAACTTGATTTAGTAAATGTTAATGAGATAAAATTAATTAGATTAATTAAGATCCTATAGGACTTACATATATATATATATATATATAATATTGTCTTAATGAAATAAATGAAAATAACTTAGTAACTAGATTAAATAGATTAAGTCTAATCAACTTGGCTCAGTTAGATAATA
This sequence comes from Combretum micranthum, assembly GCA_024138025.1. Classification (NCBI taxonomy): domain Eukaryota; kingdom Viridiplantae; phylum Streptophyta; class Magnoliopsida; order Myrtales; family Combretaceae; genus Combretum; species Combretum micranthum. Next base: position 488,938 of record JAMXBD010000446.1, on the reverse strand, counting down.
TGGACTTAACTTATAATTAGCTTAGATGCATTATGTTAGGCTAAACCATAAATAGTAAAAGGAGTATGTTATTTCAAATGTATGCATGCTAGAAAATGAGTATGTTGAGAATGAACAATATGATAATATTTTTATTATAAATGATCATAAACAAAGAAAAACAATAAAAATTGACAGACAATGGAGAACTGTCTGTATTTTAATAGGGCGATTTTCGCAACCATGGCAAGATTTCTACTTAGTGTTTAATCAAATAGGTTTTTAATATAAACTCGGTGTGAATGGATAATTAATTTAAATAGTTATATGAATATATCTCCTAAAACAGATGTTTGTTGCCTCAAAGCTAATCTTCTGAGGATATTTTACCTTCTTTTAGCTACAAACTTTATAGCAAGTGCATCATGACATGTGTTATTAGCATAGGATAGACATATTAAATCAATTAAAACTTAAAAACGACCTAATAATTGAGTGTTACTTTTGCTTGTGTCGTTGAATCCAGTTCGGGAAGCCACAACCTTGTATAGATCCAGGTATGGTAGTTAGGTGCTTAAGCCATCCCCTATCATGATGCAATGGTATGTCATGATGTAATTACAATTCATAGGTTGCTCGATGGGTAGCTGATAGGGAAAACAATATCGGAATAACGTCTACTTAGGTTCAAAGGGATGTAATATAGTATGGTTAACATTTATGGGACCAATTGAGCTGTATTATATTATGGACCTAGATAAATAGAGATGTGTAATGGCTGTGAACCCTAGATAAAGCTATTTTTCACTTTTCTAGTTAGATATAAGAGATATAAGTATTCGAGCTGCTTATATCTATCCCCTAAGTAGCTACTGTTACTTAGGATCCCCAGATTTTTGGAGGCTTGTTCGAAGTATGAGTGTTGCGGTGTTGCTTGTTTTACCTTAATTTTAAGATATAAATTGTTGATTGATGCATTCCATTAGATTAAGCCATATGTTATCTTGTGTGTGTGCTTGTGTTACTATCGTATGGGTTTTGGCTTATTGATGTTTTCTTTCTAGGTGTTGATTTGATGATGATAATTGTCTTTGGCATGTCATGACTCTAGAGGATTTAGATGAGAAGTGAAGCGAAATAAGGCCATTAGATTGTTTGTGTTTATTTTATTTTGTTTTAGAACTAGATTTATATTTTTGAAACTTGTATTATTCTTTAAGACCTGGTAGAGGCCACGTTTTGTAAAAGCTTTTAAGCTTTGTTTTACCATCAAGAAAGGTATATAAGATACCTGATGGTATGATTTGTTTTAAAGTTCGACTACTCGGGAGAGTAACTCATAGTTTTGTTTATGAGCAGTTGATCTACTCATGTGAGTAGAAGATATAAACATTTTTATAAAGTTTATTTTACTGTTACTAAATCTAGTTGTGTCTAAGATATAATTAAATGATTTCATAATCTAAAGTTGGCTAGGAATTGTTTGACATAAATAGATCTTTCAGGATAGCGTGAGTGTATAATACAAATGTATTAGACGTAGCATTGTATACGCCTTGTTGAAATTTCGGGCCATTATAGATGGTCTACGATAAAGAGAGAGAGAGAGGAAAGCTAGAGATTAATTTAATTATTTCCACTACTAACTAGGGTGTGCAAATGAGCCTACATTTTCAATGTCAAGACTCAACTCGTTTAAAAATCATTAAGTTTGAGCTCAAGCCGAGCTTTTTATTGAGTCTACAACTTAGGCTCAAGCTTGAGCTCGACTCGATTACAAATTAAGCTCGAACCAATTCAATCTTTTTATCAAATTTGAAATTTTAGTTTGAGCCAATTCGTTTTGATAGCTTTCATTTTTTTCAAACATAAAAATGATATACAATAGTGGCTAAATATATATTCATATATATAAATAAATAATTTTTTTCTTTTAATTATATATTAATATATTATAGATATAAATCTCACAAATCTGCTAACAAGGTTATTCATAAATCTAGAGCCTACTCACAAACTTGTTTATGAGCCAGCTCACAGTCTGAATCAAAGTTCAACTTGTTTAGATAAACAAGTTTTATCTAAACTCAAGTTCGGCTCATTACCAATCAAGCTTGAGTCGAGCCAAGCTTGAGTAGCTCGTAAGCAACTAGACTCATTTGCAGCCCTACTATTGATTGAATGTCTTTAGTTATTCTACAATAATACTATTCATCTCTCATTTTTCTTGTTAATATTCCTAAGTATTTTTTTAACTAACTAACTAATATTACCATTTTTCTAACTAGTTATAATACTAACCAATTTATTAACTAATTACTAATGTGTAACAATTGATCATTTTCCAATGGTTTATTATCTGGATTATGTAAGTGAAAGTGAAACAATGTCATGGGGCAAAACTTCGCTCAGCTCATCTAATCCTAAACATTCCTTTGTTGAATCCGGTTCACTTATAACTTCGAATCCGCCCTCCATTCAAGCTACGCCCCAACACACCCCAAAATTAAGTCCAAAGCCCAACATTATTACAGATTTACGGACCACATGGGACAATTATTCAAACGACACAATGCTTTAGGAAGCCTTTTCTGATACATGAGCGCGATGATCGAGCATTTCCGATGTCATTGTCACAATTATTAAAAAGTAGCACAAATGTCAAAAGTTGCTTCAGGAAAAAGGTGATTTTATTTGAAAAGTTGGCACTCAAAGGTCCGAAGCTACTACATCCTAGATTCTCATCAACATGGAGTAATCAATTTTAGCCTTTCATTAGGAGAAGGGGAAAAAAATTTATGGTCATATAAATAGAGTGTCCATTGCGATCCAATTTGCACTATCAGTTTTCTCTTGAAAATGGCAAATTATAAACTACGTCGCCAAATTGCTCTGATTATAACCTTTGCTGCTATCCTTTTACTTATCCTGTCCTCTTCAGGAGCTGCTGAAGCAATGGCACATCCTAAACTTGGTATTGATTTAGATTTTCCTACAACGCCATATATTACACTTCCATTTAGGTGGTATGCTTATCAAGCGCAAATGATATCTGTTGATTCCAATTTGTTCAAAGTGCTACCACCATCATTTTGATTTTTTTTTTTTTTTTTTTTTGCAAAAATAGTTTTTTTACAACTTTAGAAAAAAAAAATAATTGAACCTAGGTCAATCTCATTAGAAGATTTGGTATTCAGATTCTTACCTTTTGGATACAAAGATCTTGGCACGATTTTGATATTGAAAATAAGGACAAGAGATAAGAAACATGGTTGTCTTAAAATTTCCTTTGTCACTACTCCACTAGCAGCACAAGCATGCTCAACTTAATGATGTTGATAGTCATCTATGGCAACATTAATATTTCAAAATCATAAACAAGAAAATTGCAAACTTAGACATCAATTTTTTAATCTCATTTTTAGTTGATTTGAGTTCTTCATCTCATAACTTTTGTTTGTGAATTTCTGTCCTTAGAAAATGAGTAGATAAAATACCTTCTTTATGTTAATTAGTAAAAATCAAGATCAGTTTCAGAAGTGTTTGCATGTCTTTATTTTCTCCCCGCTAATAGGAACACGTTTCAAATTTTTTTTAATGGAATCACTTACATAGAACATGAAGAAAGGACCATTTTCTATAATCTTAAAAAGATTAACAACTCGTTCACTTTGTCCTATGGAATAAAGAGCATTGAATTTCAATTTAATATGAATGTAATAGAGAGTGACCATTATATGTCTATTACAATATTCACTTGATAAAAAGTAAGATATCAATAATACTCGTCTTTATCATTTAAGTGATATTTATAAGATATGGGTATTTATAATAAAAATTAAAAATTAAATAATTGAATGAATGGTTATGAGGGTATGAATTGCTATTCATAATTTTGTGTGATAGTAATTCGTCATAAATTATTATTCTTTTTAACTAAACATCATAATACGTAAAACGAAGATATAACTCAAGTGAACGAGCAAGAAAAATTTAAAAATTAAGGCATAAGGCAAAAGACTGGATTCTCAAAAGTAGAAAGAATAGAGGCAATTTTCTTTTTCTTTTTTTTTCCCTATAGTAACTAAACAAATTAATCTAGTTAGTAGCATTCTTGTTTTAGTTTTGAAAAAGAGCACCCTTTTCTTGTGCATGCAGGTAGAAGGGTTCTTGGTGCTGCAGATGATGCAAGCTTTTCTACCGATCCTGCTCAAAGTTATCGGTATAGGCCTCCCTGCTGCGCTTAAAGAATTAAAGCTACAAGTATGCATGACTTGAAAGTATGCATGGGTTGATGCTAGAAAAGAATAATGATCTAGAGATGTAATAGGAATAACTTGTTCAATTGCACGAGTATGGTGTCGGACAACTTTCTTGGTTGTCTTTAGTTCGCTAGGTGCATGAACAAAGAGTCGTCTGATGTGTCGCATAATAACAAGTAGGATGTGCTGGTTTTGATACATACATGTGTTTTAGTGTGTAGGTATATGTTATGAGCAATGACGCTAGATGAAGAACTAAAACACAATATAATCACAAGAAATTAATGAATCTAGCAACATATGGGCTACATTCCAAAGATCAAATTTAGCAACTTTGTTACACTCATTATACTCTCTACCCAATCTTTGAAGTGTGATCCATAATCAGTGTGACAGACATGTGGAAACACCACGCCTTCTGTTAAATTTTGACCTTTTGCTCCTGCTCAATCAAAAGATTCATTCTTTCCTTAATTCAATTTATATTAATCTAATCCACACTTAATATAAGCTACTTATTAACAAAAATTATACAAAAATTCATAAGATAGTGAATAATCTAGCTCTGGTATAAATGTAATTAAGATCCTCTTCCTGCATATAAAAATTGCTTTAAAATACTTAACTTTTGAGTTTGTCTTTTTTAAATAATAATATGGTTAGTAAAACTAAGATTTTGATAGATGGTAGAAAGTTTGGCTTAATGAAACAAAATAATCAATGATGGGTTTAGAAGCATGAATAAATTCATTTTCCTAAGTAAGTTTACACCACCCATACTAAGTTTGCTATGGGAGTTTGAATGTGGATTTTCTGTAGAAAAATTTGTGAAAAAATCAACATGAAAAGATAGACAAGCTACACATTTATATCTTTGAACATATTTCAAAGATCATGATTGTTTCCAAGAGTTATTAACTTTTATATTTAAATCATATTCATAAGATTTGATTTAGTTTAGTTATAAACTAATTTAGATCATTAATCATGCATATGAAACACTTCAAAGATTTAATTAAAAGTTATAGCTCGTCAAGTTTTAATGTTTTAAAAATTTTGCATTTCAACATGTCTAAACAAACTCAAGTTAGTTTGGACTAACTTGCACTACTAATATAAGAAGCATGGAGTAACTCAAGTTAGTCTGAATGAACTTGCGCAATCATGTTCTATATCAATTGTGTTCTCTCTTTTATATAAAACCATCCCCACCATTTTCACAATAGGTCCAAAACTTTTATATAAACTACATAAATATTTCCCTTGTGTTCATATTTAACATGAGTACTACTATAGTTAATCTATCATTGTGCTCTTAAAATACAATGTTTATAATTTAAATCACATATTTAGCAATCTGTTTCAACAATCTTCCACTAGATTGTTGATTATGTATACATACAAAACCACAATGACTATAAACAAAAAAAAATAATAATATCGTTATATTTCAACCATTCCTTAATGCAAATCCTCAAAGTTGCAATAGGGTGATGAGTAGCTAATTACTTTGATCTTTCACAGTCACAATCAGAGAATTTACACATATAATCATATACACATTTATTAGTAGATTTTAGGGATTCGAACCTCAAATCTCTCACATGAAAAACAAGAAAGATATCATTAGGCTACATAAGGCCATTGGGGGCAGAACCCATTAAACTGAATGATTTAAATACAAAATTAATCCATTAAGAGATATTTACTATATCACATCATCTTTCAAATTATAATACTTGTAATATATCCAATTATTGATAACTTGCCTTTAATCTCATCAAGCCCGAATTTTGATTTCTTTTAATTCGAACTATAGCAAACCTAACCTATTTAATATGAAAATTTTGATCGAGAATCAAAAGGGTTTTTATAAAATAATCTAGTTTGAAAATGGTTTTGGCAAAAGTTGCCATTTAAGGAAAAAAACTAAAACTAAACGGTGGTTTCATTTTCGATTCGTTTATTAGACTTATAAAAAACAAAAGATTGATAGGTTCAAAGGCTACTTTGATACTCTAAAAAGTTATTTGGGCTTTATGAGCTTTTGACAATTTTGATGATAAAGGCCAAAAGTTGATATAAGCTAACAAGTATTCCAATTCAATTTTTTTCCTTTTCATTTTTCAATTTCTTATTTTTAATGAAAAAGTTTGAATAAACATATGTAAATATTTTATTTTTTTCTTTCCAAGCAAAGATGTTAAAAAAAAAAACAAAAAACATCGTTTTAGTGTTTTTTATGTAAAGACCTAGAAAAGGAGACAAATTTTTTTGTGTTTCTTTATAATTGCTATGCAAGTATCTATGTACCTACTTGAGTGTCCTTAATTCATTTTGATTTTATAAAACATTTAATGTGTGTGTTGGTTATATTTGTAAAAGACAGCAAGCTCACATGTCTTATTCAATCAAGTTTTAATCTTGAAAATTCCTAATGTCCATAAGAAGGTTCTAACTAGTGTTAGCAATTCGGGTTACCACATCGTGTCTCGTATCCGTGTCTAAACGGGTTTGTATCCTGAAAACCTAAACCCAGGATCTGATCCATTTATTAATCGTGTATGAAAACCTAAACATGTGACCCAACTCATTTATATCGTGTCTCGTTCAACCCACTTATCGAAAGTTAAATCTAATACTTGAAGAGCATATAAAGAAGTTTGGTTATTTACTTTTGTCCATCATAGGTTTACGATAAAACTAAAAGATATTATAAACATCCCACGTAATAACAAAAACAACTAGCCCTCACAAACTATTGATACCTAATATATATGATTAGTCTTACCAAAATTAAAATAAATAACCTTGTGTTTGGTACGCTTATGGGTCATAAAACATTTTAATTCAAAACATCATTTTTGAATAAAATTACACCATAAACATTTAAGCACGAAGTCAATCATACAAGAGATTAAACCACAAGAACCTCTAAAGCTAGCAAAAAAACAAATCTGAACACTAAATCTTGTCAAGTTAAACCATGGCCTAAAAGGATATCGTTACTGGTGGTGATTTCCAGTTTCATCACATTCTCTATAAATTCCTCAAGGAGACACTTGAAGAACCTACCATGAAAAAAGAATAGTATAAATAAAAAAATGAATATTATCAACAAATTTATAAAAATAATGTATTTTATTACCTTCTTCACCATAGAGCCAATCCTTTGTACACACAAGAGCTTCTACAGTTTCTGGCTTCAATGAGCTATGATGTTCATTAAGGATTCGGTCTCCAGTATTAAATGCAGATTCCGAAGCAATCATAGATATTGGTATGCTTAAGATGTCACGTGCCAATCGTGCAACTTGAGGATATTGAAATTGATTATTTTTTCAGTAACCTAATATATCTAAATCTACCATCTGATATCGCTTCTCGTCTAAATATAGCTCTAGTTCAGATCTTGTAACACTCTTGAGCATTTTTACGTTTTTAAAAGATTGCAAATCCTAGTCAAAATAAAAAAACGATGAGCATCATATGGAATACAAATAGCTTGAAAAGTGTAAACAATATATAAAGTTATGCCGATGTCATCGCTCCATTCATCATTAATAGAATCCATGGTCTTTGATTTATCACCACCAAAATTTTTATCTAAACTTCCATCATCTATCAGTGCATATTCATTATAGAGAGAAAATAATGCTCTTTTGACTTTTAAAAACTCACTTGAGTTAGCACCATAAATCCTTGGTAAGTCCACTCAACATAATCAAGCTTATATTGCGGATCCAATGTAACAGCAATTGCCAAAAGCACACTAAACTCGAACCAATACGTTTCAAATTTAACAAACATCCTAGTTACCATATCTTTCAAATATAGTTCACTTCCACCCATATTATTTGTCAATGCTCGATATGCCTTACAAATTGATGGAAAATACAAATTGGTAATATGATATTTTGTTCCAAAGAATTGACAAGTGATATTGTAAAAAAGCTTCAAGAACTCAGTCATTTTCTCAAGCTTGTCCCATTCATGCAAAGAAGGACAATACTTATAATTGGAATCACTTAACTCCAAATGAAAAAAGACACTTTTATAATGAACTGCACTCTCAAGCATGAAATATGTGGAATTCCACCAAGTTGGGACATCTTGTCTCAAACCCTTTATTTTTTGACAAACATAATAAGCTTACACATTCAGTAAACTTTATTTTTCATGTTTAAGAACCCTTCACATACTTCACATTTTCCCTGACCTTATCCACAACACCATCAATGATTCAATATCTTTCAGACCTTATTGAACAATCAAATTAAGAACATGTTTACAACATCCTATATGAAAATAATTACCTGATGCAAAAAGTCCACCTTAGACATTTAGTTGTGACTTCAATAAACTCATAAAAAGATCATTTGTTGAAGCATTATCCAAAGTCAACACTAAACAATTTATTTTCAATGCCCCAATCAGCTAGTAATGTCAGTGCATTTTCAGTTAATGCAACACCTGAATGTGGAGGCGGCATATATGCAAAACTCAAAATCCTCTTTTGTAAGACCCAATTTTTATCAATGAAATGTGCAGTCGCTAATATATATCCATTAAGTGCCACAGATGTCCACAAATCGAATGTAAAGCAAAGTTTACCTAAACACTCCAAAAGCATATTTTTTATTCTACTTATTTCCCTCTTATACATTCTCAATACATCAGCTTTCAAAGTATTTCTAGAAATATAAACAACATTTTCATTCAAATACTTAAACATAGCCCTAAATCTGCTATATTCTGTAAATACAAGAGGCATTTCATGCTTAACAATAGCAGCAACAAATAACTCACGATTTTTTAGGATAAAACTTGTTGGTTTTGCATTTCATATCAGCAGGCAAAAGCATCTGGCTAATGTCTCTACTATTACATTTTGGACATTTATTAACATGCCTTTTTAAGTTCCCTGTGCCAAATCGACCATCACATTTTATAGCAGTCTTACACGACTTATATGTAACTTTTGTGACAATTGATCCATCAGATCTCTTTTCATGAGTATGAGTGAGAATTTTTCACCATGGAGATGTAAGCCTCCTTTGTCGTTTAGAGTCATTACTTGATGGAAAAACTTCAACCACATCATCCTCTCCGTTTTTCCATATCATCAAAATCTTCTATAGGTGAATCCATCTCCATCTACATGTCAAACAAAAATCATAAGTTATTATCCATCTCATATTGCGTGCACACAATTTAATTATTGATAAAATCTCAACACAAAATGAATCTAGTAAGGAAAATAGAACACGTAGGATAAACAACCATTAAAAATATTTTTTTTTATTTAGACTCGGTCAATAGATTTCACTTCACTAAGAGATAGAAAGAAGGCTTTTAATTAATCTTACGTTGAAAAATGATGAAAGATAAAATTTCTACACAATTTCACTTCATTTAAGCATAAAAGCTAGGGTCTTTAATAAATTTCACACATTTGAAAGACAATGACTAAAATGTTTAGCCAATATCACTATATTAATCGACTTTTTAATCCATTTCACATTTCATCAAGTAAAAAGTTGGGGTTTTGAAGTTATACAAACATGTGACCGTATTGGGGATGTTGACATTAGAATTGTAGTGTATTAATAATGAAATTGCAAGCGAAAGTGATTGCAGAACCGGTAACAAGGAAATACAATGACAGTGTGTTGTGTTAGAGGCAATGTAGAATGAGTTCGGTATAGGGTTAAACAAGAAAGATTTTATATATATATATATATATATTTTTTTTTTTTCAAGTGTAAATTTTAATCGTTAGATTTGTGTAAAATATAATAACATTAAGGATGAATTGTGAAGACCTCCTATAAACTTCCGTAATGGCATGGACATAAATATCCATATATACATGTTATAGACATTTGTTAAAAATATAATATTATATGTGTGTGTAACATTATGTAATTGTATAACATAAACATAAATATAACATATTGATTATATGTAAAAAAATGAAGTACATACACATACTCAAATAAACATATAATTATACATGCAAAAAGATTTATATATGTAACATTATAATACATAGACTATGTATTTATAATCTATAAATTATATATTTTTAGACATTTATTATACATCTTGTATGATATATATAAATTCTATATTTTAACATAAGTATTTTTATGATATGCTATATATATAATCCTTATAACACATAGATTATGTATTTATAACTTATAGATTTTGAATATGTGTGTGGTGTGTGTGTGTACATATATTTGTTATAGATATCTTGTTTATACGCTATATAATTTATATATGTTGTAAATATATGTATCATACATATGGCAAAAAAATAAATCATATATTAATATATACATTATATATATAGATATATATATATTTCTTTTTGCTAAATATGGTCTATATTTTATATATGCCATATATAAGTATGCATATTCTATATGTAATTTATAATATGTTATAAATATATAACATATACAATATATATGTATATAACATATATTTGAATGGATAATTATTTTCTACAATATTTTTTAATTATTACTTAATGGGTTGGACCCAAAACTACTAACCCAGATCTGTTTATGAAATTTATCTTGTGCACAAGTTTAAAACCTAAACCTGAACCTAGACATGTTTAAATCCATATCGTTTCTAGGTATAACCCATTTATTAATCGTGTCGACTTTTGCTTACCCATACCTTTTTATAATCGTGTTGTGTTGTGTCTGGGTCTACGAGTTAGGTCCCAAATTGCCAACACTAGTTCTAATCCTACTCAAAGCTCTCTAGCGTCCATAAACTATCTGCGAAATATGATCACCAGCTAGTGTCTGGCGTTATGCTTAGTTTTAAGCTAGTGTTCGAACGTTAACTGCATTTTAAGCACAACTAAAACAAATCCATTAAAACATTAATATATTAACTTAAGTGAAGAATCTTAGTTTTGTTCTCATAAAAAAAAAAAAAAAACTACTTAAACTTATTTGGTTCTATATTATTTATATATATTGAATTAATGCAATCATTTTTCTTTTTAATCTCGAAACCTCCATGCATTTCTCGAAGTCCAATCACATTTTACCCATGATAATTATGCAATGTGGATCATATCAGTAATATTTCACACATCACCTAATTGAAATGATTTATATGGAAGTAGGTCACCATTAGTCATTCTTGAACTCTTGCATTCTTGTTGTACTCGCTTTCTTTAAATTGAAGGGTCTATTTGGATGGTCTGTTTTTCATATGTATTTGTATCGGCATCAGTATCAAAACGATTTGTGTAAATATGTTTGATTTACATTTATATTTTATCTATATTTGATCTTTTCATGAGAACTACTAACTTTTTTTTATCTGTATTTATTTCTTATAAATAATTTGTTAGGAAAAGATTTAAAAAAGTGTCTATATTCTGCCGAAAAACGTAGCCAAATAGACCCGAAGTTTATTCCATCAAAATCATCCAATATCGACTCTTGATGTATAACTCCAAAATCACATTCTTTTCACTAACCATGATTAATAAAATCTCTAAAATTATTAGAAAACATAGTTAGGGAAACTAAGATTTTGATAAATGACATAAATTTTGGCTTAATAAAAAAAACCAATAATGGATTTAGAGGTACGGATGAATTTGTTTTTCTTAGAGAATTCACATCTCCCACACTAAGTTTGTTATGGAAGTTTAAATGTGGAATTCGTTTGGATAGAACTAAGTCTTAATACTTGAATAGTAAAAATTTAAGTATCAAACCACACTTTAGAAATTATGTGAGATGTTTTTTTGTGCAGTGGTTATTTGAAGAATAAAACAGTGCAAAAAAGATAAGAAAATTTGTGCAAAAATCTCTATAAAAATAGAGAAGTAACACATTTATGGATCTATTTGGATGATATGTTTTTCATCTGTATTTATATTTGTATTAAAACGATATGTAAATGTGTCCAATTTGTATCTATACTTTATCTATATTGATCTTTTTATGAGAAATGCTAACTTTTTTTTTTAATCTATATCCATTCCTTGATAAACAATTTGTTAGAAAAAAGTTTCTAAAAAATTGTTTGTATCTACTGGAAGAAAACTAGCCAAACAAACTTTCAAACATGTTTCAAAAAACACGACTTTTTTAGTAGTCATAACCTTTCAGATTTGAATCATACTCATTGGATTCGATTTAGGTCAGATATAATGTGATCCAAGGATAGATGCAATACTTGTTGTTGGGGGGGGGGGGGGGGGGGGGGGTGGTCGGTGCGCGCGTTTTCTTAAATTGAATTTGAATTTATCTAAAAATGTTTTTTTTTTTTTGTAATTGTATTGCATGTGTTGAGTGTTTCATTTACTATAAATTCAACAAAGTAAAACATATGATACTATGAACAATATCTATTTAAATTACTATAATATAAAAGATAATTTTCAATGAGTGCTCAGATACTCACTAAAAGATCACATGCATAAAAAACTATTTTTAATTATGCAATATTTATAATGATTATCTATATTTAAAATATATTTCTATAATTGAAAATGGAAATATATAGTAAGCATAATCATAAAATGCAGTGTATAAGTAAAAAAAATCTTACCAAATGACTTCTAAATATATATAAATACTTATATATAAATTACTCTTATCACTAGATATTTTAAAAAATTACTTTATATGTATACATATAGACATTTAATGACTAGTAACGTAGAAAATTATATTATTTTTAATAAGTAAACCTAATAAATTTATCAAAATATTAACTAATAAAACATTATCTAACATATTTAATTGCAAAGTCTCTTTGCCCCTACATAGGTCCATGGTATTTAATATATATCGATTAAATTATTAGTAGGTATATTTCACTTCATATTCTGGAGAAGTAGATAAATCAAGAATTATAACTAATGTAAGTACAGGGAACCAAAAAAAAAAAAAAAAAAAAAAAGAGGAAAGAATCCTATGGTATTTTTTCAATTCCCTACTAGCATAGTATAATTACTTGTGATATTAGTTTGATAATTTTAAATTTTTTAATTCATGCACCAATGAGATTTATAAACCCTTTCGTATATATTTTATTAATAATATATTTTCCAATTTTCAACAACCATATAAAATAAAATAAAAAGTCTATCTCAATTCATTCCAATTTTTCTAAAGTCTTTAATGATAATATTGCGTAAGTAATTTAAAAAACAAGTGTTAAAAAATATAGAATAGTTATTAAAGAATTTTAAATCTAATTTATGGAATTTTGAACGTTTTTTGATATAAAATTTAAATGGTTTGAAAATCTAAACAAAGCTTGTGATAGGAAAAATTACTTTGTTACTAAAGAAGTATTTAAAAAGCTGAAAAAAGGAATTATTACATTACAAAGCCCATTTGAAAACCACAGCTAAAGTGATAGCTGTAAATTACAACAAAAAACAATTGCAAAGGCAGACAAAACCTAGGACTTGCAGGATGAATAATGCTTTCCTCAACCAACATCATCGATCATACATGTCACTTTGTTCTTTTGACTTAATAATATCATTTATTTCATTTCATAATATACACACATTGTAAACCCTGAAAACTCCCATAATATGAAACAACTTTAGATTAGAATTTATTAACTGACTAGTAAACCTAGAGGTTAACAGAAACCTAAGTTAGATAGATAATTCAAACCTGGACGGTTTGGGACCATAAAACTTCATAAAAGAACTTTTTTATCCCAATTGATTCCAAAACGAGATTTCGTATCTGGAATTGATAATTCAAGGTATGATCAAAGGAAACTTTAAATTTCAAAACCGAATCCTTGTCAAACAAATAGATTAAACGGAGGAAAACCTAAATATAGATATTAAGTGATTACCTTAGTATTCAATAGAAACCTGGAATTAAAACAAGGTATAGTAACAAACCTATATTTGGATTTGAAACCCTAAAATTTGAGATTTCTAGTCAATAATAAACTACATTGATAAGATTTCATAGTGAGTATCCAAATCTAATACATATAACTAATTTAGCCTATATATTAGTAGTAATATTACGTAAATGACAATAGGGTTTCGGTTAGAAAATTGTGATCTTAAGATAAATGTTAGGATTATAAATACCTAATAAAAACATAAACTGATATATAACTTGAGATCTAGACCTCAATACAGAATTGAATCATACCAATATTCGAATTAGGGTTTTCTAAAGCCCTTGGAGCCTGAAACGAAAATTGACCCGAAAAGCTTATAAAACCTAAATCGCGGAGGATAAACTTCTTCTTAAACAAATCAATACGTATAATTAAAAATTAAATTTGTACTTTTTGTTAAACTAAACATCTTGTAAGATCCATTAAAGACATTTGTGTATATAAACTTACATATATAAACTAAAATATACCCTAATAGTGTAATAAACTACCCGAAAACTCAACCAAATAAAATCTAACTAATATATAATTAATATATATGAAATCACAACTTGCAGGAGACGTTTTTGTTTCATTTTAAGGGCTGTGATTTTCTAAAAATTGATGAGCCGAAACTTCTACAATTATTTGCATCAAAGTCAATATAAATCCAACTTAAGCCAATCTAAAGGTGACAACTCACTCTTGCTTTAATGACAATCAAATAAGGGAAGGAATGAGCCACAAACAGGGCAATTCGTTTCAAATTTAAGGAAGAAACGCGGGCGAGATTTACATTTCGTTTATATATATATATATATGCAAACGAACTTAGATGGACAAGCAAATGAACTTCAAACTCTCTCAAACTTTCCAGAATCCATCTACATATTAGGAGTCGAACCAACCCAGAAACCGATTTTTAAACGCTCGCATCAACCCAGTTCGAAAATTTGAATAAAAACTGGGAAAAACGAGCTTGAGGTAAGTGATTCCATTCCGCGTGTTTTTTTTCAATTCTAAGGATTGATACTGACTCCTAAACATCATAGGAATCTAACCAAGTCCATTAGGAGTTTCGGATTTCACCGAGAAGCCACAAGAAGGTGATTGTCCTAAACCCTAACGAGTTTAATGATCAGAAAAAAGTAGATAAACATGTTGTTATTATGTTGTTTTTCTAACATATTCAAGTAGATTAGGTTCCTAGGAGTCTATAGGATCCAAATCCGACGTTTTAACGTCGGGATTGGTCGGAATCGGCGGTGCTCATCGGGGAAGACAATGAACAGTAATCCCCGATGAGCACGGGGTGGGTACACATGCGTGTTTAACCCGTGTACCTCTCGGCCAAATTTAAAAAAAAAAAAAGAAAACGAAACTAAATAAATGTAATTATATAATAAATAATAATATAAGTAATTTTAGAATTATTATTATTATTATTATTTCTGCATTTATTTATTTTTCTGGGAATAGTAATAGTAATATTATAGTATAATAATATAAAATCAGAAATTTATTTATTTATTTAAATTTAAAAATAAAATTATTTTCTGACCTTATTAAATATATGTTGTTTGGAGTATTTAATCTATTAATATTAATCCAAAAAGAAATTTTTTTTTTGAAATGTAAAACTACTTTTATAAGTAATTTAAGTATAATGGGTTTTCTAACTATAATTATTAATATTTTTAATATTATTAAAAGAATTTTGTTTAGGATTTTCGAAATTATTATTTTGTGAAATAAAAATAAAATATGAATATAAGACTAAAATTATTTAGTAATATATGAATTAAAGTATAAGGCAATTACTAATAAAGAGTAATTATTCTATCTTATCCATTTCGGAAATTATTATTATTATTACTATTGTTATTATTATTAGTGTTATTATTAGTATTGCTGATGTTATTATTATTATTTTATTATTATTATTATTATTATTATTTATTATTATTATTATTATTATTATTATTATTGATAATAATTATTAATATTCTTATTATTTAAGGTAAAAGGAGAAATTTCGAAAATAGTTGTAATAAAATTTATAAAACCTTTTATTAGTAAGTATATTTTCACAAAGATAATATTTAACTAATTTATAGAAATATATATATAATGTATAATTTATGAGTTTAGTAAAATACTAAGTATATATTTAAATATTTGTAAATGAATAGAGAACAATGGAAATTTAGATGATCCAAAATTGTGAGTATAAGAATATCTATACTCTATAAGAAAAATTTATTAAGTAACTAAAAAGGGGAAAACTAAAGTTTTGAATCATAAAAATAAATTAACTAATTTTTGTTTTTAATTTCTCGAATACCCGATTAATAGCTTCAAGTATCAAACCAAAGTCAATTGAGTAAACTGAAATAACAATGATTTAAAAACTTAGAATTATCGAGGAATTAACTAAAAACAAAACAGAAGCCCGACCGACCCTTAGGAACACCTAAGTGATCTTAAAGGTTAAGCTGTATAATCCGGTATAATTAATGACTATATGATTTATCTCAATAGGTGACTCGAGTATTGGGGAGGACCTACCTAGATTATTACTACGATTAAATAGGCTGGGCAGGTGAGTAACTCAGTCTTATTACATTGGGTGTGCTTGGCTAGTAGTGAATCTTAAATAAAAAGATAATGAAAATTTGTGTACTGTTTGAAATATGAAAGTTGTGTATTGTATTCCATGATTGCCATGTCACTCTAAAATAAGTGATAACACAAATGCATGTATCTTGATAATGTATACAGTATCTGATTGAGTGTTTGTAATGCTTGATCACCACCAAATTGACTAAAAAACTACTGGTACCATAATGGAAAATAATCATGCATTACATACTATGCATAAAAATCATTTGAGTAAGTGGTAGCCTACTACGTGTTAGTTCTCGCGGATCTCTGGTGATGCTTGAATTATCTAGGCCAGAGAGCTATTAGTTAATTGCAAGATTACCTTTGTTCTGTTAATACCATAAGAACTAAATGGTAAACGAAGGACGCGCTTATGGTATTACATGGGAATAACTAATACTTAGTGGAGTTTCTAAAGCTAAAACAGGAAATAAATAATGAAACATGATAAGCTTAAAGAGATAATTAAATTAAATATTATTATTTCCTGAAAGCTTAAGTCTCTCCTGGGTAGGTGGACCATAGATTGTGATCCTTCAATCCCGATGGGAGGGCGTAAATCTTCATCCTGTTTGGATTCCGGGTTATCCAAGCTTGTAATGTTCATTTGCTTGATTGATGCATTTCATATGATTGTTAAATAACTTGTATGTTATATGTAATAAGTTCTGGTTATTCACTGAGCTTGTGTTTTAGCTCACACTCCCACAGTCCTTTTAGGTTCACTTTGCGACCCTGGCTCATTACTAGCGGGAGCATGGTCTCGGTAAGAGATTAGAAGCCAGAAGTTTAAAGTTTAGTATAGGGTTAGAATATTTATATCTGTAATAGACTTTTGATGCATTTTATGTGCATTAGAATCATCAGCTAAGGTTGTAAGGACTTTATAAAGCATATGATATGTAATTATTATAGTTGTAATAGTTGTTTACTAGTTTACATCTTATATATGTTTGTTTATTCCATCCAACCAACTAAAAGATCATGTTTTTGGAAATCATATCATTCCTAGAAGGTAAACTAATAATGGTAATCAAGTGGTTCTTAATTATTATTATTAGAATACCCTCGGGGCGTGACACACATCCGAGGAGCTGGGGGGGCTAGAGCCCTCTAGTTTCCTTAGGTCCGTCCCTGATCTGACCTAAATCATTAATCATAGATGAATATGACCCAAATAGAGGGACACTTCAAAGGTTTCATCAAATTTTGCAACTTTTCAAAATTTAACATTCTAAAAGTTCTACAGATTCAATAGGTTTAAACTAGCTTTCAC
Source organism: Combretum micranthum (assembly GCA_024138025.1). Classification (NCBI taxonomy): domain Eukaryota; kingdom Viridiplantae; phylum Streptophyta; class Magnoliopsida; order Myrtales; family Combretaceae; genus Combretum; species Combretum micranthum. The sequence continues at coordinate 470,845 of JAMXBD010000446.1, read as the reverse complement.
TACAAACATAAAAGTCAAGACTAACTCAAGTTGGTTTGGATAAACTTACATAGTCACATTCTATGATGATTTTATTCTCTTATCTGCAACAAATAGTCTGGATCTTTTTACAATAGGTTTGAACATTTCATATAAACTTTATAAATTTCCCTCTTTTGCTTATGTTTAACACGGGTACAACTATAACTAGTTATTGAGCTTTTTAAACACAAGTTATATAATTTAAATCATATAATCGACAATCTATTTTAACAAATAATACTAGCCTTTGAGTGCACGCTAATCTCCACACATAATAGATTTCTTTATTAGGAAATTTGCAGGCCTAAGCAGTGGGTAAGATGTCAATTTTGTAAATCCCTCAATTTATAGGGTAAAGTTGAAATAAACACTAACCATAATCAAACCGAAATTTCAAAAGTCAACTATGATTAAGGCAAACTAACAATCTCAACTCTGGCAATCCTGCGCTTGAAACCTAAAGACAATAGAAACGAGCTAATGATGGGTTATAGTTTGGAATGATGTAAGGAAACCTAAAAAGATGAGAATCGCCCAAAATCATTCGTTTTGGACTCGAACGTGATTGGTTCCCAAAAGATGTGCCTTGATGCTTGAAATAGTAAAAATATTTCGACAATATTGTTAGACTCTTAATTATACAAGGAGTTCAAATATATTAGTTTTGTAATTTTTCGGTAACTAAAAATATCAGATATAGCTCGTTTACACTTTTTTTTTTTACTACAGTATCTTATTTGTTTGGTCTACTATTCATCTATCTCTGCTTCATCTTATTACCTATTCTTATAATCTATACATCTACTTCTTACTATTTTCATTTACAGTACTACTTTTTACTAAACTCGTCTTACATTTTATTATTGTTCTTTATCAAAAATTAATTTTTTTTCATCTCTCTTCTTTGCTTCTTCAAAACCGGTGGCAACAAACCCCTCTTCCTCCATTTTGTTTCCTTTTCAATTTATTTTATCACATCAAAATTCCCCCTACATTATCTATAAATACTCCTTCTTCCTCCACTTCTTTCACATATCTTCATTTCACTTAACAAAAACTCTACTAAAATTTCTTCACAACTTCTCTCTCCAAAATTTCCTCCCAACACTCTCTTCTTCCCTCCTCCACACAACAACCATCTTTTTACAATAGTCAATACATCATTTTCTCTTCCATCTACCATTAATCTTAGGTTTAGAAAAAAAAAAATCTTACAAATTTTCTTTATGTTCATGTAACTTAACATGATCATAGTGTATGTTTTCTAAACCCATAGGAGTTAAAAAAACAATAATATGTTCATGTTTTGTTCCTGTTCATGCAAAATTGTATTGTTATGATATATTATTCTTGCTTCTAATCTAACTCTTATATGTTATTAAATATATTTATGTATATATATTGCTTAGAGCCTATAAGCTTACTAACATAACTTTTATTTATCCATGCTCTTATATTTCTTGCAATTTACTTATCGTATTCAATTTTATCAAGACTAGTAATTCTAATCTTAAACTTGTCATTATCAAGTCAAAACGACTTGTCCATAATTTAAGTCCATGAAACCTTGACATAAATCTAGAACTCCCATGTTTTTCTTATAATTTTCTTGTTCTTTTTTTTTGGAACTAGTCGATTCTAAGTTCCTGGAAGCCTTGATGCAAACTAAGACTTCCCAATACTTGATTTTACTTATATGCTTTTTAATTTTCTATGACCTTTTTTTTATGTACGCTATTCTTTTTATATATTATAAGTTCATATTCACGCATGAACCTAATGTTACTGTCTTGATAAATTTCCAAAGAAACAAAAGGGGTTATTTTCTCTCACTTAAGAATAAGAATTAAATTCTCTAAAAATATAATTTTAACACCTAGGAAAATTTTCCATTAAAACTTAGGATCTTGATTCAACAATATTCTTTTTAAAAAATTAAATAAATTCATCATAAATCTCTAAGTGATGTCATTATGTAAAGATTCTTCAAAACTTAATTATGTGGTTCTCTTACTCTCTCTTCAAAATACTAAAATAAATTATTAAATCTTAAGGTTAACAATTCTTTCTTATACAAATTTTTCATAAGAACTTGTTTATAGGATTCACACCCACATATTGAAAATTATAAAGAATTAAACAATTTTTCTAAGATAAGTTTAAGATCAACTTACTGGTTGAAAATCCACTTAGAAAATAAAATGTATACAACTTAGGAAAATGATTGAACTAAGATCTTTTCAAACTATTAAAATAGGAATATTATAAATTTTTAATGTTGATAATTCATTGCTATGTATTTTCTTAAATCTTTGCTATGTAATATTTTCTTAAATCTTGTTTATAAAGTTTATATCAACACCTTGAAAAATATTAAGAATAAAGTAAGTTTTTCTATGTCAATATTAAATTACTAGTTCAATGTTCACTTAAGAAATTATTAGATAACTTAAAGAACCAAGTCTTTAAGAAATAAATCTATCATTGTAAAGTTAAGAAAATATACAAAAATGATGGTTTTATAAGAATAAGCATTAATTAGCAACAAACCCAAAATTTTTATTTTTCTTCCAACAACTTAAAGAAAGATTTTAAGAACTTCATTTTTCAACTTCTAAAAGTAAATTGTTTTATGAAAAATCATTGTTAAGATAACATCGTTAGAATCATGTATACAATTTGAGTATATATCTATATTAAATGATTTTTCAAACTATATAAATATCTATGTGTTGTTATTGACTTTTTGGATGAAGTAAGATTTTGAAAAGTTACAATTTAAGGTTGGGATTTTCATGCTAAACTTGTTCTGATCCATTTTAGAACCCAAATAGCTTTTAATGAAAAAATAACCTTAGAAATAGATAGCTATTTTTGAGTAGGTAGAAAACGGCATCTCATATGTCAAATTCCAAGTTAAAATGAGCAAGTTATAACCATTTTAAGTTGGAATTCCCATTCATCCGATTTTTTACGAAAATAGTGAAATAGAATTAGAAAATTTAGTAAAACTTCTGTGAAATACTCATTCCGGATATTCCTTTCGTTTAGGTGACGAGGAGTTGGAGGATCCATATGAGGAGGACTTTTACAAATAATGAATTTTTGGCAAGGATGGTCGAGTGAGTGTATCTCCTACGTTTACGTACTTATTTGTACTTGTAGCTAGATGTACTATAAGTTAGAAAAGATGAAAATAGAATATGCATGATAATATTGGTTGAAAGTACACTAAGCATATCAAAATATGAATTGTTGTTAAATAAATTCGCGTTCTACAATTATGATGAAGTGTCTGCAAATTCTATGATTACCTTTAAAATACCTTAATCACATGACAAGAATTACATTAATTGATTCATACATATCACGAAGTGAAATAACCATGAAATTCTCAATTTATATTTTATATGTGTGCTATTGAATTTATACATGCTTTTGATATGTGTTGAGTATGATTTATTTTTATGATGATTTATGTGTTTTATTGTTGTGTTAAAATATTAAAATACTTTATAATGTATTAAATATTTAGTTCATAAAATTTAAATTTCATTAACATGTATGAATTATGTTTGAAATGTGTTAAAATAAGTAGATAAATGCATGCATATGATTCAAGCTTTTAAACTACCATTAATGCTTTAAGACAACTTCATTAATTAGCCAAAAGTTAAGTTATTAGTTACCTTAACTTTTGATGCCTCAAAAGTCAAACAACAAGATAATATAAACCTAATAAAGTGTCAAATTCGTGCAAAATTTTCAGACCTCCCAAACACACCTCCAAAAGCTCCAAAACCTTCTTCTTTCTTCTCCAAAATCTCTCCCATGGCTATATACCATTAGCCCCTTCAACCCTTACAAAAATAACCACTAAAAGCTTGCTTAAGGACCACAAAGCTAAGGCCTAAAGTTCTATTGGTGAGTATGTTTTTCATGTCTTAAACTTATGCATGAATATGATTTCTTGACAATAGGGTTTAAACTTAAACTTGTGCTTGATGATTCATATGCTTTGTTGGTTGTATGAGAAGTGTTATGGGGATGGTGAAGTTAGTATATGTGTAATTATGAGTTTAGAAGTGTTGGAAACACGTGTGGTTGAATGACTAGATGATGAGTGTTGTGGATTTGGGGTTTGAAGTATGATTAGTGAATGATGTGGATGGTGGAGTGTTTGATGTTTAAAGTTGAAGTTTATGTTGTTTGAATGTTATATTGATCATATAACAAGCTTTGGGAAACTTTGGAATGAGTTTAAAGAATTTTGAGAAGTGTAAAATGCATTTAAAGAACAAAGGATTTTGTTATTTTCTCGTTCTAGTGTGCACAACTTGATGCACGGGCGTACACTTGCTCGTGCAGGCCTTAAAATCCTTAAAATTTTGTCTCGAGTCACTTTTTCATGCCCAGCATGGCCTCAAGCACGGCCGTGCACTCGATCATACAGCCGTCTCCTGTTTCGCAGCCTGTTTGTAATTTAACGGTAACTTTTTCATCCGACCTCCGTTTGAGGTGATTCAAGTTGCGTTGGAAAAGCTTAAAAAGAGATCTGCAACTTCAATGTTTTAAGTTTTCACAAATTTTTAAAACAACAATGCTTAAATTTTATTTCGTTTCAACTGATACACTTTCCAAATAAAGTTTAAAATTTATTGCTGGTTGTTAAAAGTTCTCCCAAGCTTGATAAATGATCATTTAAGTATTTGTTGAATATTGTGTGTGATAATATATGATATCTAAATGCTATGTGATGATGTTGTAATGATTTATTTGAATTTCTTTGGATGATTATACTTGAGATTTGATGAATATATATACTTGAACTAAGTGTGAGTTTGTAATTACTTCTTTTTACAGTGATTGATCCCCTTTCGATCATTCCCATTGATTCTCAAGCTAGTAAGGTACGCAGTAACTTGCTTGTATGCTTGTTAGGATAGCATACTTAAATTTGATATAAGTTCTAAATGACTTAAGTATTGCTTGAATTGCTTGTGTTTTCACCGTTGAATGGTCCGAGGAGCGATAACTTATCATGATGCAATGATATGTTAGTGTAGGCGCTTAGGCCAATAGTCATGATGCAATGACTAGGCTCGGCGGATAATCGATAGGAAATGTGGTAACTGAATAACATTTACTTATTCTTGAAAAGAAGTAGTATAATTTAATTCGATGTTTATGGGAGCATGTGAATTAATTTATATTATGGATTGAGTTAAGTGGAGTTGAGTAACGACTATAACCTATATGAGATTATTCTTTTCAGTGTAACGTTATCTAGGAGATATAGGTATTCGAGCTATCTATATCAACCTTCCGAGCGTCATGAGCATTACTCAGGATCTCCAGAATCCCATGGCTTGTCCCGGAGTTTGAATACTCCAATGATGATTTGATCAATGAATACTAAAGAAAGATAAATGAAGCATTAGTGTTGCATTGCATTAGTCTAGGTATGATTATCACTACGCTTTTGGTGTTGTTGCCGTGTACTGGGCCTTTCGCTCACTGTTGCTATTTTTCAAGTGATGATGACTGTTATGATGATATGGGCTATGGGTCGAATTAGGAAAAATTTATGGATGAGTGGGGCGACTAGGAACTAAGTACAAGATAGCAAGGAAGAAAGTTTTTGAACAAGTTGTTTGGTTTAAATATGTATTTTGTATTTGAATAGAGGCTTGTTAGTTAAGCCTTTTTGTATATAAAGACTTAAAGTCTAATTTTTATTTTGTAAAAACTTATGTAAGTTTTGTTGTGTCATGGGCTTGACACCAAGTTGTAAATTATTTCCTCAAATGTTCTATATGAATAGATTACTCAGGTGAGTAATCCTTTGTAAAAAGTCTTGTATCAAGTTGTATTGGTTTTAAACAAATAATTCGCATAAATTGTTAGATTTAGGACAACCTTACGTATGATATGAAAATATTATACGTGGTTGATGACTTGACTTACTTAATCATAGGATTAGTAGGTCGGGTCTTTACATGAAGTGATTCGCATTGCATGTACCTATTATGCCTTGGTGGGACGAGAGTTTAGTAATAAGGTAATCAAAGGAACGGTAAAATTGTCAGGATGGGTGAATATGAGTTGAAAATAACTATTTAAGATGGGTGAATAGGAGCTAGAAAGAATTACAAGGTGGATGATAAAGATGGGTTTTAGAGAGTCGGAAATACCTAACCCCAAATGGAGGGCGTAATCCATCAAACATATAATTTCCAGTAGATTGTATGTATTACTTGCTAACTTGCTTGATGCATTTTATATGCTTGTTTAATAACTTGTTTGAGTTTATTGATACAAGTACACTGATCCAATAATGTTCTCATTAAGCTAGTTAAGCTTACACTCCAATAGATTTTTGTAGATGCAGGACAATATCTCTTAGACTCGAAGCCTCTGGTTATCCAGGTAAGCTTATGCTTTTGGAAAAGCTTTTGGGGGAAATCCTTTTGAAGATCTTAGAATATATTTCTTTAAATCTTTGTAGTTATAGTTGTTATTATATGTAAGACTTGGACTATATTTTTTACATTGGAGAATTATCGGGAGAATGCTTTATGTTTATTAATTCTTGTTTGCTTTATATTACTGCTTAAACCACATATCCCACCGGTATTTCTATTGCTGTTTAGATGCCTTACATATAATATCGAGACTTTCACGTGATTAACATAGTCATTCTTAAGTTTTAATATTGTGACAGATTGCCATGTTTATGGTACTATTTGGGGCGTGACAAATTTGGCCGACCTTTTTTGCTATATTACAAATTTAACGGCCTATTAAATCTATAACAACCCCTTCTATTGTTGATTGGCCTGAGTAAAGATCAATTGATCCACTGGCATTGAGTTTAGCTTTAATCAAACTCAATGGTGCTGAATTTCATCTCAAGATTATGTGCCCAATTTGTTTAATTTGCCTTTTCTTTTCAAGACATACCTATAGCTTAAGTACTATAAGACCATTACTCAAATTGATTGCTCCATATCTACGGCAGCGCTTGTTTGGTTAAAAATTAATTTATTCAACAAGTTATAGAGTTTCAAAAAAAATTATGCCAAATATAAGAGTATTCGAAGGTTAACTTTGTGTAATTAGATTTCTTGATATTCAGCGGCTTGCTCTTATCCGGCTTGCTCTTATCCACCGCATAGAACTATTATAAGAGTTTTCATTTAATGTCTGGCTGATCGATGCAATTTTTTTGTTTTGTTTCTTTTTTCTCTATTCTCCTTACTTTACATTCTCCTGTTGTCTCACATTTACAATTTCTTACAAAACCAAAGGTGATGCTAAGAAAACTAAACCTTCGGGTGTCAAAGTGAATCCAACATTATCATTTATCAAAAACTATAATCTTATTACACACACATGCTTTCTGAGGTTCATATCCCTAACATATGTCTTGGAACTATGTGCTCCTAATGTCTAATATTGGATTTTTTTTTTTCCATTGCTATTTTATGTTTTACTAATATTTCACAATATTTAAAAAGGTTCTTCATCCATCTGTTCTGCTTTTACATATTTATTTCCTAGGACTTTAGTTATTAAATGTTCAAGTATCATCTTTTTACCTATTATATTATTTATCAACTTGTGTCTGTTAATGCTTTTGTTTCTATAAATACTTCTCCTATAAAAATTCTATTTTTATCCTGACATCAGTAATTAATACTCCTAATTTATCATCTATTTCTCTTCTTAAAAAGGTCTTTGTTATCTATTTTTTCTCTTCTACTATTATTTGTGAGTTTTTTCAATTTTTTCTTCTATTATTATTCATTTATTTTTTGCTCTTGGATCCAATTTTTCTTCTATTTTTTCTTCCAAATTGTCCATTCTTCTCTCCTCACCTCAAGATTCAAATATTCCTATGGCAATGACTTACTTTTAGTGCTTGTTCTATAGATTTTTTCCCTCCTCACACTTAAGCTGGGTCCATTAAGATTAATATTTATACTTTGTAAAATTGAGAAAGGAGGGAAGCTACAATGCACTGTCCTAGGGCGCATTAAGAATGATATTTCTACTTTGTAAATTTGAGGTAGCAGGAAGACTATAACGCAGTAACGCACTACCCTCCATGAAAAGTAATTCAAGTTTAGGAGGAAAGATTGATTTCCAAATATAATATTAAGGTAGCGTTGTCATTGCTGATGCTTCCTTTTCAATTTCTTTCTTTTATTTTCTACTACTAATTGGATATTAATATCTCTATACACACACACACATATATATATTGCTCCATTCCCTTCTTTTTTAAGTTGTGTAAAATAAAGATAGCCGGTTAAAAAAATTGCAACAAACGATTAAATTAAAGAAGGAATGAGGTTAAAGCACACATTTAAAGTATTTTAAATTACTGGCCAAAAATAATTATTTTGAAATTATATCTAAAAGTCATCATTTCATATAAATACTTATAAGATATAATTTTTCTTAGAGCATCCACATTCGATGGGTTATTCATAAGGTTCTTAAGATGCTACATCAGCACTTTAAGGAACTTTCCTTCGGAAGAGAAACTTATCATTTATTTGTACATGGGTTCATTCACATTTTTTACCCTTACTTTTATAAAATAATAGTAAAATATTCCGAAAGAACTCACTAATCTCAAAAAGAGAGATCTTTGACACGGATTCAAAGGTCTTAGACATGGATGCTCTTTGCCTCTAGGGATGTAATCAGGTCGGGTTTCAGATGAATCATATGAACCTAAAACCTGACATGCTACCCTCTAGGATTTACAAAACCTAATTCTATAATCCTATAGGGTTTTGATGCTATATCCAAACTCGCCCTATAAGGTTTGATTTAGAACTCGGAACCTGACCTTATAACCTTATTTTTTTAACCTATTTTCAAATTTTAATAATAAATTTAAGAAAAACTGGTGCTCCTGACACAAGTTTCCTATACATTTAAAAAAATAAAATGATGCATGTGGAAATGATAGAAAATGTTGTAGACCACATTCATTATATAACATTTAAACACATAAACATATTATTTTTGTCACTTTATAATATCTTAAAACATGGTTAAATTAAATTTCCTATTGAGACTAAAATATAATAGACAACAAATAAGATTAATCTCTATAGCAAACATGACTTAAACAAAATATAATAAAAAGTTTTAAAATCCGTAACTAGTCTGGTAGACATAAAAAAAAAAATCATTCGGAGGTAAAAAAGATGGTAACTCATTCATGTATTCTTTCATCTCATTGTCCCTTTAGTAATGTTTTTATTATTTATTTTTTAATTATAATACCAAGCTGTCGAGTATCCATTAGATTTATTATATGATCCAAACTCGACTTTATAACCTTATAGGGTTTTTACTATATATTCAGACCTGACCTTAAAATCTATACGATTTTTAAAGGGTCGGGTTGATCGGAAACACTATAATGGCCAACTTGGTTACATCCCCACTTGCCTCCAGGACATCTTGTTAGAGTTTTTCTTTTGGACAAAAAATATTTTTTCCTCTGCGAGTGAAAGAGATGGTAAAGACTATATATTATCATGGGTCGGTTCCGAATGGGAACGGACCTCACCTATCACCGGCCATTCCTATAATGTGGAATCGATACAGGGATGACGGGTCTAAATCAGTAAAGGACTTACTATTTCTAGTGGGTCCTTATGGTTCCACCCCAAAAAACCGCTCAATGCGACGTTCCAGAACCATCGATTCAATAAGCGGTTAGGAATCGACGGTTCCCATGGTTCTACACCACAAATAATAAAAAAAAGGAAGGAAACAAAAGAAAAAAGAAATTATAATTAAAAAACAAATATTTTAAACTATTTTCGCAAGAATAATAAAAAAATTATTTTCTATTCACGATATTTAATAATAATATAAGCAATAATATATTTGAGATTATGTTGCTGAATTTATATAGACTTTTAACAAAAGTGAACCTTTGTTTTTTAACAATGTGTGACTTATTTTTGCGCTGTTGAGACTTTTTTATTGGTCTATTTGGATTGTCTGTTTTTCATCTGTATTTGTATCTTTTTTAAAATGATATATGTAAATATATCTGATTTGTATCTAAATTTTATCTATATTTGTTCTATTTGATCTTTTGATGAGAACTGTCAACTTTTTTTTATCTATATTTATTTTTGATAAATAATTTGTTAGCATAAAGTTTGAAAAAGTTTCTGTATCTGCCGGAAAAGAGCCAAAACAAACAGACCCTATATATCAAATATTTTATAGTGCCACATTACTAATACGACAACAAAAAAAAATGTAAGTGATCGCATATAAATAAATACATAACTGTAAAATTTATTTTAACTAATGAGTTATGAATAATTATTGTTTAAACTAAATGTTATTTTAAGTTAAAATTATATTTTATATTTTTTTTTACTTAAAATAAGTAAATTATTTAATTATTTTTTTTTATTTTACTGTTGTCGGTTTCTCCAGAGGTGGAACTGGGTCTGGGTCCAGCTGTGACGATGTCCAGTAAAGACAAAGGGATAAGAATATATTATTATTATTATTTAAAACCTCGGCGCTAAAATGAACGGGCTTCATTTTTCCCTCTCAAATTGAAATATGTATGAACTCCAAAACCAAAAGACCAAATTCAAAAGACTCAAGACTCTCTTAGCACCAACTCGCTGAGTCAATAACTCGAACCTCTCGTTACCATGTCATACACTGTTCTACAGTCCACATCATCATCCATCCACCAAACTCATCATCATCATCATCATCGTCACCATCAACCACATATCGAAGAAGAGGAGAAGCAAATGGAGACTCACAAATCGATCCGTTTCTCGCATTCATCGAACACGCAAAGTCCGTGCTATCTGCCGAACAAGACGACCCCATTCACGAAGACAGATCAGAATCTACAGGACCTGGATGGAGCTGGATCATTTCCAGGATTCTCAAAACCTGTTTCTCTTACTCCAGTGGCGTTACCGCCGCCATTCTTCTCTCTGATCTCTATCAGGTGTGAACTAAATCGATTTCCTTGTTATTCTATACTTAAATTCATGGCTACAGAGAAAATATAAAAAGTATTAACAATTAGGCATTAAATAGTGCAAATGTATAGGTTTATAAACATGATCAGTTCGTTTTGTTATATTGATGTATTCGTGAATATGTTCTGCGGAAAATCGTTTTTGGATACATTCTTTCAAACATCTATGTAATTATTGGATAGAAGTAGTCGGACTATCAGTGTCTGTTGTGGTGCAAGGAGGATGATCATGGAAAACGAGTTTATATATTTTTACATGGATTGCTTGTATGGATTATTGGATTTTTATTTGTATTGACTTTCTACTTGTAACTTATTTGTATCAGATCAGTATTGATCCGGTTTAGTTAGTTTATAAGTAAATTTGTCAGTTTTTTGGTATCATATTTGAATGAGTCAGTATCTAGTTTTGATTTGAAAATGAAACAAAAACAAAATCAAACCTACTATCCAAACAGGAGTTTGTCACTAATTACTAATGAAAAAGTTACAAATGACAAAGCAGAGCAACTATTAGCTTTTACAGATAATTATAGATGTTTGGTTATAGTAGTTTTTTATGTGAATTTGTTGCTACGTGTTATTGATGTGATATGCTGATATCGCTATTTGTTTGCACGCTGAACATCTGAATCAAAAGCTTTAGGTTATACTATCATCCATGATATGCGGATTTCGGTTTCTTCTTTTGAGTATCTTCATATGGCTTGATGATAGGTTTCATAAGAATGTCATCTTCTTTTTGGTGTTTCAGTGTGCTCATTGCACCAAGTATAGGAAGTGTGCTTATCGTACCGAGTCTCTAAATTGAACTCTCAGCAATGCAAAAGTAGAATGTGTATTTTGTTTTTGCTTCGTGCTCTTTTTAAGTAGTACTCAAGAGCTTTAATTTACTGCTTGGTCTTGTGTTTGACTTTAAGAGATTTCGTTTTCTGAGTGGCTAGCATTTCTCCATTTTAATGCCACTGGTAAATTGAATGAGTTTTTATTTTAGTTTGTGCTAAGTGGTAATTAACATTTAGTACTTAATTCTTAACTGCATTTATGGAATCATCTGTTAAAATATTGTGATTTTTCTTTATGGATAGTCAATCTCTAAAGTTAGCATAGCAACTAGAATTTTCTTGTTTTGAGGTGTGCTTAAGTAAGTAGCCATATGTTATTGCAGGGGCTCATTTGTTTTGCCTTAATAGAAATTTTAGAAATCCTGGAGTATGTTAGGCTGAATTTATCTTTACAAACGAATTGATCTAATTGTATTAGATGAGTTGGTTATGGAGTCAAATCCAACACGATACTAGAGTAGTTGGTCCTGGTTTGAACTTCGTTGCATTTATTTCACCCAATATAGTTAAATGGTTAACTTAATGGGTTTTGAAAAATTACAATTTTTAAGTGAGGGAGAATGTTAACAAATGGATATACAGCCAAATGTAATAGACTTAAACTCAAAGATTAGTTGGTGGTGGAGCTAAATCCAACACACAAACCTGGATGTTTGACATTGATTTATGCTCACAAGCGACATGCTATTTCTTATACAATTTATGTGTATATATGAATCACCAATTTGTTCACATTTCTTTGTCCTACTGCATCTCTAAAGTTGCCATATTAAGTGGAGTTTTGCTGGATGATTATTGTTTAAGTACCATTCTTCATGCAATCGATTGAATATATGGTTAAATGGATTTTCATTGTACTGGTAGCTTTTGTTCATTGTTTAAGAATTGATCTTTGTGCAACTATTTGATCAGCTAGATTAGTAGATGTCCATTGTATTGATAGCTTTGTTTTGTCGTACATTTTGAAGGCTTGGAATGAACAACGGAAGATCAGTACCTCAAAGAAAAGGCCAGAGTTTGTGAACCTAAAGAAGAGGAATCACCAAAGATCAAAGCTTCTGAATACTGTTACAATTGACTCGATTTATGAGAAGAACTTTTTATCTATGAGCAGTGTTTTGGAAGCAGTCATAATAGATGCTTTTGTGCTGCCAGGTATCATATGATTTCCTTTGAGTCACTTCTTAGTATAAAAGAATGAGGTTTGTTTATCATTTTTTATTCCAATACTCAAATGTATTGATATTGAAATCAGTGTGCTTATTTTCTATCTGCATAAGAACATCACATTTGTTAATGACCAGCTCCTTTTATTAGGTACAAACATCTACATGCTTACTTTAGGGGATTTTTGGAGCTCCAATACCATAGATCTCTATCTCCATCGTAGGTAGCCTTTACTAAGCCATTCCTTATGCGGTATGATTCACATGCTTATGTACCATTTGCTTTTCGCAGTTCTGTATGTATATTGACGTGCTATGTTGCATCACATATTATTATTATGTACAAAGTTCTTAGCAACTAAGCTTTATTTTTATGCCCGTGGCGGAGTGCTAGATTTTTGGGGGGGGGGGGGGGGGGGGTGGGGGGGGTTGGTTTCTGCACATCACGTTTTCTTTGTGTGCATTAGGCATCATACTTATCAAGATAGAAGCAACTTGAAGCCATTGGAATTACTCGTAAGATTACAGTTTTATGTTCTGTTGCTGCTATATTGTCGCTACTGTTATAGATGTAACCTGGTGAGTGCTAAAGGGATTTACAGCATGCATTTCTAGAAGCTACCTTTTGGAGATCTTTTTTTTTTTTTCTAAATATCATATAGCCTTTGGAAAAGGGAGTTTGCGGTTATGGTCCAAATCCTGCATTGGAATAAGAAAGACTTTGGTTCAAGGTTAATTTGCAAAATTGTAATTCATGGGTTGAACCTAATACAAATTAATTATGGTTTAGGCTAATTTTCTGAATTAGTGGTAGGATCCATAAACTTGGTTCTATTTTTGGGATTACTTAGAATTTTTTATCAGTGAGTTCAAAATGGGGTTCGTCTTGCTTAATTTTCATCCTGTCTCAGCAAGTTTGGGTATTGACGAGGATTCTTCCTTGTTAAGCCTTATTATAGTTATTAATCCTAATAAATCCCATCTGTTGATAGTGGGAACATCATGTGGTTGTTAAAAGAAGTTTTTGTCGACCCATGGAGACGATGTAGAATTTCACAAATATGGATTCATGTTGATGTAGAGGGGCAATTTGCAAAATATAATCCATGAGCTGAATCCGATACCAATTGATGTGTTTGAAGTTAGTTTTTTGAGTTAGTGGTAGGATCTACAAAATTGTTTAGAGATGATTAGAGTATTTTGGATTGGGAGGGTACTTGAGATAACTAATGCATTATAAAATTCACTGGCTGAAGTTCGCAAAATTTAGTGCAGATATTATGATTTGGTGAATGCTGAAAATGGGATTTTAAAGAGAGGAAGAGAGATTTTCCTCACTGGATGTCGTTTGAGAACTGCTGCTGAAGGATCTGGTTGTGCAAGGCTTTTACCAACAGAATATCTTGTCACACTGCTGGATGAGGTCAGTTTTTGAGCTCTTATTCCTCAATTTCGAGAATCTTATCTCTACAAACTTTTGGCCTGCATGAAATTTAATTGTCCCTCTTCCTCTTGTATATAAGCTTCCACATTTTACAATTCAGGACCAGGATGATGATGCTATACTTCTGGGAGCACAGTTTTGTTCTGACTCTTTTGCTTCTATTACTCTCGATGCATCTAATGGAGGGGTTTCTTACTCATTATATGCAAGGTAGGATTACGGAAATATTTATCCGTGATCATCCAATCCATTAGACCAGCTCTGGTTTTGTCTAGAAAATGTGGTTTGAGGAACTATATGTGATGCAATTAGGCATAAATGATATCTACTCCCCATAATATGAAAACTTCAGCTCCATTAACAGCCCCTTCATTGTTCTATTCGCTGTTTCATACACAACCAGAGTATAACATATAATTAGTTAAAAAAAAAAAAAAAAGTAAGTGTGTTGCATTGGTCAAATTAACTAGGCTTTTTTTTAAATAATTATTTTTAACATAATAATTTCTTCACCCTTTAGTTCACTATAGAGCTACAAACATCTTGGGGTTACAACATTTCATGCTTTTGAGCTGCTTTTGCAAGAGGCTAAGTACAGTCGTTAATCTTAAACAAGCTATGTGTGACATGCAACGAGAAGCCTCCTGGGATATCCATCATATTTAACAGCATTGGATGGACCTTAATAGAAATGATTCTTACCTTTTCTTCTATTTTCATAGGATCGAATCTATTGGCCCTGTGGAATTACTAGGAGAGACAGAAAACTTGAGAAGGAAACAAATCACTCTTGTGGATTGTGATGGTGTTAAAATGAAATTTCTTTTATGGGGTGAACAAATCCTCCTTGCCAATCTTTTCAGGTGAGTTCTCTTCCTTCAGTGCACTTGCAATTGATTATATATCTATGAACTCGTCTTGCATTTCATCTTTTCAGTGTTGGAAGCATGATTGCCCTAGATAGACCATATATTGCAAGTGGTACAGAGAGTGCTCTCGATACTTCTGAGCAACTGTGTCTTGAATATGGTAGTGCAACACAATTGTACTTGGTTCCTTGTATCCATCAGGAGGAACAGGTTAATCATCAATAGCTATATAAGATGAAAATTATTTGCCCATTTTTCTGTAATTATGAACTGACCAATTCCTTTATTCAGGTATCTATAGCATTATCACAAAGTCGGTATCATGGATCCAGATTGCAGGCCACCATGTATCCTAGTCAGGGTCCAACGGTTTCTCAAGTGACTTTGCCATGTAATTCTGAAGGATCAATTGACTTCAGTAATTATCCTTTTCAGGTATGTTATGTTGCTGCCTAGTTCCTTATATTATGGTTGGCATCGGATTTATCCTGCACAAAATGAATGAAATAGAAGGAATGGAATGGGGTGGGGCATTTTTTTTAACTATTAAAATTTATTGATGAAATGACACACTTACATAATGATCTTCTATTCTTTGGTTTATAGTTTTTGGAATGGAATATAACACATAAATACACGCATAAATGTATGTTTTTTTAAGTATTATTCTCATTATTTTGTGTTTATCGATTTTCAAGTTTTGTTATGTTACACATTGAGAAACTAATTTTAGTGTTCACAATTCACATAATTAATTCCATACATGAGATAACATTACACAATTATAGTATCAGTTTCATGTAAAACAAATATTAGTTTGCTATGATATTTAGTACATGTAAGGGAATAGAATGGTCATTTATGTTTATTCTGTTAGAATCCTAATCTAATACATTATACAAGTGGAATGGACACCCATTTTAAATGGAGCAAAATGACCAAAACTAAAAGCATGAAGACTGATTGAACCCCTTGACAGTTGAAAAGAACACTATGTTGTGCACTAGTGAGAAACAGGCCAACATTTGCTAATTATCTGTTAACGTTGTTCGCAGCCATTTATCATTGATCTTCGTGATAAGATGACTGGGGTCAGCCTGTATGGTGTTGTGACGGATATCTGTAAAGAATTAAAAGATGCAGATGTATTCTTTCTGAGAATAGAAGATACTACTGGAGCTATATGGGCAAGGCTACATTTTGCAAACTCTTGGTAGTGCCTATATAGATCCATTTTTCTATTTCAATCTTCGTTTTAAATTATCCTAGCTCACGTATTATGTCCTGGCTTGCAGGTCACTGAAAAGATTAAGTTATGGCCATACTGTGTTTATATCCAGGTTGACATGCTCTAGGACAGCAAATAAACGGTAGGCAGCCTCTTCGGGGCTTAAGTTTCTCTGGAAAGATATTGTGATTTTATTATTCCACAAAAATTAAAACAGAAACTGTGATTAGAAGCAATAATGCACTTGTTGTTTTCTTTGGCAGTCTTGAAGTGTTATGGCATGAAAAGAACTGTGGATCTTCTATTGTCAATATTAGCTGTCTGCCAGCTATGCTGAACTCAAAATGTCTTCACAGATTATCCTGTCTCTCTAACCTGTCCAGCGAGAGTAGTTCTACTTATGTAAGTATTTCTGAACATAAAAAATTGTTAGCTGTATATTAGCTCATCAAGTATCTTTTTAGCTTGATCCAAAACGGTGATTTTGGTCAATTTCTAAGGTATTTTGTCACTGAATCGCAGAGTTGCAGTATGTCCCATCTATTAGTTTAGACTATAAGGTGATCATCTTATTACAGCTTCACTGCTCAAGGTCAAGCACATAATTTTCTGGAGCACCAGAGATTGAATAAATTTCATTTTCATCCTTTTATAAGACAATTCTTGGCATTATTTCTTCCGATAAAAAATTGTCCCACGGTGCTATTAATATGCTTTTCCTCTAGTCAGGTGCATATTCTTTGGCAATATCTTCTATTAGATGTAAAGATGTCCTATCTTATCAAAACCCTGTTTCTGCATCTTTTTAAATATTTATCTCACATTACAGATATCCAAGGTGTGGATTGACCAAATAGAGTATCATCATATCGATATAAAATATTCACACTCCCGTTGTGGTCATAATGTCAAAGAGGTTGCACCAGGGTTCTTTCAATGTTGCCTCTGTTGTGAAGATACATTCGAAGTCATTAGCACTTTCCATGTGAAAATCACTATAGCAGATGAAACAGCAAAAATATTTGCATGGTGCATGGGTCAAATTGCGGCGGAGCTGTTGCAGATATCTCCTGAAGAGTTCTACAACTTGCCTGAGGTAATTAAACCCATACGAGATATTTAGGATATAACATCTAGTGAGAATGCTGAATTTGCTGTTTGAATCTACATAAAGCATTCACACCACACCTACATACCTCCGTACTAAAACTTTTCCACCAATCAATTCATGAAGCATGCATTCTTTTTGCCTCTTAACGCGCATTTCGCTCTACAGGATGAGCAACTTATGTATCCTTCGTCATTAGAGAGCGAAAAGTTCACGGTTGCCATAGTCAACTGCCGAAGGCAAGGCTATGGATCAATGGGTGATCTATTGTTGGAAAGCGACACAATTTGGGAGATCACAAGTGCACTGAAGTCCGAGTGAAGCTTCTGGGGCCACACCTTAAGTGATTGGTGATCTCCCAAGCTCGTGTTTAAAAACTGATTGAAGATTATTGTCAGGATGGATGCTGGTTATGTTGCCTTCAATCGAAGATTAAAATTTTTGGATCACATGTACCTTGTAATTTAAGGTTGAATTAATTTTACATGTAAGTTGCATGAAAATACCAGCTTTTTTCACTTGTCTGAGCAGATAGCAAGGTAACTTATTGTAGCCAAAGCCTCCTAACCAAGGAGTTCAGCTTCGAACTGGAATTGTCCCAGTGGAACGGGAATCGTACCAGATGGCCAATTCTAGAACTGGTTAAGAAATTGTCAATTTTTGGTTTTTAGGCGGTTTTATAGTCTAGCATTTAGGGATGTAAACGGGTCGGGTTCGGGTCGGTCATCCTGTCCCAAACCCGACCCGATTACAAATTGGGTGTCCCAGAACCCGACCCGACCCGATTATTTAGGAACCCGCCCCGACCCGAACCCGACCCGTTTAATATATTATATAATTAAATGCATCATTTTATTATTTCATTAAATTATTATTGTAGTGAGACATGTTGAGGAGGGCAAAAATTTCAATGGAGTTGATAAAAATCCTAATTT
The DNA here is from genome assembly GCA_024138025.1 of Combretum micranthum. Classification (NCBI taxonomy): domain Eukaryota; kingdom Viridiplantae; phylum Streptophyta; class Magnoliopsida; order Myrtales; family Combretaceae; genus Combretum; species Combretum micranthum. Next base: position 452,173 of record JAMXBD010000446.1, on the reverse strand, counting down.
TTATTTAAAAAAATTAGAAAACGTTAAAGACAGGTAAAAAATTATTAAACATGAAAACTGAATATATAAGATAAAGTCAATAACTCAAGACATGTCATTGCCTAAAATTATTAGAAGACTTACATATCTATATATATATATATATATATAATACATCCAACTCATAATAATAATAATAATAATAATAATGACACTACACGACGATCTATATATTCTTGATTTATTTGTCATTATATATATATATATAAATATCTATTTTTTCTGAGAAAATTAATTTTTATACTTTGTTGTGTTGTATGAAAAAGAAATGAATTTTGAAAAAGTGAGGAAGGTTGCACATGGAAACCGATTTTCTCTGGATAATTGGTCAGTGATTATTAATTGTAAATAATTTATATCCTATCATGTGACTCAATACATGAATAACAAAATAATTATATGAAAAGCATCATTCAACTAATGAATAAGTAAATTCCTTAAACTAAAATTTTTAATTTTTTTAAATTAAATCGGGTCGGGTTTTCCCAACGGGTTATTAGTACAACCCAAAACCCGACCCTAAACCCTATAGGGTCTGACCCTATAGGGTTTTTAGCGGGCGGGCGGGCGGGTACCCTATAACGACCCGCCCCGGTTGCATCCCTACTAGCATTGAATGAAATAAACAGTTCCAATTGCTTTCATTTAAAAAAAAAGAAAATAATTAAATAAAAATTTAAAAATTTATATTAAATATATAATTATTAATATTTATATTATTTTACATGAATAGTAAAATTTATTACTTATTTAGAATATTTAATATTTTATTATCAATAATAAATACAAAAAACATAGTTTAAAATTATATATAATTTAGTTTATATAAACTTTTCCTAAAAGCAAAATCCATTCTTTAATAATGTGAGGCTAATTTTTCATCGGTATCTGTATTGATTTGGTATCAATATTTGTTCAGTTTTAGTTTAATATTGGTTAGAAAGCTGTTAGTTTCATTTTAGTATGGGTTTGAAAGCTGATGTTTGGAAACTTGTTAGTTTTAGTTTAGTATTGGTTTGGTATCATCTTATGTTTTATCTTTTTTTTTTTTAAATTAATAATATCTTTACTAATCATCTTTTTCATATTAACATTATTTTGAAAATTATATTAGAACCTTTAATAATCTTAAAAGTTGTAATTATCATTTCACACTATCATCATTACCAATGTAAATAGGTATGGCTCATTAATATAATGAAGCATCAAAGGTGGAGTCGAAACTCATCATTAAAATTGAAACAGACAAAATATTGTTCATGCAACTTCTACTTGCCATGACAATATGTTGCCAAATCCGAAACTATTGAATCACGTATAGCATTCATCCATAAATTATTATTCAATTCAAGTGTATCGTTACCTTTCGGTTCATCTTCATCGTTAGCATAATCAAATCTACCGGAACCCTCTTGTGCGAGAGCATTCTTAATGTACAAATCATTGATATCATTTGACATAAAATCACGTATAGCAGCAGTAGCAATGGCTATCTCTATTTGCTTAGTGAACTTATATATTAGTATGTTGTGGAGAATATGTAAAGATCCGCTATCACCCCTATATTTGAAATAGGCAATAACGGTTCCCCAACCACATATAACTTATAAGATTATATGTAAGGTTGTCTAAAAGGATTGTTTGAGAAATTGTTTATCTAATTCCACATAGATAATATAATAGAAATTAGAATATATATATTATATATTTTAAACCTTAAACAAAGCTATACTACTACACTACTAACATATTTAGCAAAGGAAACAACTTAATTCCTACATAGCTAAGGTACACACACACACACACACACACACATACACATATATATATATATATATATTACATCCAAAGGCTTCTTACAAGCCTTAACAAAATCTTCAAAACACAATCCAAACTAACACTTTAGTTACATCATCAACAAAAGGAATCACATCTAATCTATTACAAATCATAGGGTTCCATTGAGTCCATGGTTAACTCTAATCCTCCAAACCATCAAGAAAATCTTCAAAGTCGGTTCCGTACTCCATACTCGCATAGACCTGAAATGGATAAAATATGAGCCAAAGGCCTAGTACACAAGTAACGAATACAAATGCAAAGTGGGTCACATATTCTTAGACTAATGCATTATGCAACAATCAATGGTTTATTGTTAAGTTTTTAGTTAGTAAAACAACATGGGAGTATTCAAACTCCAGACAACAAGGATCTAGTATTACGTCCGCCTCCCTGAGTGGTCCCTACTGTTCATACAGACTAGGCAGCCCCACCTTCCGGCGTAACCTGTAATACTAGAGGATCCCGAGTAACGCATCATGACGCTTAGGGGGTTGATATGAGTAGCTCGGATACTCATATCTCCTAAATAATTCTATCCATTAACGAGAAAGTATCCTACCCCCAATTTGAGTAGGGTGCCGCTCTCCGAACCAGATTCAACGGCAAAAAAGGACAGGCAACACTCATCAATTAATAAGGTTTTCTTAATTTAAAGTAATTTAGTTATGATGCCTACCCTAACAAAGAAACAAGCAAGTTACTGCGTACCTGAGATAGCTCAGGAACTAATGGGGTTGGTCGAGCGAGGATCTATCACTGTTTAAGATAATATTAAATTTCATATTTAGCTTAAGTACTAATTAACTAGTTGAAAATATAATTAATCAAAGAAATTCAAATAAATTAATACAAGGTCATAATAAAACATTTAAACATCCTATTATATCATAGGACGCTTAACAAATACTTAATTGATCATATATCAAACTTCGAAAAATTTTGAAGAAAGTTTTTGAAATTCAAAAGTGCAGGGGATACGCCGGCATTCAAAGCCGACGGCTTTGAACCGGTGTTCAATACGCTAAAGATCAATTCTGCCAATACTGGCAGCGTTCAAGGATACCCGGTAACCTTCATTCTACGCCGGCGGCTTTGAGCCGGTGTAGAATGCAACTCCAATTTTCCAAAAAATTGCTGAGAGGTACACGGGTTGATCCACGCCCGTGAATACCTCCAACACCGGCAGCGTATCCATGTACGCTGGCAGCCTTTGATCCTACGCCGACGGCCTTACGCCTAGCATTAAAAATTATGATTCTATTCCCATTCGACACCGCCTATAAGCCGGCGGCGTTGGAATCCCAGTAGCTGGCGTGCAATTTGAAAAATGAACACTGGCTGACTTTTCCAGTGAAAGCGGTAGCGTTCAAACGGCTTTAAGAAATTTGATTCTGTTCACTTCCAACACCGCCTATAAGCCGGCGGCGTAGAAGTTCAAGATGCCAACGTACGTTCAAATTTAAGCCTACACGAAAAAAAGTTTTTGGTTTCCCCTGTTTTATTACAAAAGTTATTCACTTCAAAATTTCTCCAAACTCAATCTAATCTTTCCAAAGTTTGTTATATGTTCCAACACTATCCTAACAACCTAAATTCTACTTCTAATCATCAAAACACTAATCACACTTCAAATCCACTCCTCAACTACTCAATTTTTCAATTTTCCCAAAACACTCAATCCTCACATATCAACATTCACATAAGATATAAACTACCACTCCTTAAGAAATTTCATGGCTATTTTAGAATATGAAATCGATTCTTCCATATTCTAAATGTTCACTCTATGATGTTTCTTAGTGATGAATGTTTGTGATTGAATAGTTCTTTTGGACTTCATGGTGGACCACCCAATTGATACTCAGATCGATGATACCACTCTCCTTTGTAAGGAGTTAAGAATCCCTTATTTGGAAACCTTGAATCCACCAAGTAGTATTTACTTATAAAAAAATTTCATTATCACATTCGCCAAAAAACTTGTATCATGGCTTACAAAAGTGTATGTTAAAGAATCATCACTTATTTATTGGGGGGAAGGGGGGGTGGGCATTGGAAAATTGTATCTATGCTCTCCAAGTACCATAGCTAACACATTTGTATAATAGCTTTAACCATTTGCATTTGTGGTCATAAATATAAATCTGTAACTAAAATCACAAACAAACAACCAACATGTTTTGCGAAACTTTGCCCTTTTTATTCGTATATATGATTCGTTCGTCTTTTGGAACGTGTTGTAACATGTGATCCATCCCTTGCTCCAATGTAGCTCTAGGAAAAAAAAATGAAGAAATGAATGTCAATTTAGTGCTAGTTTCGTGCTACATGCATATCATATTGTCATAACCTGGAAAAACTTGTAATATCTTGTCTTTTCACTTATTATCGTTGAACTTTCACGAAATTGAGGATCACTTAGCTGTATTATAGTATATGAGAATGCCAATATTGCATCCAGTGCTTTATTAAATTGCCAAAAGTTAGTTTTCGATGAATGTTGGAACATCTCTTGCACGACTTTTGTAGATGCACCTTGGCTGAATATAACTAAGAAAATCCCGAGTTGTTCTTTAATGGACACCCTTTTACTGTCCTGAAGGCTGTATTGTACCAAAGTCCCACATAATTGGTGAAATAATATTGGAGCCATCTAAAACATTGGTTCCATTAACTTAATTTAGACTTTTAGTTCAAATGATTTTAAATCTCTCCTTGTGCATCAATCCACTCTTCTAGCTCCATGTTGGGGACCTGGTTGTCTTTATTGGTTGTGTTTCACTATATCAAAATTAGAAAACGAGAATCTACAAATCAAGCCTCTTTAAGGCAAATTCTCACTACCGAGTCTCTTTAGCTTCTATATTAAGCTAATCATTCAACCACAGTGATGAAAAACTCTTAACACCTCACAACAAAATATCAAAAGAGCAATGAGGAGTAATTAAGGATTCCTCTACAAAATAAGTACGATTGAATTCAAAAGAGAATAAATTATCAGAATTTTTGTGTGCGCTAAAAATGAGAGCTTGTATTTTCTTGTTCTTCTCTCTTATTCCTTATTCTTGTTCCCTTATATTTCTTCCAATGTCTATCAGTCTTGCAAAGCAGGATCTTTTCTTTTTAATTTTAAAATGATGAGCAGATAACTTTGAAGAGATAATAGTCGAGATCTTCTCTTTTTTATTGTTAATAGATTGAAGGAGATATCCATCAAGATCTTTTCGTGATCTTATCTTGAAGATTATCTTGAAAACTTGAATTCTGTTGTGATATCCCTCATATTGTGGAAGCATTTGTTCACGTAACAACCATATCTTCATGTTGAATTGTATCTTTGTATTTATAACCATCTATCCTTATCCATTTTTAATCGCATGCCCATAAAACTTATCTTGTATAAATTTGAAACTTTTTTTGATCAAAATCATAACAATAACTATATCCAAAATAAAAAATCTAGAAAAAAAAAAAAAACTTGATGTGACAAAGTCCCCATGAAAAATAATCTAACTTTAGTGAAGCACATCAAGCATATGACCTAAATACACTTGATAAGTGGAGTTAGATCTTGAAAAATATCAAAAATCCAACTTTAATGATTCTTTGCAAATTTGAGAAATTTCGTGATAAGCCTGAAAGATTTTGAAAATGCTTCTGATGAAAAACTGTATAATGTTCTTCTATTGTAAAGCTTATGAAACAGCTTCTGTTAAAGCTTACTCTCTTTACGTTGAAGGTTCTGAAACAACATCTAATTGACTACTAGCAAAGCTATAACTTTGTCACAAAGTTTTTGAAATTGCTTCTGATTCTCAATCGTTATTCATCTTCAACTTCCACAGGTTCTGAACTAAGTTCTGTTTCTTCATTATACAACTTATATTTTATCTAAAATCCTGTGCTCATGAATAAACATATTAAATACTTTAATCCCCTTTTGTTATCATCAAAACTATATTAGAGAACATAACAACATATTATGGCATCTTGTCAGATTTGGGTGGTTAAGGAACTTATTAATAAATAGGCTCCGATTCTTATCAAGTTATAGCATGGATTTTTACCAAACAAGTGTTTATCTAAGATAGAGCATGTGTATTGTCACAAGCTCGTCATATTTATCACCCCCCTATATCTTTGTTGCAAGAAGTCAAGTTCACAACACAATATTTCAAAATCATTCAAAAAAAAAAAAAAAAAAGCTACGCCATTTCTAACCGCATTTAACCAGCAATAAATAAGGAGAATACACACCACATAATAGAACAATAAAAAAAACATGCATATTAGTTCCTGCTTCTCTTTGCTATCTCGAGTAAGAGAAATTATGTCTTAACATTGTTATTTGGATAAGGAAAATAAAACTCTCACATTCTTTCATCCATAAAAATTGTTGTTGCATCTAAAGCTAGGCAACTATTCTATCACACTGCTGGTAAGGCCTAAATGTCCTTCATAACTACCGCAATGCTTGGAGGTTTTTTTTTTTTTTTTTTTTTTTTTTAATTTAGAGAAGACATGCTACTACTTGAACTCCGAGCTTGCATTGTGGCAATCAAATTACCTAAATCATTGGTTAGATCTTCCCTTGAATATTTAGCATTTTTTGATCCATTTTTTTCCTTGACTAAGTAGGCGGTTGTTTTCGTTTTGTTGAAGGTTCACCCTCATGGAAAGAATGTCAAACAGGGTCATCTTCAAGTGAGAAAGTATTCATTGGATCAACAAATTGTAGATATCCATTTGAATCCCTGTTGCCTTTGAGGCTGTCTTTTGAAAGAGGTATGGATGAATTGGGTGCCCAAGCTCTGTGATTTGTCCCCTTCATGCCTTTGAACATTTCATCGAGCTGGTCTTTATATCTCAATCCCTTAGCATGAAATTGGAGAATGTTATCTTTTTTGGTCTTCTTATATTCCTTCATCATCATAAAATGGGAATGATCAAATAAGATTATAGAAGATCAATTACTTAAAGTGAGTTATATAGTTTTACTTGTTTTGTAGCCTCCTACCATTCATTAGGCGCGTCGAAAGTGTGAATGCTATCATTCCAACCTACTCTTGAGGTAGCATATCTTGTTAGCTAGCTCCATTTGGACCACAACTTCCTATGTGTCCCAATTTGCAACACCTCCCCCCCCCCCCCCCCCCCCAATCCTTGTTCGTCTATCCAGCAAGCTCCCACTTAGATCCAATATAAGTGCAAAATAGGAATTTTGGAAATTTTATGGGGTTTTGTTTGCATTTCCCAATGGTTAGTTTTTAGGCTAAAATTTTGTGTTTGTTGTCAAACATAAGTTTTTTAGTTGACTGAAAAACAAAGTCCTACTGAAGTCCGTTTTGAGTTCCAAAAAAGCCCTAGAGTATTTTGTAATCTTATATTACTAACTATAATTGATATTAGTTGTGCTTTTATATCAATAGATGCGCATTCTAAATAATTTAACACTTTTAAACCAAAAAATTAATTATTTTGAGTTTTAAAATTTACTTTATTAAAATATAAAATTTATTTTTTTCACTTGAAAAAAAATGGTTCCGCAGTTCCAAAATCGAAACTAGAAACTGCCAGTTTCGATTCCAGTTTATCATTTTCAAGACTTAGAACCTGCGATTCCAGGTTAGTTTGCCTAACAAATAAGTAGGCTTATTTAATGTTCACTAAAGTTGATTACCACAACATGAATTCTCTTTAACTTGGAATATTTCTTATTCAGTAATAAGACTGCAAACAAGTCAAATTGCTCACAAGCTACTCGAACTCAACTTAGCTCGAACTCAATTAATAAGCTAGTTGAGTTTGAGCTTAAAGTAAAGCTCGTTTATCTAAAAAGGCAGAGTTCGAGCTCCAATTTAAGCTTACAAGCTGACCTATGAATAGCCATCAAATAGACTCATTAATAAGCTCGTTAATAGATTTAAAAATTTTATATTTATGATATATTATTTATAACTACATAATTAAAAAATAAAAACTAATTTTTATTTAATATTTACGTGTGTGTATATATATATAACAACATATATTATAAAATGGAAAATGAGCTATCTACAAAATTAAGCTTAAGTTTAAATTTGAGACTTAATAAAAAATTTAGACTTCCAAGTCAACTTGTGAACAACCACGTGAAAAGACTCATTAATAAGCTCGTCAGTAATTTGTAAATTTTATATTTATGATATATTATATATAACTATCTAATTAAAATAATAATAACTAATTTTTAATTAATACTTATATACCTGTATAATAACACATATATTATAAAATAAAAAATGAACTATTTAAATGAATTGACCTGAAATTTAAATTTTAGACTTAATAAAAAAATACTTGATAAAAGGCTCATCTAAACTTGAACATGATTAGTAAACAAGTTGGCTTGAAGGTTAGATGAGTTAAACTTAAACTAAATTTCAAATTTAATAAAAAGCTCAAACTCAAGCTTAATATATTTTAGACAAGCTAAGGTAAGCCTTTATAAGCCCAGCTCAGTTGGCTTGACTTGTTTGCAACACCATAGCCAAGACATAAAAAACAGTTAATTTTGGTTATGTTTAGTGCTTATTATGTTTGCAAGTCATGTTGGTAGTCTCCCATTTGAGGCATGATTTTGGACCGTTATTTTTTGTATAATCAAACATAGAATCCATTCAGAATAACCTACTTTTCACACAGGTATCAATCTAATCATGCCTCAGTGCATAACTGCCTGAGTTCATTGTCAACACTATTTATGGGCAAAAGTTTATTATCAACTTGAACTGAATCGATCTTAAGAAGTTGATCTGGAAGCTCGACTCTGCAAGTTCCAGCTATGTCAAGCTTGGCTAATAAAATTGGTGTATCTACTCGTTACAGAGGCATCCTTTTCAATTATGGGTTTGAACTTTGAAGTCAAAATTCCAGTAGGTACATATCTGCCAGCGTTACCATTAGCAAGCTTTTGTTCATGAATCTAGTTATTTTTCGGTCTTTTCCCTGAATTATGCTCTGTTAACATCTTCACGACATTCACTAATGCTCGCAGGCGATCCCAAATATTCAGTCCATAAAGTGCCTCTACAAGAGACACCTGAAATTCAAATGCATTCCCTGCAATAGGATACTGCATAAAGGAGATAGCTAAATCATTGACTATACAGAAACCAAAAATTAAATTAAATTGAAAAAAAAAAAAAGAAAAAGAAGTATAAGCTGACCTGTATTGGCTTAGGAATCATAGTTTTGATATATGGCCACCATCTGTCCTCAACAACTGCTTTAGTGAGGCAACAGGCACGCAGTCCTTCAACACCAGCAAAACGGCCAAACCCACTGTCTTTACTCCACCAAATGGCAGAGACTGCAATATCAAAAACTCAGACTTCATTGATTTGATTGATCATGTCAACTACCTTTTATTGGGAAACAATTTGCATTTGGTGCATGAGATGATGCACTAGCTAAAACCATTTAATTGGTTACTAACTCTTTTATGAGGTTCAAAATTTCTACTTTCCTTACCCATTGAAAATTTAACTCAACAAATCTGGAGATCTAATTACTTCCGGATGAGTAAAAATCAAATTAAATCTTAGAATCAACTCAAAATTATAGCAGCAAACACAAGCAATAGAGCAATAGTAACATCACACTAACAGCTTTCCACTTACCTTCTAAATTCTAAATCAAATCAACTATACTCCACTTCATCAACATTCTTTTCTATTCTTGGGCTAATAGATTGCTATTGCCCGAAAGTAAACAGCCTATGAGTAGAAAAGGCCTGCACCCAGTTTGGATGAGAAAAACCACCTGACACATGTATGTTGATGCAAAGTCATTTACAGCAGCAACTCCAGAGTGTATTTGGGAAGCAATCGCTCTGGCACGGCGTTGACTGCCTGAGAAAACAGCACAACCAAGTCCATATTTCGAGTCATTGGCAAGTTTGACAGCTTCTTCATCAGAATCAAACTTCATTATGGGCATAATTGGTCCAAAAGCCTATATATCATCAATATGACAAGTGTCAGCAGTACATATGATGATTGCAAAACAAGGAAAACGAATTTTCAACCGATTCTGTATATTAAGGAAGCCTGCAGATGTGATTCTAAGTGAGGCCAAATTTGTTCCAATGCAGTTTTTACTTCCAACTGAATGTAGAAAAACTAACTACGACATAATCACTACCTCTTCTTGCATTAACTTCATTGTGTGGTTCACATTCACAATAACTGTGGGTGGGAAAAATTGATCAACTGCATCTTCACCCAAGTTGCCAAAACTGCCACGTGCAACAATTTCTGCTCCTTTGTCCAATGCATCATTTAAAAAGTTCTGGAGCTTCTCAGAATGATGTTGTATGCATATAGCTCCCATGTCATACTTTCCAACAAGTGGAGGACCCTGTAAAGGTGATTTAACAACTATGATTCTGGCAAATTTGAGAAAGACATTAACAGAGAGCACACACACAAGCACAGACATTTTGAGATAATGATACTTAAACCTGCTAGAAGATAGCATATTTTCAGCACAATTGGGACCTTGGCTAATTCTATCTTTACAAGATAGCCCCTATGAGCTGGGGCTCAGCACGACTGTACGCAAATTATACATGTACAAGAACTATTGATTTATTTATTTATTTACAGGAAAAACATACATCATAATAGATTTATAAATGGATTGGCTTCCTGCTTTGCTTGCGAATATGGAGTTTCAACCATGCACAAGGCCTGACAGCATCATTGTATGCAAATGAAAATTATACAATACTCCTTGAGTAGAAGATAACACTTACAGCTGAGACAGATTTTACAATTTTGGTGACTTCACTGACAAACTTTGAATAAATGTCTTTATGAACATAAAATCTCTCAGCACCAGCACAATTCTGTCCACTAGACTGAAGAGCACCCCTGACAGCAACTTGTGCAACCTATATAGAGAAAAACATATTAAATTGATCAAATAGATAACTTATTACATGTTACTGAAGCATTCAATGAAAAGACAAATAACATGCAACAGTATATAGACTTACATGAGACACATCAGCATCTTCACAGACGATAAATGCATCCTTCCCTCCAAGCTCAAGTGTGACTGGAATAAGTGTATCAGATGCATTTCTCATTATCTGCAAAAGCAAAAAGAAACAGTCCAATGTTATCATGGAAGCTCAGACAACCAACAACCAGGGAGAAGACAGAATATTTGTAGAGAATGTTGCATTGTAAAAAGAGAATGCATAACATTTTTCCACAAAAACTGTGAAAAGGAGCAGCTCCCATAAAAATGCTCTATAGAATATCTAATATTGATACGTAACATTCCAAGACATTGATACATAAAGGATTTATTGCACCCGACTAAATTCCACTCAGATGCCAAAACAAAAAAAGATGAAGAGGCAAGATCATTCGAACTATCTTCTTTGATGAAGAAACAATTGCATTGATGTGAAAGTGTTCAGTCTGAATCAAAGAAAACCGCATCCTAAATATGAAGAGCAATAGTCCCTTTGCAATAGTTACAGGCACGATACCTGCTTTCCCACTCCGGGTGAGCCAACAAAAATAATTTTGTCAACAGCAGACACCAATGCTTCACCTGTTTCAGCAAACCTGTCAAAAAGAATCCGTGAGTGCTTATCAATACCAGAAGACAAGCAGAGTAAGAATAGACTTGGAAGAGTGTGTACCCAGTGATAACCTCAACCAGATTTTCAGGAGCTCCTACAGCAGCAAGGGCAGCTTGAATTATGCGTAAATAGAAACAGCCGGACCAGCTTGCATGTTCAGAAACCTGAATTTGCGAGATTGCAAATTATTCCAACCATTGAAAAGAATGTCAGGAAGCAGAGAAGATTGGATCTGGTTATTTATCAGATTCTGAGGTCCTATGTAGCATATAATAGAAAATTACATCCTAGGAAACATGAAGCTACAAAATCATTCAATAATCAAAGATATCCAGAATTGATTTCCATTTATTCGTTTCAATAATTAAAGCAATACAAGACATGCTGCAGAATATGAAAACCCGGCAAAGATAGTAGCATTAGTACCTTAACCACAATGCTATTTCCAGAAAAAACTGCTGCCAAAATTGGATTCATCATATTGTGGAAAGGATAGTTCCATGAAACAATGGCACCAATAACTCCAAGAGGATAAAATTCAACCTTGGCTCTTTTGTGAAGCATGGACCTCCCAGAAGATCTGCAGATGCTCTAGGAAATCACAGATTAGAAACAAAGTATATGAAGAGTGAAGCTTATAATTAATTACACAACATACAACTCTTGAAAAAAAAAATCTGAGGTACTATAAACTTAGGGTGTAGGGGTAGGGTGATACAAGCATAAGGTTTCACTAACATACTATGCACCAAGCAGATGCAACCTATTTGCAAAGTCTACTACTTCTAGAAGTAAGAGGCCATCATAAATTTGAAACAGTTAACAGTTCTGGGAAGTTAAATTTCGAACTGATATATAATGATTCTCAATCATTTTCAAGCGCGCAATGAAAAAGGGAAAATAGTATGCTTAAAGACCTAAAAGAGCACATAGATTTGAAAATAAGACCAATGAAAAAGTCTTGTCTGTTGAGAGAAGCTGACACTTGATCCTTTGATGGATCTATGACATGAAGAAATGAATTGATAGTGCATGCCAGCTAGAATAAACTGCTCAAGTAAAGCTGGGTGTACCGATATTCAGGTTTTAGCCACTTCTCTCCCTCTGAAAGAAGCCAAGTTATTTTCTCACATGTTGTCATTATTTCTCCCAAAGAAGCATCCACCATTGTTTTCCCAGAGTCACGTGAAGATATTCTACACAAAATTAATAGGGTAAGGCACAGATTATTAGTGAAACTAATCAACATATACTAAACCATATTGTATAGAATCCATTGATAAAAAGAAACTAAAATCTTAGCTAAATCATGAAGAAAGTTTGATGAAATTGCTGGGCCACTACTTTGTGGCAGTTTCCCTAGCTCTTTCTTCCCAAATAAATCACATTTGGAAAAGTTTAAAGTAAATCATATAGGGTGAATCTTGTAAAACAATCCCTCAAAGGACCTCTTTGGCACAACTCCATTTCTCAACCCTTACTAAGATAAGCCTCTACAATCTACCCAAGCCTTTTCATTGCGAGTCAAACAAAGTGCCTTTCATCTTAATACTTATTTCAGCCCATCTTATGAGAAAAGCTCCATCAGCTGGGATTGCTGGGATCATTTGAGAGGGGGGTGGGGGGAACAATCAATCATTTCAATGTGAAACATTCTTCCTCCAATTTGCTCAGTAATGCCCTATTCATTTGCTAACTCTAGGTTAGTTTCCTTAATCATCACCTCATTCAGCTGATAATGATTGAGTTGAGACTTGGAATCAAATGCAAAATGAAGGCTCTAATAAAGTGATGTGTTGTGTTGAGTTGAAACCATACCTATGACCTACTTTCATGAAGAATAAGCCTCATATCACTATTTCTATTGTGATTTCACGTTTAAGAGAAAGAAACAAAACATAAGGCATTAAATCACATGTTCACTTTGACCTACATAATTAGTACTTGTTAAAGCATAGAACCACAACTCAAGTTACATTATAAGTAAACTCTTCCATAGCATTAAAGACGAGTCCTTACTCGCATATAAGATCTTGGTGTTCAATGATGTACTTCAATATTATTCGCAGAAACTGCCGCCTTTGCTTGAAGCTACTGGATGCCCAAATTTTCTGTGCCTTCCTAGCCTGAACCACGCGCTCCTTCACCTAAGACCAATAATTTATACAATGGTTAAGCCAGCCACCAAAAAATTTTCGGAGTCATTTTGCACAGTATTGGCGATGTATTAGCACAAGTCTTTTGTGTTGATATGACTCTAATGTGCTCATGGTGATAATGAAAAAGAATAGATGAACTTTTTAATGGAAAAACAGAAATGATTTATAGACAGGAACGTTATAAGATATGAAGTCAAAAGAATCCTTGCATCCCATTTTTGTGATGCTACAAATTCCTTTACATGAACACAACAACAGTGAAAAAATGTAACTCCACAAGCAAAGGAAGTAGATGAAGGAAAAAGCGAGAGAATTGAAAACAAACTATTTTTATGGACAATTCATTAATATGAAAGTAAACTATTACACAGATATGAATGAAAGCAATGATTTCTGCCCATAGAAGGCCAAGCATTCATGGATTGTAATATTCTGAAATTATTACAAGCTCACAAAAGATTTTACTATTGCTATCAAGAAAGAAGTCTACAAAGCACACTGTCCCAGTCACAAGATCAACTTTCAAATAATAGACGATGAAAACATGACATCACCTACCTCAGCTGGGGTCAGAGCTGGAAAATATCCCAGATACTTCATGGTTGCAGGTTCATAGCACTGAACTTTATCAGATTGCTGTGTCCTTCCCCTAGGAGGGATCTGTGGAGACATCACAATGTAGAACAGAGATGATGAGCAAAATCCCTTCACTACAACAAAAGTATAAAAAATAACCTTTGTTTTTTGTTTTCTTTTTTTCCTCCTCCTTTTCTTGACTACAGAATGTAAGAGTCATTCATTTATCTTATAATAGGTGAAAAACAGTTGACATTTGGTGCCAGTGAAATTAAAAGCATGCCTAAAAATGAAAGAAAAAAATGGAAAAACTAAATCGATAGCACTGAACCCGCATATGATGATTCTGGACTGAAGTATTCAAATAAAAAATAGCTATAGATCTAAAGTTATGTTTGAAGTAAAACTATCAAGTAGTAATCAAAGAGAATTGTTATTTCAATAATTCAACAATGAACTTGCATTAAGCCACGAATATCAGCCACAATGATATACTGAAATGTAATATTCAAACTAAAACCATAAAGATGTAAACAAAATTGGCTCACAATTCCATAAATTGCTAATATACGTTTACATTACTAGTAAAAACTCGGATCAAACTCAAATATGGGATCTTGAAAACTAACAGAAATAGAATCCGCATCTAAAAAAAAAAAGATGTGCTCACACGGTTATGATCTAAAACTTTCGAACTAATATTTGAATATAAAATATAAAAAAAAAAAAGCAGAAATAAAATAGCAATTCGATAAACTTACATAGATGAAGCTATTCTCCCGTGTTTGAGTTCCATCATCCACCACTGCCATCGCAACCACAAAAAAAGAATTAAAAGGTAAAAATGGTAACAACAATCAGCACTATGAAGCTCAATCTCTACTTTACAAAGACATAGATTTGCTTTTTTAATAAGCATTCAAACAAACACACAGATTACATAAACTAACTTCACATTTTCGCTTAGAGTAAGAAATCATCACTGGAAGACTGAATCACTACTTCTTACAACACATTCAAGCACATAAATCACATAAAGAAACATCGCCATCTCACATGAAACAAAATCACCACTACTAACTCAATCTACACTTCTTAAAAAAAAAAAAAAATCAAGCAAATAAATCATCGCGATTTCAACAGAAACAACAGAAATCATCGCGATTCGAGCGAGTTAACTAAACGCAACTTAAATGTGCATTGATGCTGTAAAGTGTAACTACAAAGCAAAGAATGTACCATCGGATGTATCAACGTCGATGGAAGGGACATTTGTAGGAATGAGCATCAAAAGAAACCGGCAAATGGCGTAAGCGAATGCGAGTACGAGTAAAGGCCACCAGAACGCCATTGGGTTTTATAGATTACAATGACTTTCTGTCTTCTTTCTTCTCTCTCTAGTTTTGATGCTTCTCTCTCTTAGGGTTTTGATTTCAAGGATCGGAGCACATGAATTTGTTGTGCATGTCCAAGTTGAATTTAAACTGCCACATTTTTTTGTTTTTCCTCTTTCTGTCTTTGTAATTTACCCAACTTTACCAAACTTTACCGGAAAACGGAATCAGCCATCTCAAATCTCAATCTGTTTCATTTATGGGGATAAGTTGCTTTTCTTTTATTGTTAATTAAAAAAATTATAAAATTTAAGTAGTTAATGGGGTGAGCGGCTAGCTTGAACGCCTACTCGACCAGTAGGTTTCAACTATAAAGATTTAGTGGACAGTGTATGGTTTGGAGGTACTATTATTTATTTGTATCTCTATATGATACGTGTAAATGTTTAATTTTTATTTATATTTTATTTATATTTGATTTTTTCATAAAAATAATATATATTTTTATTTTTATTTTTTTATAAATAATTTATTAAAAAATTAAAAAATCTATATCTATCTATAAAAATTAACAAAGAGACTCATCTGGCCATCTCTACTACCTACTCCAGATTATCGTTAGTATCATAAATTATGAAGTTATTAGTAAAATATTAATTTTATACTTATCAACCAATTGTAATGTCAAATTTATAAGAAAAATAATAGGATTTTTTTTAATACCGTTAGTTTTATTAAGTAATGACACGCGGTGCTATTTGATAGGGATAAATTATTGTTAAAATAATTAAAAAATAAATATAAGTTATATAAATCAATAAAAATAACTTTGAAATCAGAATAAAAAAAGCAAAATGCCCGGAACTTAAGAACATTACTGAAAGGCCCAAAAAGAAAAGAGAGAGAGAGAGAGAGAGAATCCTGTGTCTTATATTAAAAATAGCCGCCAAGTAATGAATATATTGCCTTGAAGTCTAGGCAAGTTGTGAATTTTACCCATTTCTTCATTTCTCAAAAATTAGTGAAGCTTGAAGTTACTAGTTGTTATATATATATATATAATATATATAATATAAAGGAAATCAAACTTAATTTTTTCAATAGGTTGATGGAGTAGACTTTTGGATGTATATTTATTGGTTTTTAGATGATTAATGACTATTTTATTTTTAATAATCAGGCTTCACTTTCTTTTACTTTGTCTAAATTAATAATTATTATATTGATTGATATAATTTAAATTCATTTAACCTATTTATTTGTAATTGGCAAAAAAAAATCTATTTATTTAAAACCTTTATAAATTAATAGTGCTAAGACAAATTTTATTAATTTGGAGAGGTATTATTTAATCGATAAATTAATAATCTATTAATTTAAAGAGTGCCTTTTCAATTCAACGAATATAAATTTAATTGCATAAAAAAATTTATTGTATATATATTTATGATAAAAAGTACATAAATGGTATTCATTAATTTTTAATATTTAAACACTATACATTATATTAATTAAATAAATAAAGTTCAATACAATTTGCTTGTATCTATGGGTTAATTCTATAAAAACTAAACACATTCAATCTATGCTAGTCAAATAGGCTAGGTCGGCTCATAGGTTAAATGAATCAAAATTTGTTGCCTTAACTCGTCCCACTTTGGCTTATGGGCTAAATGAGTAAAGTATACCAAAGTCAATTTATTTTTTCTATTTTTATTTTTTTATGTTAATTTATATAGAAGTTGGAAGATTTAAGTATTATGGGGCTTTAGACATATATCAACGATTAAATTTATTTTTATTTTTATTACTTATACATAAACACAAGGTTTTAAAATTTATTGGATATCATATTATTTGAAGACCATCACGATTTATTCTGATAGAAACTACCAACAATGACCTATTGGTGTCTTTTGTATGCGAGCCCTCCCTAACAAAGCACCCCCTATGGTTGACAGCGATTAGAATATTATTTTCCGCCATGAGCACCTGATAGCATCAAGGGTAGGGATTAGTTCCGCACATTTAAATCATTTCATAAGCACATCAACAAATTTAACTGATAATAGCGTCACTGAGGAAGAAAATTCCAATACCCATAAAGTTACAACCTGAAGATGATTATGAAGATAAAATGTTTTGTAGATTAAGAAAGGTCTGTGTTGTAAAAGATATTTTGTTATCACTAATATTCGCTTCAACATTTGCTAATTGGATTGTAGAAATCATTGTTTCATTCCAACCTTAAGTTCACGCATATGAATGGGCCTATTAGTCAAAATATTAATAAAAACAAACCACGATACGTTACAATAAGCTACACATGCACACTAATATTCAGTATCAAACCTAACATTAACCTTAAGATTTTACAGTCCTCCATCGTTCATTTTGTAATGAACAATGACAACATAGAAAACAAAAGAAAAATTATATATAAATAAAATGCGGTTATTAACAAACAAAAAAGATGATGAAAAGGGGTTCATGTACATAAGTATGAAGATCTAAACAAAACAAACACCGCATGCACAACAACATCAAAAAAACCCCATCAATCTCATCTAACGTAAATCAACAAAAAATAGAAAAATCATAGTTTCAATTTGAGAAACCCTAATTTCAAACGTTCTTTACACTAATGGGGAGAAATACCTGGGCTTCATGTGCTCCGTGAGTTGTGATAGATAGAGGAGAGTATAGACGTTGATTATCGATTAGGGTTCCTTTGATTTTGTTTTCTGGAGAAATGGGTGTGCTTTTTAGGGTTCCATTATGTTTCAATCGTTTTTAAGAATCTGCTATCGATAGGGAGTTTTCCTATGATTTTATGTGTTGTTTTTTCATTTTGAGATTATGAATCGATTTCTTTATTTTTTTTTTCAAAAGGAATGAATCACAATTAAAAAATATTTTTTATATTATTTTGGTCCATGCGATAGACACCACGGCAACTAACGAGCTTTTTTAACACAGTTGAATGGCGTCTAAGTTGAGCTATTACGAAGACCCAAAACGAACCACTTACTCAAACGTTGAGATCTTTTTTTAACTACTCTAAACGTTGGGACTTTAAATGAACTTACCCCTAAATGTTGGATGTCCTAGTAATTTACTATTTAACTTCTGCCATTACTTACCGCCATTTTTGTCCTAAAATTTACTATTTCTTATACATAATAACCTATTAACTATATTTACAAGTTAACTCATTACAAGTCAAATTTGTCACTTTTCACTTGATTTTTTTCTTCCAGCTGCTATTCACGTTTGTTGTTTCCCTTACTGCATCATCATTTTTTTTTCTTTTCAAATTATTTATCCTAATTTCATTTACAAAATCTTCTCTATAAATACCCACACCTATTCACACTTCTTATACTTTACATCTTCTTACTAACTTCTCTCTTTCTTTCCTCCTTGGTTGCGCAAACCTTGTTGTGCCCTTTCTCATTTTAACACAAACACACTTCCTTAAGTTTCTTTTAAGGTAAACACGCTTCCCATATATCTATAATTAGTGTAGATGTTGTTTCAAGCATTATTTATGGATGAAAATCTCCTCATGATGCATTAAAGCTAGGGATGATAATGCTAACATGGAACTTGCATCAAATCTATATTATCGTCATGTTGAAGTTATATTCTTGTTGTTATATTTTTTACATTTAATCTAACTATCTATATGTATAAGTATGATTAAGTAAATATATATATCTATCAGAACATATAAGCTCACTAATCTAACATTTATTTCCTTGCACTTATATTATCTCTTGTAATTTATTTATTTACTTGCTTTTTGAGACTTGTCCTTAATCAAGTCAAAATAAAAATGGAGACTTGTCCACAATCTAAGTCCCAGAATGCCCTGTCCAAAAATTCTAAAGCTTCCATTTTATTGTTTTGCTCTTAATTATTTTGCTATCTAGGACTTGTTATTTCTAAGTTCCGGGGAGTCTTGACATAAATCTATGACTCCCATGTTTTCTTATTATTTATCTTGCTTTTATGTGAGATGGAATTACTACAAGTCTCAGGAAGCCTTGATAAGATCTAAGACTTCCATATTTTATTTCTTTATGCTTTTCTCGTTTTTATGGTGACTGGATTATTCAAGTTATAGGGAGTCTAGATGGCAAGCTAAGACTCTTTATGCCTTCATTTTTTATATTTGCTTATTTTTTGTTATCTATCTTTAATTTTTATACTTTGATAAGTCTATGCTAGTGATTTTATCTTTAAGTATATTGCTATATTCTTACTTATGTACATACATGGCTATAAGTGATGTTATCATAATAAACTATCAAAGATGAGAAAATGTATAAAATGAATTTCAGAGACCTTATTATCAACATCTAGGAAATATTGTCAAAATGAGTTTTCTAAAATAATTACAAATGTTAATGATTCTTTGTTATGCAAAATATTTTACAAAAGTCTTATCTCCAATAGTTGGGAAACCCTTTCATTAAGAATAGAGAATTTGAAAGAAAATACACAAGTATAGTTTTCAAATTGCCAAAATGAATTCCTCAAATACAAATGTGATAATTCTTTGTTATATAAAATTTTCGAAAAATCTTATTTGTAATGCATGAGCAAACCTTTTTATTAAAAATAAAAATTAAAAACAAGTCATTGCCTAATCTTTCTCAAATACCAAAACTTAAAACATTTTAAAAACGATACAAATTAGAATGATTTTTCTTCAAAAACACATAAAGATCCATGTTTTGGGAAATAATTAGTTAAAGGAAGTTTAATATGAAAATGAAATATTCATGACTCAAAATAAATATAAAACCATGATTTTCTTTAATTGAGTTTCACATGTACAAGAATTGAGATTTTATTTAAAAACCAAACTTAAGAAAAATTCAAGGGAAACACACTTAGAGTATTATGTCACAAATAATAAAAACTCATATCTTGTAAAATAAATTGTTAAATTAAGTTTCAAAATATATATTAAAACGTGATTTTTGTTATGTCTCATATTCACAAAATTTAAGGTAAAGAATTTTATTAGAAGCCCAAAAGTAATTTTTCATAAAACTCAGCATTACTATTTTTCATAAAAGATTGTTTTACAAATTCCTATTTTGGGACAATATCACTAGGATCATGCATACGCCATGAGATAATATTTCTATTAAGATTTCTAAAGATAAAATATTTTTAAGATTGCTTTGGAGTGTTGGATGAAGTAAAACTTTGAGGAAAAAAAAAAAACAAGGGCTAGAGGTTCAGGACGCAGTATGTACCGATCCATTATGACCCTCAAATAACCTTAAATGTAAAAAATAATCTTAGAAATAGATATATCTTTTGAAATAAGTAGAAAACGAATACTAATATGTGAAATTCCAAGATAAAATGAGCAAATTATGACCATTTTAAGTTGAAACTTCCGTAACTGGAAAAAATGATGTAAATAAAATCAATAGAGTTAGAAATTTACGTAGAACTTTTATGAAATACTCATTCCGGGTATTTTTTTTGTTTAGGTGATGAGGATTATGAGACCCCTTTCCCACAGATTATTTTGACTGAGCAGATTGCGATATGGACAAGTAAGTTTTTCCTCATGATCTCGTTACCTTGCAAATAGTTGCACTATATTTTTAGGTATAAGATAAAATGTACGTGCATGGGGTTATGGGTTTATATGTGTATGCTTTTATGAATGTGTGACAAGGGATACTAAGCATATCGAAACCAATGAACGGTTTGTTTAAGTGCATTATTAATATTACATATTGCTTATATGTGTATGATACTTGTTTGATCACCTATAAGCATACCTTAATTATATTCAGCCTTGATATAAATAATGGTCATGTATTGCATTTGTAGAGTCACATGTTGAAGACTACTACTCCTACTCGAAGAATTAGAATGGCTCAAGTATCAAGCCCATTCTCAGGGAATTAAGACATATTGGGGATACAGCCCAAGGATGAGCTGCATCGATTGATGGCTTATAAGTTTCATTAATTTTCAAACTTAGATAATGTCTTATATTAAAACATAACTTAGTATTCATGCATACACACATATGTATGTATATATACATATTTAGTTAATTTAATTATTCATTTATTATTATTTTTTATGCAAGGGAACAGATTATGATCGTACCATAGGTCACCATGGACATCATGGGCCTCATCATACTCATAATCAGGCAAAGAAAAATGTTTAGAGATCACTCCCCTCGTTATGGCCATACTTGAGGCCGTGACCTACTTACAGGCACAAATCATGGCCATGATACAAGGAAAAAATGTGATCCAAGAGGATCACGTCCCTCATAACGGCCACGATTAGGCCACGATATACAAAAATTCATGCCCGGAGAAGATCATGGGACATGCAACACCCATGATGAATAAGGGATCTCTACGTATACTAGCTAGAAATTTTCTTTTCATTACTTGTTGTCATGGTCCATCCTTAAACATAACAGTTTAAACTCAACTTGTAACTTAATATTAGACATCAAAAGGTCTATTTAGATGCAATACTTCATACTTACGTCAACAAACAACTAATCTTTCAAAAACAACATCAACCATTATTTTCACTATTATACAACATATATAACACAAATCACCTATTCAACAAAACAATCATGACAAACTTCTTAACTCTACTCCTACTAGCTCTAATAATCAACCTAGTTCGTCAAATTAACCTTTAACACCCTAAGGAAACATTTGAACAAAATTTATATTCATGGAAGAAATAAGTAAACAAGAGCGTAAAAAATGAAATAACCTTTACCTTTAGTTGAATTTAACCCGTAGATGAAACTAGAAGGAAATATTGATGAGTTTTGAAAAGAAAATTACATCAAATTTGTTGAAAAGCGGTCTTCTTCTTCTCCTCCAAAAACTATCGGTTTTTAGGGTCTCTTTTCAGGTTGATTTTTGTAAAATTTTTAACTTGATATTATCTTCTAAAGCTGCTTTTTGACTTTTTTGTGTTAATATAATAATCTAGTGTGTGTGTGTGCATGATAAGGAGGTAGAAAAAGGCTTAAACCATGGGCTTATTTTGCAAAATTTAGGCTTGGGTTTCCTTGGCTATAAAATCTGCTTGGGTTTAGGTTGATTTTGTTTAGATGAGAAAAAAATCACGGGCTTAACTTACAAAAACAAACAATACAATACAATGACTAAATTACACAAACACATTAAATTTTATTTAACTAAACATTTAACACAATTTCATACATAATTCAATCAATATATATATTCACAAATGCAATTTAATTAAACATGAAAGGTTAGGACGTTTCACTCTTCCCACTTTTAAGAAGTTTCATCCTTAAAACTTACCTTATTCACTGATTAAACAATCTTATAAAACTCTTTGTTTCCTAAGTAGCTTCTCTTTCTATTTAACCACTCCACAATATCTTAACAAAAAGAATGGTCTTTCTTCTAAAAAATTTATCCATTTAGCCCAAAATTTTGATAGGTTTCTCTACTATTTTCAAATTAGGTTGAATTTCTAGTTGATTAGTACTGATAATAGCATCTAGGTCAAATATACATATTCTTAACTATGATACATGGAAAATGTTATGCACATTTGACTAATTGGAGGCAAGGCTAATCAGTATGCCAATGGCCCAATTCTTTTCAATATTTCAAATGGACCTATATATCTCAGGTTTAGCTTTCCACTAACACGAAATCTGAACACTCCTTTAGTTGGAGATACCTTAAGGAATACATAATCACCAATTTTAAACTCAAGGAGACTTCATCTTGTATTTGCATAACTTTTATATCTATCTTGTCCTGCTTTCATTCTTTGCTTAACAATTTGGATCTTATATATAGCTTATTGCACTAAATCTGAGCCAATCAAGCTCTTTCACCTACTTTGTCCTAATGTAGAGGAGATATACACTTTCTTCCAAATAGAGCTTCATAAGGAGCTATTTGTATGGTTGCTTAGTAGCTGTTGTTATATGCAAACTCAATCAATAGCAAGTAGTCATTCCATCATCCACCAAAATCTAACGCACAAGCTCTTAACATATCTTCTAGAATTTGAATGGTTCTTTCTTATTGTCCATCTGTTTATGGATGAAAGGTAGTGTTAAACTATAGACGTGTACTCAATGATTCATGTAAACTCTTCCAAAATCGACTGACAAATCTTGAATTTTTATCAGATACAATCGACATTGGAATATCATGTAGCCTTACTATTTCTCTTATGTATATTTGTGCCATCTTTTCCAAGGAACATTCGACTCTTAGAGGAATAAAATGCATTAATTTAATTAATCTATCAACGATTACCCATACCACTCCATGTCTAGCTAATGTTCTTAGCAAGGCGAATACAAATCCATAGTTATATTTTCCCATTTCCATTCAGGGATGGGTAAAAGGTGTAGCTTACCTCTAAGTCTTTGATGTTCGATTCTTATCTGTTGTCACATCAAACATTTTGATACATGATCAGCCACGTCATGCTCATGTTATCCCACCAGAAGATTTTCTTCTAGTCTTTATACATTTTTGTACTTCCTAGATAGATGGAATAAGTCGAAGCGTAGGCTTTTTTCATAACTTTCTTTCTCAAATCATGAATTTTTGGCACATAAATTCTATTTCCATATCTAATAACACCATCATCATTGAACCTCAAGTCTATTCTTTTCCTATTCTTTATGGCAGTAACCAACTTTTTACTCTCATAACCTTTTTTTGCCTTACTTGATTGATCCAAAATTGTAGGTTACAATGTTAAACTAGCAAGCATGACATCAATTTTGTTCAGACTCATCTCATCTCCATTTTTCGAAAGTCTTCTTGTATCTCTTTTTGATCCATGATCAAGGTTGCCACATTCATTTGTTTTTTTCTACTCAATGCATTAGCAACCACATTTGCCTTTTTGAGGTGGTATAAGATCTCAATATCATAATCTTAAATCAACTATAACCACCTTCTTTGTCCATATTTAGTTCATTTTGAGTGAAGATATGTTTTAAATCTTGTGATTTGTGTATATGCTGCGTTTCTTGTCAAAAAGATAGTGTCTTCATAACTTCAAGGCTAGAATTATAGTTGTTAGCTCTAGATCATAGATTAGATAGTTCTTTTAGTGTGGTTTTAGATGTCTTAACGTATAAGTGATTACTTTACTATCTTGCATTAGAACACATCCAATTCCTTGGATTGAAGCATCGTTATAGATCACAAACTCTTTTTCACTAACTAGCAGGGCTAACACACAAGGGCCAATATAAATCATTTTTTCAGTTCTGAAAACTTCTTTCACATTTTCGTCCCACACAAATCTTACATCTTTTTGTGTCAATTTCTTCATTGGAATGCAATCTTTGAGAATCCTTGGACAAATCTTCTATAGTAACCAGCTAAACCCATGAAACTTCTTACTCTGTAACATTTATTGGTCTTTGTCATTCTATAATAGCCTTGACTTTCTCAGGATCAACTGACACACCTTCTTTTGATATCAGATATTCCATGAAATCTATCTCTTTAAGTCGTAACTTGCATTTACTAAATTCTGCACATAACTTCTTTTTCCTGAGTTTTTATAGTACTAACGTCAAATGTTCCTCATGTTCTTTCTTATCCCATGGATATATTAGAATGTCATCAATGAATGCAATCACAAACAAATCCAGATAATCTTTAAACACTTGATTATGAGATCCATAAAAGTAGTTGAAGCATTCATTAACCTAAATGGCATAACTAGAAATTCAAAGGGTCCATACCTAGTATGAAAAGCAATCTTTTGAATGTCCTACTGCTTAATTCTAAGCTGATAATACTTGGATCTCAAATCAATATTTGAAAATACTGTTGCTCCTTTCAATTAATTAAACAGATCATCAATCTTCGACGGAAGGTATTTATTATTTTTGGTGACTTATTCAATTCTCTATAATCAATATACATTCTTGAGCTTCGAAGTCGTGTGCCCCTCTTGACCACAAGCAAAGCAAGTTTCTGGATTCCACTTGCAATCAGATAATTCATGTGGCTTGAAACATCTAATACACTTTTTCTCAAATATAGGGGTAGCATTCTTGGGTACTGTCTTCTAATCAGCTTTCTTTCCCAAAAATGGTCTCTTACTTTTCCTTTAATAACCTGTGCCTCTATCGACACTTTGATAGCTTTGAAATGATATGGAGGATGTAGGTCTTTTCCCTAAATAAGTAGCTCTTCTAGCTTTCTTCACTCCGCTACCTTGAATTTTTTCAACCAATTTGGTCTTAGCAACAGTATTAGCCAATGTATGAAGCTGAAACATTTTGACTTTTCCTTTAATCTCATCATTCAACTCATTTTGAAACTTCTGTACTTCATTCTTTCAGCTCGATATACTTCTCCGCAAACCTTAACAACCTGTAAAACTCTGCATGGTATTCATCAATTAACTTACCCCTGTCTCAGACTCAACCGATCCAAAATCATCTGTTCCCTACAGTAATTGAGAAATATTGAACGAAATGCATCCTTAATTTGTCTATACAATCGGTTTTGGCATATTTTCACTGGCCAGTCTCCACCAATAGGCTTCTCTCTTTAATATATATATAAACAGGTCTACCTTCCTTTCCTCTGAAGTATAACAAGCTGCGAAAGTTCTTTCTAACTCTTCTATCCAACTTTCATGTACTGTAGGATCATTATCAGTTTCGTTAAAATCAGGGGCCAATCTATTAAACTCATGTAGTTTCACTTGAGTTCCTTGATCATTAAGTTGTATATTCTTACCATGTCTAGCTACATGAGGACTATATTATTGCATAAACTGTTGTTGTTGCTGATACATCATTTGCTGGTATTATTGCATCATGGCGAACATATCTCTAAACATAGTATACATTATCGTGGTCTCCCATTTTCTCTTGAGGCATAGAGGAAAAGGCAATATATCGGGTTGTTGTGGAATTTGTGACATAGAAGTCGAAGCAAGAGATAGCATAGTAACAGAACTCGAAGCAATAGATGGAATAGAAGTCGGTGTAGATGATTGTAGAGGCCAATGTGGCATATTTTCCTTTTCTACGTTTTGTCTAGTTTGCCTTCGAAACCTATCCATCTTTTACATAAACATGCAACACATTGATAACACACACACATATCAAATCATGTGTTATTCTTATTGCATTTATTTTAGTATTAATAAACAACAGCAAGTAAAATAGATCATTCAAGCAAATCCTAAACCTTTCCTACACTAAACTCACTGCATCTAA
Source organism: Combretum micranthum (assembly GCA_024138025.1). Taxonomy (NCBI): domain Eukaryota; kingdom Viridiplantae; phylum Streptophyta; class Magnoliopsida; order Myrtales; family Combretaceae; genus Combretum; species Combretum micranthum. The sequence continues at coordinate 425,305 of JAMXBD010000446.1, read as the reverse complement.
GGTTAGGTCACTTCTAATCTATCACATTTAAACAAACAATTATACAAAATTGCTTTGATACCATTTTGTGAAACCGTCACACCTCACTTTTAAATCCAAGTATATCTAGTCCCAACCACATGTAATCATGAAATATTACATGTAAAGCTATCTTTAAAGAAGGTGTTTATATTGATTGTTTGTCTAAATATGCTATAAGAACCTTTACAAAAACTATCATTAAGAATAGTACCATACATACTATTACAAAAGTTTATTGTTCTTCCATTTCATAATAAAAGACTTAATACATATATATTACAAACTAAAGACTTGAGATCAAGCCTTAACAAAAGTACATACAAGTTTGAAATGTCTTTAATAGAAGTTACATCATCCATAAAAACATTTTTCATTAATCTATTACAAAAACAGACGTCATCCAGTTGGGATCCGCAATCATCCTATTCATCCAAGAACTCTGCAAAGTTTGTCCCATAACCCTACTGATCATAACACTCATCCTCATCAACTCCTGAAATAAGAAAATGTGAGTAAAGGCTTAGTACACAAGTAACAAAAACAATACATTGTTACATGTTCTTAATCTAATGCAATGTAACAATCATTAAATTATCAATTGTTAATTAAGTTCATCAAATCTACATAGGAGTGTTCAAACACTAGAGACAAGCCATTACGAAGATGGGGGTCCTGAGTAACAACAGTTGCTCAAAGAATTAATATAGTAACCTGAATATCTATATCCCTTATATCCAACTGAAAAGGAAAATAGTTTCATTTAGGATTCACAGTCGTTTCTCATCTTTGCTTATCTTAATCTATTATATCACTTAGTTTAAACGGTCCTATAAACATGAACTAAATCATATTACTTTCTTTAAGATTAAATAAATGTTATATCGATACCATTAACCTTATCAACTACATGCTGAGCTACTTATAAAATGTCATTGCATCATGACAAGGGTGACTTAAGCACCTAAGTACCATATTAACATCATCAATAGGGTTGCCGCTCACGAACTGGATTAAAGGGCACATGTATAAACAATTTCAAACGTATTTAAGTCATCTTTGCTATTAATCGATTCAAATATGCCTAGCTTATCAACCAATAATCAAGTTACCGTGTACTTATATGAATGAATTTATCTGATAATGTATTAATGCATAAACACAGTCGAGTTTGAGAATCTATAAAGAAATCATTTCATATAAGATTTAACGTTAAATTATAATTATAAGTTTCATTAATTTTCAAACTTCGATAATATCTTATATTAAAACATAACTTAGTATTCATACATACACATATATGTATATATATTTAATTAATTAATTAATTTAATTATTCATTTATTATTATTTTTATATAAGGGAATAATCATGGCGCATCATAGGCCGTGATGGACATCATGGGCTTCATCACACCCATGATAAGGGAAAGAAAAATATTCAGAGGAGATTATTCCCCTCGTCATGGCCGTACTTGAGGCTGTAACCTCCTCCACAAGCACCATCACGACATGATGAGGAAAAAAATATGATCCGAGAGGATTACGTCCTTATAACGGTCGTGATCAGGCTGTGATATACAAAAATTATTACCCAGAGGAGATCACATGACATGCAATGCCCGTGACGAATAAGGGGATCTTCTGATAACATAATCAAACATTTTAATTTTAATTGTACCAATACTTGCAACCTTGCAACAGGCATTATTTCTCATCAAAACAATACCTTTAGAAATTGTTTCTCATGTTGAAAACTATTCTCGATTGGGACTCATATGAAAAATACAACCAAAATCAAGAATCCACTTCTCACTTGTTTGAGGATCATCATCAGTAGCAATAAGAAGTTCTCCCCTACTATGGTCTTTAACTACACTAACTTCATGGGATTTTTTTAGTTGATTTGCTTTTTGTTTAGTAGCATCTCTCTTGTTCCTATTCTGCAATTTATCACACTCTTACTTGATGTACCCTTTCTTCTTGTAGTACCTGCAAATTTTATCTTTATTTACAAACTTTGGTCTACCTCTTAAATTTCCACTAGAATTCCGTTCTTGATTGCTACCACAAATAACCAAGCTCTCAGCCTGAGGCCTAGATCTAATCATAAGATGCTTCATCTTCTCAAAAGAACCTAAAGCTTCATAAACTTCATCAATGGTAAGAGAATCCCTACTATATAAAATAGTATCTCTAAAGGTCACATAAGAGGGATGCAAAGAAAATAATAGAATCAAACCTAAATTCTCTTCATCATACTTAATATCCAAAGTTCCAAAAAAAAAAAAAAATTCTTTAAATGTGGTTAAGTAATATTTTAGAGACCCATCTTCTACCAAATGATGAGAATATAGTCATTGCTTAAGAGGTAGCTTACTGGTTAAGCTTTTCGTCATACACAATTGCTCCAATTTTAATAATAACGTAGCAATTGTCTTTACCTTCAACACATCCTGCAATATTTGATTTGACAAATGTAGATGAATTTGAGAAAGGGCTTTTCAATCCTTAAATTGTTTTTCTTCCGATGACCATGATGAAGGCATCTTCTCAAACCATAATAGCGCATCATCCAAATCCATCTATGCAAGAATTGCTCGCATCTTGACTTGCCATAATGAAAATCCAGTGTTGCAATCCAACAGCGGAATATTGTATTTCACAATTGTTGTAAAGACCTGACATGTATATAATCAAAACTTCATATGCCAAGTCATCAACCATGCATAATATATGGAAATATTATATGTAAGATTGTCTATAAAGAAAAGAATTTATGGAATTGCTTGCTCAACCTGTTTACAATATAAAAGCTTTACAAAAACTACTCAATCATGAGTAGATAACTTTGTTTAAATAAATATAATAGTATCAACATATATGATACTTTAAAATTTACAAACCAAAATTGAAACCTTAACTACAAAAGGAAGAAACTTAAGTTGCTTTATATTTACAAACATAAGATTTTAAGAAAAATCTATATAATTGCATCACAAAATAAAGTCTTTCTTCATCTTCCCAATAAAAACAACATTGTAAGGTCAATGAGTTCTAATCATTCCACTCATTGAGAAAGGTTTTCCAATCCGTATCATAGCCTATATCATCATAATATTCATCATCACCTGTGAAGGAAAAAGTGAGCCAGGGTTTAGTACATACTAACACAAACAAATACAAAGTAACACACAATCCTAACTAATGTAATGCAAGAAATATTTAGAATTAGTTATTTTTGCTTAAATAAAGCAATTTAACAATGGAGTATACAAACTCTGATTTCAATTCTTGAGAATCTGGAGGCCCTGAGTAACAACAGCTGCTTAGGGGGTTGATATAAGCAGTTCCGATGCTTATATCTCCTATATAACTTTACAAATAATAATCTCATCTAGGATTCATAACCGTTACTCAGTTTTACCTAACTTAATACATAATATCACGTAGTTCAGTTATGCCCATAAATGTGAACTAAATCATACTATTTCCTCTTAAAAATAAGCAAATGTTGTATCGATTACTCACTGAGCCACTTATAAAAGTCATTGCATCATGATAGGGGTGTCCTAAGCGCCTAACTACCATGTTAACCTTATTAACAGGGTTGCCATTCTCTGGACTGAATTCAACAGCACATGCACAAATAATTCAAACAAGTCTTTAAGCCAATATTTTAATTACGATTGATTGAGTAATGCCTAACCTAGCATTCAACAAACGAGTTACTGCATGTTTGAATAATCTAATTTATCAAATAATAGACCCCGTATTCAAACCCAACCGGGAATGGGAATATGCCAAAGAAAATCATTTTATATAAAACACATTAATCCACAATAAGACATTAAGTCATTAGATATTCATTAAACTTAAATAAGATTTAAATCATCACACAACACCTTACTCATACAAGTATAAATATACATATCATATTTCATTAATCATCAATCTATTATTATCAATTATCTATTTTTTATTACTATTTATTATTTTTGTACAAACAGTACCAAAGGATTTGTCACGCCCATGACAAATGCCATGATCTTAGACCGTGGTGTATCTTACTGCCTTATCATGCCCGTATTTAGGAGATCACGTCTCCTATAACGGTCGTGATATAGGTCGTGATGAAGAATATGCTAGTATTGAACTTTGTTAAATTTTTTTTGCCAAAAGCTTCCGAGGAAACTACGCCCTTCACAACGGCCTTAATCTAGCTTTAAAAACCACATAGAGAAGATAATGACCCTCACAATGCCCGTAATCTAGGCAGTTTCAAGCTTTTTAGAACACCCATAGGAGATCACGGTCCAAGCCACGACCATAATCAACAGGGAAATTCATATCCGGGACTAACACACCTTGATTACGCTCGTAGTGAGTAGGGTATTTACCTTATGATACTTGTTTTAAAATTTTCGAAGTTTTACATCTTCTAACTCTTTACTAAGTTCTTATTTGTTTGTAAAAACATGTCAAAACTAACCTATAAAACAATATCAAACACCATCAAATTCTCTTATACTCATATTCCCATTTCACATGTATATATAAAATAATCCTAACCTAAATCATAATTCCATCATTCAAACTAGTAGAACTTCATTATCACTTTAATCATTCAAGCCCTACTCAATTTTCACTATCAACATCAATACCTGCATAAATTCATCATAAGCTCAAATTTCATTTCTTCAAATACTTAGAGTACATGTGCCTACTTGCATATCTAGTTCAATATATATATTAGCATGCCCTTTATTTATCTAAAATATCAAAGCTCTATTCCTATCTAACATTAACATCAATCCAAGTCATGATTAAACAAAATAAGTAAGAAATCAACTTTACTTACTTTTATGGCTACTAAAGTCAACTAAACTTCTCCTGCTACGTCCTTAGCTTAACTTCTTGCTCCTCCTTGTTCCTTAGGTTAGTCCTTTACTGTAGATCTTGTGGAGATAAGGTTTAATGAGAAATTTGCGCTTTTTGGTATTTTTGAAAGATGAGGCAGAAAGAAGAAAGAGAGTGATGATGGTGGGTCTGTTTTGGATTGATATATTTTTTTTTATTTCTTTTTTACTTTTGGGATAGTTTTAGAAGCTTATAGAAGATGCTTGGTTTTGAGCTTGAGTTATATATGTGTGTAGGTTGGGTTTGTTAGATAGATTAATATAGGACATGAAGAGATGAAGTTTGATGATAAAGGACTGAGAATTCCGATATGATATTGAGCATTCTTTCCTTGCTGCAATTTTTTACTTTTACATATTTCCTTGTTGACAAAGGAACTTTGTTGTTGCCTTCTAGTTTGTTAGCTTGTAAGTTTACAAGATTAGACTCTATAGTTTTAGTTTGTAGCTTAAGAAAAGCTATGAGAATCAAATAGGGTGAATTGTACTATCTCATAAATTGTTTTCATTAGATATATTAGAACATACCCGTTTGGATTACAAGGTCTCTAGCCCGAAGCTGGAAGAGTGGACTGATGCACAAGTGGAACTACTATACATCGCTGAGTTAGCTTTTCTTTCCCCACTCTTTTTAATTTCCTGTAATTTATATTTTATTTATTTGTTTGCTCAACTTATTCTCACGGCTTAAACAAAAGGGATTTAATTTTAAATGCTTAAAATATCATATTTTGATTATAATCAATTCAACCCCATTCTTAATTATAAAAGTGGGACCAACATTATGTAACTATAATGGACACTAGATTAACTAATATTGGTTCATATGATGAACCTTGAATTTTTTATTTGTTAATGGGCAATATAAATTATTAAAAAGCAGTAACATATTGTTTGATAATAATAATAATTATATGAATTTGAATTTAAGAAAGTTTATTATAATAGGCACCAAATTAATTGGCATTATGCTATAATAGTAACTGTGGACATTGTTTACTATTCATGGATGATCTTTAGAGAAACACTAGTAGATTGTTATACATAAGTTTGCCTTTACATAGCATATGATAATTATTAAAATAATATTTAACATATTATCATTATAATGGAATTAATTTCTTGTTTAGGACACTAATTGAAACTAATTCCTTCAATAAGATTAAATAAAAATAATTACCAATTTATCACACCAAAATCACGTTTTTATCACATGATACACAAATGACAGTAAATACATGTAAATCATGTTTCTAAAACACGATATATATGTGCATATCGTGACTATAAGCCGCGATACATGTTTGAACATGCGAAGCAATATCGCGATTATTAATTGCAATATCCATAGAAATATGTATATTGTGATTAATAATCGCGATATTGCGATGGTATTTAAACATTAAATTGCAATTCTTTCATGTGATTTTTGTGTAAAATTGAACATTTTGTTTCTTAAACGCGATTTTGCAACTGAAAATTAGTAATTAATTTCATCCAAGTAGTATATTAGTAATTATTTTGTATAAAAACTTTAGACATGTATTTGACTCTTTATAATGTAATAGTACTGCTTATATATACTCTCTTATAATACCATGTAATATTTAATATTAAGTATGTAATAGATAAAACAAAACATATAAATATATATACTCAACATGTTTGTTAGATGATTTAGTACTAATATAATGCCAATCATAGCTGCCATGTTAGCCGATTCACTACTAATCTATTGGCTTCCACATATCTTCTTCTATATTTATGTCTATCCATTACTGATAATATATTAAATCCTCCTTCCAACTTTTCAGGTTTTAGAATATTTAGCCAGTCAATAATTTCTGCAAAGTTTATCCACAAAGATACATGAAGAGGTAATAGACATAAGTAATATATGAAGGCAAAAAAACGCCGGGATCTAAATACTATATTTATGTTACGTGTGCTTTGAAAGAAAGTAATGAATAATTAAATAATATACAAGAAATAGACAAATTAATGGTGTGTTCCATTAGGGAAGAAGTGGAGAGAAATGAAAAGAAATCAATATATAGGATTAGATATTTTGTATTTAATAATCAAAGAAAAGAGTGAAATTTAAGAAATTGGTGGAGCGTTTTTCATTCTTAAAATTATTTTGTTCTTCTCTAAAATACAAGAGAAAGTGTGAAAATGGTTCTAAAATACAAAATCATTCTTTAGCGTATTAAATAAAAAGAACAATATTATCCTTTTCTATTTCCATTATGTATTTAATCAAACAATTGCTAAACGTAGTCTAAAATATTTTTTTTCCTCAAAATTCTACATTGCTCAAGACATCATCTTACCACCTTCTGCAGAAGTCATTGATAGCACATAATATATAGCTAACCTAATGGAATCAATTAATTTGCGTATTCAATTAGAAATCCAAAGGAATAAATATCATATCAAAATACCAAACAACTTTTAAGATGGAAATTATCTTATAAATGTTGTATTCATGCCTATTTGAAATGCGAATTATAGTATTCATTATTATAGTAATGTAATGAAAAACAAGATACTTTTTTGGAAATATGGACAATTTTTTTTACTTTCTACAACTTTCCTTTCATTGCTACTTTCTATTAAAATTACCACACATAGTGTAAAATTTTGCTACTTAAATGATAAAAATATTGTAAATTAGCTTGCATTTAATTTATTAAAATAGGATATTATCAAGTTTGCTACCCAAATGTTGTAGAAAAATTCAATTTCATTCCTTGATTTTGAAGTAGTTAATTTAACATCCAATTAATCTTTTTGTGGCTATTTTTACTATCTCAGTAATACTATTTCTCGACATAAAAAAAGCCACCTATCAATGCTCTATAATATTAAAAGAAGTAGTAAAAATTTAATGATAGGTCGACTCTTACATGTTGGTAATACGACATGTGGTGATGTAGTAAAAACAGCCACAAAAAAATTAATTAGATATTAAATTGATCATTTTAAAATTTAGGTACCAATTTAAATTTTACACAGAGTTCAGTTATCAAACTTTACATTAACTCTATTAGAATAGAATTGCTAGTCGGCCTTGGTATTACCGAAACAATTATGTTTTTTTTTATTTGCAAAATGTATGACATAAAATATTATCCATTATATAAATAGGTGGAATGGATAAGAAAAAGAAATTTTTATTCCTTTTCTTTACTTAAAACTTTCTATTCCCATGAACGTAACTTTATTTCAAAATATATCCTTGTTTATAAAACAAAAAAACCCTTCTTTTAAGGCCTTATAGACACTGATCAATAGGAGAAATACTACCTAAAATAAACTTATCCTAAATGTTATAACATTTTTGTATAATTTATCAGTTTTAGGGTTAATATAGCATTCACGTGACATGTGTCTAAAAAAAATAGATAATTATATAAATAATACAAGAGAGAGAATCAACTATAGTTTTGCTATATAGATTGAAAAAAATAAATGAAACCGAAAGTATCATAACTAACTTATCTAGGAGAGAGGAATAATGGAATAAGAGAAGTAGAGAGTGTGGAAACACTATTGAATAGAAAATTCTAATGGTTATAACAGGACTAGGCCATATATATTTTTTACATTAATTCTTTTATAATTAATTTAATTATATAATTAATTACGTTACTACCCTGTCACAGGATTATAGAAGTTCTCATTATATCACATAGTACATATATTAAATAATATAATCTTATTAATCTAATAGTTGCATAATTATTATTTGATTTAAAAGAGATACAATTTCAACTACTTCCAACAAAATAGGAGGAACCCTTTCTGTTCTAGTATTTTTATTTTTTAAAGATACTCATGGATATTTGCATTCGTTAATATTGACTAAAAAATAATATAAGTGTCTTATTCTGAAGACAAACATAAAATAAAGACACAAAAGCAATAATTTTAGATCTATCCAATATCCATATGCCACTATTAAGTATTACAAAATTACACCATGTATCTTATGGAATTTGAAACCTCTCAAAATCAACCTATGTCTCTGTTAAAATAACTAAACAACACTTTTTTTTTTTTTTTTGCCAAAATAACTAAACAACACTTGTAAGTTGTAACGAAATTCAATGCTTATTTATCACCAAGTTATAGTTATAGAATTATGTCATGGACCGCTGCTTTGTTTGATGAATTTGTGGAAAAGGAAAAGATAATAATATGAATAACATGTAAATATAAATGTTATTTTAATAACTAACAATAATAATACATAATCTTTGCAAAAGCTAACCACGTATTAAAATTTTGTTTGTAATTATCTGTTATTGATCATCCTATATCAGATGAGTGAGCACAAGTGATGGAAAGAGGATGAAAAAGCGGACGAAGAGATATTCTAATTTCTATTCACCCTACATTACAGGCTGTCCTTATTACTATATCTTATAAATTCTCCAAAGAGCAAATATAGATTTACGGTTTTTATTTGGATATCGATTTTATTGCTAGATATGTTAAAATAATATATATATATGGTACAGATACAATTGATAATAGTTATCTGCTATAATATAAAAGGTTTGAGTCTTAATCCTAACTTGAGCTGTGATTTTGGAATTTGAGTAAATAATTTAAAAAAAAAAATGAGTCGAACATCATCGCTTGAATGTCCTTGTGATGAAGTCGGGTTCCACTTTTCACAGAAGAGCCTGCATATCCTGTTGGTCGATGATGACCAGCACTGTCAACATCAGATTCAAGATGTCCTGAAGAACTGCTCTTATGAAGGTCTAGTTCATGTCTTGAGATCATAACATATACTAGATTGGTATTGTGAAATACAATGTTTGATGTTCTGATGAGATTTTCACACGAATCTTGAATCATAGTTAGGAGTAGGAATTCGTATTAGCAGGCTGTGTTTCCGTCTTATTTCGTGTTTAATTCGTGTCAGTATAAAAAAATATATATAATTGAATAAAGATCACAAATAATTAGTTCCATAGACAACTATATTTATTCATATTATAATTGTGTGTCGCGTTAGTTTTGTATTTTTCTCTGTGAATCGTGTTTTTAATTGTATCGTAGATGTCATAGATTTAATTCTAGGTTTCTTCCTTCGGTCTACTCCTTGGCGTTGACATAGGATCCAAGAAGTTTGGAACACAAGTTGATTCCTGATGGAAAGATCTGTTTTCTTGCATGATTTTCAGTCACAACATGCAGTAATGGGAAGGAAGCACTGTCTTTACTCCAAAATAAAAAATCCAAATTCGATATTGCTTTGGTGGATGTAGACATGCCCGATATGGAGGGCCTAAAACTTCTTGAATGCATAGCTCTTGAGATGGACATTCCTGTAGCCTGTAAGTTGTAATTTCTTTTCTTCTTTCTTTGGCCATTGATTTCATGAATACTATAAGGTTTGATTCGATTTTGCTGATATGTCATTGAGCAGTGATATCCGGAAATTACACCGATGAAATTCTTTTCAAGGGAGAGGCTTTTGGTGCTTGTGATTACTACAACAAACCACTGAGGATCGACGCAGCGAAGAGACTATGGCATTCTATTCTTGATAACAAATTTCAGAAATCAGAAAAACTAGGAAATGTTGGGAACAGAAAGCAATCTGAAGAGTCTTGTAGCACATATAATGAAGGGAAAAATATGGTTCGAAGTCGAACAATGCCAGGAGCTGCTATACCCATGTTGGATCATAACTTGCTAGGCTTTTACAACCCTGCATGGGAGATCTTGGAGATGCACAAACTGATGGATCCCGATTGGTTCGATGAAGCAACTTTGATGCCTGTAAATCCTGAAGAGCCTGCACCTGCACCTAGTCCAAGGGGGGTCCCGGATTTAGAGGAAGAAAATGACATTATCCGCAGAAAAAAGAAGCCTCGCATCGGTTGGACCCCTGCACTTCATAGAAAGTTTACACACACTGTTGAGCATGTCGGCATTGATAGTATGGATCCCTCTACTTATTCTTTGATGCTAGTGTTTCTGTCTACATGTACACGGAAATGGCTCTCTCGATTTACTTTCTCTTAATTTTTATCAATTTATCTCCTTAGGATACTGTCACGTCTAATCGATGATTAAGATTATAAGAAAGAAGATGACATAATTATTTCAAGATTCTTCATTAGAAATATTCAGATTAGAGATTCAGATTTCACAAATCTTGGCCTGTATTATGACCAAAATTTATTGATCGAATTGACAGAGGCTACTCCAAAGAATATTTGGGAAGCGATGAAGGAACCCAATCTTACAAAAGCAAGCATCGCAAGCCACCTTCAGGTATAGTATAGCTCGGATTCAACACAAAAAGAGTGATTAGAAAAGTGTAAATATTTCAGATTCGGAAAAACACTCTCCTCTATTGATTATCAATCAGTAATATATATACAGTTTCTTCATAGACTTAGTCTTGTAACTGACTAACAGAAAATCTAAGATAACAACCGCATAACATCCTAGCTTATCTATCTAAGATACAGCTAAGGATAAGATAACAACCGCATAACATCCTAGCTTATCTATCTAAGATACAGCTAAGGATAAGGATAAGGACCAACTAAACTACCATAATAGATAATTACAAACATAAGATACAATATACAATATCCTCTAATACCCTCCCTCAAGTTGGAGCATGAAGATCACGAATGCCCAATTTGCGAAGGAAAAATTCGAACCGTTCTCGTCCCAAAGCTTTAGTGAATATGTCTGCTAGTTGCTCACTGCTTCGAACATATGCTGTATTAATCACGCCACGCTGTATCTCATCCCGTACAAAGTGGCAGTCAACTTCGATGTGTTTCGTACGCTCATGGAAGACTGGATTAGCAGCAATATGCATCGCTGCTTGACTGTCACAAAACAATGGCACCGAGACACCATGAGGAACTCCCAATGACAGCAGCAAGCCTTTAAGCCATTTAATTTCACACACAGCGGCAGCCATGGCACGATATTCGGCTTCTGCTGATGAGCGCGATACCGTATGTTGCTTTTTGGTCTTCCAGGAAATAGGTGAACTTCCTAGAAAAATTAGATACCCTGTAACTGATCGCCTAGTCAATGGACAGCCACCCCAATCAGAATCACAATAAGCATGAAGTTCAAGACTGCATTTTGATGAAAGAAGAATGCCTTGTCCGGGACTACCCTTCAAGTATCGAACAATCCGTAATGCTGCCTCCCAATGTTCCTTCCGAGGCTGCTGCATAAATTGAGACAGAATGTGTACTCCATATGCCAATTCAGGTCGAGTGAGACTTAAGTAGATCAATCGCCCTACTAATCGTCGATACTTCTCAGGAACATCGAGCAACTCTCCTTTAGCTAAGGCAAGATGATGGTTCTGCTCCATGGGTAATTTGGAGGGCTTAGCACCTAACAAGCCAGTTTCATTAATAATGTCCAATGCATACTTACGCTGACATAAGAAAATTCCATCCGCATTCCGTGCTACTTCCACACCCAAAAAATATTTCAAGACACCTAAATCTTTCATATGAAAACATTTACTCAAATAGGATTTAAAATTGACAATGATGTGTGTCGTGTTCCCCGCAACAATGAGATCATCAACGTATATCAGAACTAGTAAATGTGTTTCACCTTGATGGAAAGTGAACAGTGAATAATCAGATTGTGACTGAGTAAATCCATACCGAACCAGAGCTGCAGCCAATTTTGCAAACCAGCACCGAGGAGCTTGTCTTAACCCGTATAGAGACTTCTTCAACCGACACACACTCCGTTTTCAGAAGTGTGAAAACCAGGTGGCATTTTCATGTAAACCTCTTCAGCTAATTCTCCATGAAGAAAAGCATTGTGTACATCCATCTGATGGAGTTCCCATCCTTTAGCCGCAGCCACAGACAAGAAGGTGCGAACTGTCACCATTTTGGCCACTGGAGCAAACGTCTCATTGTAATTGATTCCTTCCACTTGATTATTTCCGAGAATCACTAGACGCGCCTTGTATCTTTCGACTGATCCATCAGAATTGTACTTAATTCTGTAGACCCATTTACTACCTATTGCTTTTTGCCCTTTTGGCAAATCAACAAGAGTCCATGTTCCATTCTTTTCGAGTGCATCAATTTCTTTTTGCATTGCATCACGCCACCTAGGATCTTTGACTGCTTGATGATAGAATTTAGGTTCTACATTTGCTGTTATAGCTGCCAAGAATGCTTGATGTTGTGGTGAGAAATTTGTATAATTTACATAATTAGCTAAGTTGTAGGACATACCTGAGGATGAGACTGGTGCAGATGAACTTGCAGAGGGGCTTATTATTTTAGCTGCATTTGTTACATAATCTTTGAGCCTAGTTGAGACTTGTTTTGTGCGTAGACCTCGCCCAAGCTCAGTCACTTCTTCGGCTGCTTGTTCAGTTACGTTTTCTGCTGCTTCTTTTCTTGCTGAACTGGTTTGTAACACATCGTCTCCCTCCCTGAATTCGTGATTGTGTATTTGGCATCTGACAGTTCCTCATTTCCTGCTGGAACATGATCAGATGGCTCATGAGTTGTACAATCCATTTCATGTCCTCCTTTCTCAGCAGCACTATTTTCTTCATCACATACATTCTGCTGGAAGTGCTGAATACGAAGTTTATCACCACATGAGGAACTAGCTACATATGGAAACTCATCTTCGCAGAACACCACATCGCGAGAGACAAAATATTTTCTAGTCTCTAAATCATAAACTCGCCATCCTTTCTGACCAAACGGATATCCCAAAAAAATACATCTATGACTTCGACTAGCAAATTTATCTCGTTCCCGATTCAGACTCTTCGCATAACACAAACAACCAAATACACGAATGTGATCATAATTGGGAGACTTGTCATAGAGAACTTCATAAGGCGTTTTTCCTTGCAAAACTTGTGACGGAGTTCGATTAATTAAATAACCAGCAGTCAAGACACATTCACCCCAAAATTCGATGGGAAGATTAGCTTGAAATCGCAAGGCTCTGGCCACATTAAGAATATGGCGATGTTTCCTTTCCACTCGCCCATTTTGCTGTGGTGTTGCTACACATGAAGTTTGATGTAATATTCCATTTTCTGAAAAATAGCTTCTTAAACTTATGAATTCAGTTCCATTATCACTCCTCACCATTTTAAACCGTTTGTCAAATTGTCTATTGACCATGCAAAGAAGTTTCGCAAAGTTCGTCCTACTTCAGTTTTGTCTATCAACAAGTATATCCAAACACACCGTGAAAAATCATCAACAATTGTAAGAAAATAAGAAGCATTAGACGAACTAGAAACTCGATATGGACCCCATAAATCACAATGAATGAGTTCAAAAATTTCACTAGCTTTATTATCACTTGAACGAAAAATTTCTCTAGTCTGTTTAGCTTTGAAGCAAACATCACAGCTTTTATTTGAACATAAATTTCTAACTCCAGAAATGAAGTCCACTATTTTTGAAGATGGATGTCCCATTCGTTTGTGCCAAAGATCATGCACATCTGATGTCCCAGCTTTAAGTGCTTTAACCGACGACCCATTCTTCAAATAGTAAAGCCCCTTGCACCGTTCACCCATTCCAATCACCATCCTCGAGATGCGGTCCTGTATCAAACATAGCTTATCAGTAAACAACACATTGCATTTTAATTCATCAATCAATTGTGATACAGAAAGCAAATCGTATTTCAATCCTGGAGCAGCAAGAACATTATCAAGTTTCATATGTGTGCCCATGTGAGCTGATCCCTTTTTCAATGCCAGCACTTTACTTCCATTAGGCAAACCAATTTGGCAACCCAAAGTCTGCTTCAAATTTGTCAAACTTTTTGATTTTCCTGTCATGTGCTGCGTGGCTCCTGAGTCAATTATCCAATGAAATTTATGCTTACCAGTCATCTTTTCATCACTTCCTGAAATGCGTGTGTTCAGCAAGCTCAGAACTGCTGCCCATTGCTCACTCGTCAACTCAGCTGGAGCAGCATTTTCTTTCATCTCCTCACTCTCTGTCCAATCATTTGAACAGCATTGGCTCGTGCTCCATTACGGCCTCGTCCCTGGTTCCTTCCGCGTCCTCTTACTCCATGGTTTCTTCCTCGTCCTTGACTTGATGTTTTAGGTCGATCTCCCCACCAGTCGGGATATCCAATCAATTGAAAGCAACCATCAACATCATGTCCTTCTCTGTTGCAGTGTTTACACACAACAATTTTGTCCCTGGTTTGAGCAACAAAACTCACTGCTTCCACCTTGATTTCTTTTTCTTTCATGATATGTTGCACTCGTTCTTCTTGGCAAATCAAAGAATAAGCTTTATTCACGCTAGGCAGGGGCACAGTGCTCAAAATATTTGATCGCACTGTTCCGTACACTTCATCCAATCCCATGAGAAATTGATGAAGCTTTTCTTCCTCTCGTTTCTTACTTAGCTGAGCTGCAACGTCACACTCACAGCCTGCACACTTGCATCCTGAAATCACGTCAAAATGGGTAAGTTCTTCCCACAGCTGCTTCAATTTCGAGTAGTAACTCATGAGAGTGGTTCCCTGTTGTTTGCAATTTGCAAGTTCCACTTTCAGCTGCTGCACTCGCATCCCATCAGTGACTGAGAAACATTCCTTGATGTCATCCCATAGATCTTTCGCAATTTCCATGTGTGTCAAGGAAGATCTCACCGAAGGTTCGATCGTGTTCAATATCCAGGACACAAGCATGGAATTTACAGTCCACCAATCCTCTAGATCATCTGAATCATCTTCTGGTTTGGTAACGGTTCCATCGATGAAACCAAATTTCTTCTTTGCTCGCAACGCCGTTCTGAATGCCCGAGCCCATTCATCATAATTGTTTTCTCGTAACTGCACCTGGGTTATTAGATTTCCAGGATTATCATTTGAAGATAAAGTGTAGACCGATTTGTTAGTCTCACCAGCCATAGTGTTTATATTTTAGAAACTGATCAGAATTCTGATGAGCTCTGATACCATGTAAATATTTCAGATTCGGAAAAACACTTTCTATTGATTATCAATCAGTAATATATATACAGTTTCTTCATAGACTTAGTCTTGTAACTGACTAACAGAAAATCTAAGATAACAACCGCATAACATCCTAGCTTATCTATCTAAGATACAGCTAAGGATAAGATAACAACCGCATAACATCCTAGCTTATCTATCTAAGATACAGCTAAGGATAAGGATAAGGACCAACTAAACTACCATAATAGATAATTACAAACATAAGATACAATATACAATATACAATATCCTCTAATAAAAAGCATGATTCCTCTTCCTTTTATTTTCTCTTTAACTCATTGGCTCTCTGGGTACTGATATTGCAGAGATATCGTGAATTCCTTCAACAGATGTCGGTATCAAAAAAATGTAACTCGGGCAAGGAAGAAGCAGTTCCAAAAAAAGTCCGTTCTCATCCAAATCACCTGAAAGAATTACGCAAGCAAATAGCTGCTCAATATCTTGAAGCTGTCCCCAGTGAAGATATCGGCCCAACTACATCAGGACCTCCACTGTTCGTAGCGGATCCTAGTTCCCGAGACGATAACGACCCTACAATACAATTTGTGGGGGTGCAGCAACCACAGGACCCCGATACGAAGAATGAACCAGCAGACCCTGCACCCGATACCGATTGGCTGGGCTTATCACTGCCTATGCAAGGAGATGAGAACGTGGTGGTGAAGAGGACTCGGTCACAGCCAAAGGATCCTATCCCAGGAATACCACCTCACTGGGGCAAACTGAAGGTTCCTTCAGGATTGTCCTTAAAAGGGTGTAATCTGTTTTTGGAAGAGATCGATTTCCCGTGGGAAACTGACCTTAGTTTTGCTACAAAAAGAATTGTTGAACATGCACGTAATCTCCCTCCTATTCCTCTTGTTCGTAGAAGAAAACGTAGTGCTCTAGGAGATGGTGCAGGAGCTCCAGGGTCAAAAGAAGCTCCTCCAAGTAAATGAAGCAGGACAATCCATTTAGAGATTTTGGTTATACAGGAGTGTAGTCTATAGTCAACACTCAATAGTCTTTGTTAACATTGACTCAGCAATTAATTTCAAGAACCATCAAAGACAACGGTAAAAGAGAACAAGACAAAAAAACTCTACCTGTAATTTCCCAAGTATTGTTGGATATTCATCCTTAAATTCAATAAAAACAATGCACTCTGGGAATTTTCTTATCAAGTACAATAACTGATTCTTATCCTTCAAATCATGGTTGGATTGCAGGCAATCATGAACAAGTGAAAATAATTAGAATAACCACTTTCAGAAAATAGAGAAAATCTTCATGCTCAAATCATCTTTGCATATTCCGTGATCTGTTCCGGTGTAAACATGGCTCGCGTCTATGAATATTAACAAAGATAAGCAGGCAAATACCTATATCTGATGTAATTTAAATATCAAACTGAAAACTCATAATTTGATCAATTCACATTGAAGATCTCTAGCTAATAGTAAAACGCTTTGTACATGGTATGCAATTGGGAAGGTTTGAAACAGGTCAGACCTAAATTTGATCCACGACCCTGTAAGGTCAACCAAACCCGACCTACAACCTTATAAGTCTTTTTATGCAATACTTAAGCCCATCCTTATAGAGTCATGGCCTCCACATGCCCTATCCTCTATCGTCTTTATTTTCATCATCTTTTGTAGATAAGAATCCTAATTATTGAAGAGTACGTGGAAACAATTATGAAGAAAACAAACTAAAAGCCTTGTTAACTATAAATGATATGATATATATGATGTGCGCCTTTATGGTAGTTGGACTAGTATATGGTGTGCGATGTTTATTGTTGAGCTTATCAAAATATTGGTTTGGGATTAAAAATTGAAAAAGGAATATAATATTATTATTTTTGAAAATAAATACAAAAATACCATTGGGATGAAATTAATCCCAACTTTAGGCAACTTGATCTCGTCTCTTGAAGAGACGAGGTCGTTAGGGTCTGGCCTCGTCTCTTCAAGAGAGAGGTCAAAAACACGGAGCTACCTTGTCTTTTTGCCTCCACCAATAGACGTCTCTTCAAGAGACTAGACCTTAAGTTACTTCTTCTTCCTCAGTCTGCTTCGGAGGAGAAAAGCCCCAAATTCCAAAATCCAAAACCTTAACCCCCATTTTATTATTTCTAATCCGATTTCCAAGCAATTGCCTCCGTATTTTGCATTATTTGGATCACTAGGCGTTGTGAAATTGTTAATTTGGTGGAGAAAAGAAGTGATTCGTGCGAGAAGGTAGATAAATTTTTTTTTAGTAATGCGATTTTGTTCTCCGATTTTATCTAATTTTTTTTTTTCGTTTTTGATGTTGCATTGCTATATATTGGGTGTTATGAGTGTTATTTTGTTGAAATTGTTAAGTGCATTTCATATTGTATTGTTGTATATCGTTAAATTGTTAAGTGCTATTACGTTTGATTTTTTTTCGTAATGCGATTTTGTAATCCGATTTTGTCCAATTTTTTTTTTTCGTTTTTGATGTTGCATTGCTATATATTAAGTGTTGTTGGTGTTATTTTGTTGAAATTGTTAAGTGCATTTGATGTTGCATTATTGTATATCGTTAAATTGTTAAGTGATATTACGTTTGATTAATAAAATCCCAATTTAGCTTAATTAGATTATTTGTTAAATTAAAATAGGATAAATAAGTTCATATGGGCTAAATTAATAAAATAGGTACATAAAACACGTAATGTTAAATATAGTCAAGGTTGATATCGTTGTATTAGGACTTATGTCAAATATTATGGGGTGCAATTGATAAGTGATGATGCAACTTTCATGGATTCGAACTATATCTTATGAGATGGCAGGGTTGGTAAGGAAATAGATAAGGCGAAGTTTATCAATGTACGCTTATGGGAATATTATACAAGGCGACGGTGGTTTTGATTATGATAAACGGCCAGTTGCTGTGGTCAGTGTTAGTAGAAACTCATCATATGAGCAAATACCGGACATCATTTGCAATAGACTCAAGGTAAACAGGTGTACACATCGGGTGGATCTATACCATAAGGTAGCTATTGGAGATAGGACACTTCATTATGATATAATTCCATTGACTGATGATGATACTGCACAGGAGACGTTGGTGTATACTGAAGGGTCAGTAGCTGTTTATTTCAGATATTCGAAAATGAGTTGTCAGAGGCACCTGCAGGTGAAATAGGCATTCATGGGAATGTTGGGAGCCAAAGCTTGGTAGACTTGAACTCTATTCCAGCTTAGACAATAGGAAGCGAATGGTTAAATATGGATAACTTTCAAATGTGTGCATCGGAATTGACAGGTGGTCATGATACATATGCCATTATGGACTCCACGACAAGTGAATCAAGTAATGACTACGATGATGGTGGAAATGATAATGTAGAAGCTTGCCCCGAACAAGATACTTTTCCAAAAGTGCAACCAAGGGGAAATGATTGGCGCCGGTTTGTTGCTCCTACTGATGTTGATGCAGTAGGGAGCTCGGTGCTAGTACCCTTTTTCACTGTTGAAGTTGGCAATGGTTATGCTGCATATGATGATGAGCAGGAAATGAGCGCTGAGAATTGGAGTTTTAGTGATGAATTTAAGGTTGGGATGCGGTTTGAGACTAAAGATCATCTCATACGTGCAATTAAAATGTGGCATATATCGAATCATTACAATTTCAAGGTGGTGGACTCGAATCCAAGATCATGGGCAATTAAATGTACTGATACTCATAAGAGAGGTTGTAAGTGGAGACTCAGAGATAGTATGGTGGGTTGGTTTCACATCACTAAATACGAAGGATCCCACACCTGCTTGGATGAAATAACTGGATAGGATCACTCCTAGCTGGACTCCACCAGCATATTCAGGTACACCATATCGGAGATCCGTAACTCACCAGATGTGAGGGCGAAGGACCTACAATTGACCATCTTAGAGGAGTTTGGGTACAATGTTTATATAAAGAGAATTCATGAGGTGAAGAGAAAAGTTATTGAGCAGGTCTATAGAAGTTGAGAAGATTCATTTGTGGAGCTCCCACATTTACTGAATGCAATAACAAAGGCTAATCCGGGAACAAAATATGAGTGGAGAACCGTTGATTCAGATACCGCCAGACACGTTTTTTTGGACAAGCTATTTTGGGCTTTTGGGCCTTGCATTGAAGCATTCAAGTATTGCAAGTTTGTTCTCCATATATGATCAAATTTAGTTAAAATAATAACATCCATGAACTAAATTTCATCTATTAATTCTTTGCAGACTTGTAATCACAATGGATGGAACCTTCTTGTATGGCAAGTTTAAGCACAAACTGCTTATTATGATAGTAGTTGATGGGGCAAATCATATTTTCCACTGGCGTATGCTGTTGTCGACGAGGAGAGCGCGAACACTTGGAGTTGGTTCCTTACGAAAGTGTTATAACATGTTATCAAGGACTGATCAAATATATGCCTGATATCGGATTGGCATGCTGGGATTAAGAGTGCGGTTGAGGGTGAGAATACTGTGTAGCCTAGAGGATGGTCTTGACGTTGGTGTATCCGGCACGTTGCTAGCAATTTCAATTCCAAGGCTAAAAGTAAGGAATGTAAGGAAATAGTTAAAAGAGCTGCATACCAAACGCAGAGGAGAAAGTTCCATGGCTACTTCAATGCAACACTATAAAGCAGTCCTTGGACATCGCGATATTTCCACGAGTTGCCTCAATATATAGACTTTATGTTACGATGAAGGCGTAAGGTTTGGGATATGTACAACAAACATAGCTGAAAGTTACAATTCAATCATAAAAGATGCTCGGTGCTTGCTCGTGACAGCGTTAGTTAAAAAACATTCTACAATTGCAACTCAATCTTCAGTAAGCAAAGGATGGAGGCAACCGAAGCAATGAGTATGGGAGAGTTACTCACAGGATTTGCTGCGAATAAGTTTGAGAGATGGAACAACATCTTAAGTGCCTATAGAGTAACCTGTTTCGACTACAAAGAACGAATATTTGAAGTTATAACCGCTCCGTGCCCTACGATGTATGGTCAAAAGGGAGACCACATACAAAAAGTAAAGTTGAGGGCAGGCAAATGTAACTTAACAACTGCAGACATATAGAATTCATGCTCACATGCAATGGCTGTCATGGGAATACTGCACATGGATTGTGTTGCCCAAGTGAGACAATGGTACAGGTAGGACACCCAGCTTAAGGTGTATGGCCGTTTATTCATACCGGCAACCAATAAGTGTAATTGGACTCTTTTGGAGATTGCGAAATGGCACCTTCACCCAAGATTTATAAGGAAAAAGGGTAGACCTAGGGAGAAGCGCTATCAAACGAGATGGATATTCAAGAGGGCCCACGAGGTTACTCATGCGATTCCTGTGGGCTCAGGGCATAACATTCGAAGTTATCCTAATAGGGGGTCGGTTAATAGAACAGTGACGTGTCATTTGAGTCCTAGTGGTAAATTTTTGTATGCTTTGTTTTATTGAACTTATCTATCATACTTTTAGATTTTAGTTAATTCTTTACTTTCATCTCTAACAATGTTCATTACTTTTTCTGTTATAGGTGGATCCAGGACCCAGCGATGACTCTCTACTTTATGGACAGTCTGTGCATAGACCAAGGTGGGCATGGGAGGGGCAGGTTAGCTTTTGTCCTCAAACAATTGCTTTCAACATATCAAGATTGTTATTAATAAGTTTGATGACTTTCCTGCAGAAGCACGTTGTCTTACACTGTCGCCGTAGTAAGGCAAGGCTAAGGGGGTAGGATGGCACCTACACATCCGGATGATAGGTTGGTGTCATTCCTATCTCACGCTGGTTTCATAAAGGCAGCCCAGATTCCTTTTGTACAGCATGATTGGCATTTGATCTTGGCATTGGTGAAGAGTGGCACCCCAAGACACATACTTTCCATATGACCATGGGAGAGTGGTCTGTTACGCCACAGGATGTTGCTATCTTGATTGGCCTTCATGTAGATGGTGATGCAGTTACGGGCACGGGCCGACTGGATTGGGGTGATCCATGTGAGGAGCTCCTTGGCCTTCGACCTGTGGTAGGGACTCATATAGATGGTGGTCATCTGAGGATGTCGTGGTTAGACGCCTACTTCAGAGTGCTACTCGACTATGTTGATGATCAGATGATCAAACGCCATGCCAGGGCGTACATCTTGTTGTTGCTTGGAGGATTCATTGTTGCAGATAAGTTGTCCAACTATGTCCACCTGTTATACTTGCAGCTACTTCGAGATTTTGAGAGAGCCGGCAGTACATGGGGAGCAACCTTTTTAGCATGGTTGTACAGGCAGCTTTGCTTGGCTTCACACGTTGACACAGGAGACATTGCTGGACCATTAGTTGTCCTCCAGATATGGGCTTGGGAGCACTTTCCCCACATTGCCCTAATGCGGCGGCAATTAGAATAATCACAGAAGGCCGCCCACTCCTCAGTCATTGAGGTGCATCTTTCGACGTGACCCGGATAGCCACCCACTTACTCATTGAGTATCGAGGATGTTTTGACAGGCAAATTGATGGACATATGATTTCCACTATCTTCTTTCCTACCAGTTGTAGCTTTTACACAATTCATACTGTACTTTTCATCTTGAACAGGTTGTGTGGGAACCATATAGGGCTATCGTGGATTCCCTGCCTCCATACTACCATGAGGGCAGCGATATTTAGCGTGCATGGGTCTCCCTGGTCTGCTTCTATCTTGTAGAGCACTACTACCCAGATAGAGTGCCCAGACAGTTCGGAGGATTCAAAGGGATCCCACATTCGCCTGCAAGCATGAGAGCCCTGCATGAGATTGACATGCGAAGGCGTTCCGAGTAGAATTGGCAGGCAGAGCATGCCAATGGATAGGTGAGTGGGATGGTCGGCGTGATCGGATTGTGGAAGTGATCTATATGGACATTAGCACCTTTGATGATTACTTTGATTGGTTCTATTCGATCACTCGATGCTGATCAGTTGCATAGGAGCTGTCATACGTATATGGTAAGCTCGCTGATTATATAAGATGTATATGGACATATACTGTGTTTTTTCCATTCACTGATACACCTATTTTCTATTACTTATAGGCAGATTTCATTCGTTGCGTCCCTAACATGCTGCAGAGAACACTCCATCCACTGCACTAGAGGTCATTCGTGTAGTGGATGAGTTCATGGGAATCAACTTAAATGATCCAGCACCACCAACACCAGGACCTGATGACCCACAGCCTCAGCCAATATAGAGGCGGTGTCCACATAAAGAGAGGCGTGTGTGGGGATAAGGTGGCTAGCCACGACATGTCCACATCAGAGACAAGCCTGAGCCGTCCGATGTACCTGTATTCGATGAGCCCGCTCCTCCCTAGTTCATTCATGATGAGCCTAGCTCGTCTTCTTCATATACTTATCCGGGGGATACCCCTATGCTAGACCATCATACAGTGAGTTTCATACCCCCTTAGCTCTATAGAAGAGGCGACCATCGCCTTCACATGATATGGGGAGGGACTCACCCAGGTGGAGGCAAACTCTATTCCATTTCATCATTACAATCCTGTAGTGAAGATGATAAGGGCATGCTTACACAGATTGACCCATCCATGCAGCATCCCCATCGGTGCACACCATTCCCCCACACGTTTGTCAACGAAGACGAAGGAGGTGGGGCAGACAGCAGCAGCAATAGTTATACCTAGATTTTTTTTTTTTTTTGATTACTTTCTATAGCTTCTGTGATGATGATTACTTTGGATAGATTGGATTTAGAACTGTGTTTGGATGGGGGGTGTAATTTGCAAGTGGTTTGCCATGGTGGATGAGGGCTAATTTTTATGTTGTCTGATAGTTATTTACATGTGATTTTCACAGGTTTTTATTACTAATGTGAAAAAAAGGCACATTTTTTTTCAAAAAAATGGGTTTTTGGAGAAATAGCTTAACATCGTCTCTTCAAGAGACGAGGTTAAACTTTAGCCTTATCCTGTCTCTTGAAGAGATGAGGTTAAGCTAAGTACAGACTCGTCTCTTGAAGAAACAAGATTAGAAGTAAGCCTAACCTCGTCTCTTGAAGAGACAAAGTTAGGCACTAACGACCTCGTCTCTTGATGAGACGAGGTCAAGTTGCCTAAAGTTGGGATTAATTTCATCTCAGTGGCATTTCGTATTTATTTTAAAAAATAATAATATTATATTCCTTTTCCTTTAAAAATTTGCAGACAATGAAAACGATATAATTACTCAAAACGACATAATATTTAAAAAAAATAAGAAAATAAATCAAACATTACGACGGAGCAAGCAATCGTGAAGTTGTACTTATGGAACGGAGATGCACGAATGTGGATGGTGGAGAGCGATATCAAAGGTGAGTGAATCACAGCAAGGAAAAAGATGGAAAAAGGCTGAAGAAGAGTGACAAGTATTGTATTGCAGTGTTTTATTGACTAGGTTTTCTAATTTCAATCTAGTAGACTAAGTTAATAGGTAAAAACTTCAACTTACTTTCTTAAATTTCAAATTTTAAATTTTGAATTGTATTTTTAATTTTTAGCAAGTTGGGTTTCCAATGCGACATGACTATGATTCGCGATCTGACTCATGGCTTTATAAGGTCCAATTATTAACACCTAAACCCGATTTGCAACCTTGTAGTTTTATAGGGTTTTTAGCGGGTTACCATATTGATCCACCGAGTTGCATCCTTAGTTGCAAATGTGCAATAGCATATATAGGAAGGAAACATTATATTCCAATAGATCAAGGAACATAAAAGATGCAGTTGAACCTATAAAATGGATTGCTCGGTTAAATATACAATAATTCCACATTATTATTGGATATTGAATTAATTAGGTACAACCCCTTCATAAATGGTAGAATGTTAATGGTTATAAAAATTTACTGGGTATTTATCATTATGTCGTTTTTTTTTGGGAAGTTATGGAATGATGTATTATATCAAGATAAAATCTTTAGTCTCACATATTACCGATGATGGGAGCTGCATGATATGAAGATCGAAGAAGGAAAATATGTAGCGTATTTTGAGAGAGTGTCATAAAGCTCTCCATGTCTAATGTAATTTTCTCCCCTCTGATGATTTGACTATGTTCATGTTGAATAATTTAGATAATTGGATTCTGGACAATCTGCAATGTAATAGGATTGTGGAAGGTGTTGAATGGAGAATTATCTTTACTGTTATTTGCTGGTTTTTATGGTCTTGGCATAATAAAGAAGTGTTAGGAGGAGAGAAAGTATGCAATCAATCCTTAGTTATGCAAATTTTGTCAAAGTCTACAGAAGTGCAATATGCCAACACTCTTTCGAATGTGAAAGGGAGTAATATTATGAGAACTATAACTCTAGTTGGTTGGACATCCCTAAGGATAGAATGGTTTAAGCTTAATACTAATGGAGTTGCCAACCAGAATTCTTGCGGTACAGTGGGAGGGAATTATTAGAGATAGTAATGGAAGGCATGTGGGCAGCTTTATTATGAACATTGGTAAAAGTATAGCTATGGTAGTGGAATTATGGGTTGCTTTCCAAGGCTCAAAGCTTGCATGGCATTTGGGGATTAGAAGACCCATTCTTCAGATGGACAATATGGCAGCTATTCAACTCCTAACTGGCCAAGGTGCAAAGGAACAAAGACATTGGAACCTAACACAACCTATATTGTAGCTTTTACAACGCAATTGGGAGGTTCATATTTAACACACCTATCGTGAAGGCAGCCGCTGTATGGATAGTCTGGCTAAAATTGTCTTTAGTTTTCCTTTAGGTTTACATGTTTTTGATACACCTCATAACGTATTTAGGATATCATGCAACAGGATATTGCTGGAATTAGCTTTCCTAGGGATTGTACTATTTGATGTTTTTTTGGGTGCCTCTACCCCCCTTTGAAAAAAAAAAAAACTTTAATCTGAAATTTTGTAAATCCCTAACAACTAGCCGTGTGTATAATACACAATTGGATGATCAAAAGATTGAAGTGATGAAGCCTATGGAGTAAGTAATGGGTTTATTGTATAGAGTCTTTAAAATGACCCCATGAACTTTTATTTTTATAAATAAAATAACACTCATTATAATCTATATTATTTAAGCTAGAGTAATGTATTTGGTGACTTTTCTTATTTTCCTACAAAGACCCTTGAAATGAAATCATATTTTCATTTCTAGAAGACTTAAAAGTAAAATTCTGTAAGTTTGAAGGCTTTTTTAGTAACTTTGATAGAGTTTATTGTGAAATTCTCCATATTACCCAAAGGACTTTTTGGGGAAAAGGAATAAAATATTATTATTTTTAAAAATAATTACGAAAATGCCACTATAATCAAAATAATCCTAGGTTTAGGCAACTTGACCTCGTCTCTTAAAGAAAGGAGGTCCTAAGTGCCTGACCTCGTCTCTTAAAGAGACGAGGTTAATGTAACACTCGTGCCAAGGCTATCCTTTAGGCCACATAGCATTCTCATCTTCAACCGCACTCTTTATGTCTGCATGCCAATCCGATATCATGCAGATGTTAGATCGATCCCTGATAATGCGTTCCAATATTTTTGCAAGGAACCAACTCCATGTTTCTACACTCTCTTCATTGATAAAAGCATCGCCAGTAGAACTATATGATTTGCCCCATCAACTGTTACCGCGATAAGATGTTTGTGCTTGTACTTGCCGTACAAGAAGGTGCCATCAACTGTGATCACAAGTCTGCAAAGAATAAATAGATGTAACTTAGTGCATGCCTATTAATGTCGTATGTCAAATGAATCATGCATGGAAAACATACCTGCGATACTGGAATGCTTCAATGCAAGGACCAAATGCCCAAAATAGTTTATCTATGAATACATGTCCGACGGTATCTGAATCAACAGTTCTCCACTCAACTTTTGCTCTTGAATTGGCCTCTGTTATTGCATTAAGTACATGCGGGAGCTGCACATATGAATCTTCCAAACTTCCACAGACCTGCTGAATAGCTTTTCTCTTCGCCTCACGAACTCTCTTAATATAAACATTGTGCCTAAACTCCTTTTAAAATGGTCAATTGGAGGTCCTTTCCCCACACATCTGGAGAATTACGGATCTCCAATATGATGCACTGGACATGCTAGTGGAGTCCAACTGAGAGTGATCTTGTCCAATTATTTCATCCAAGCAGGTATGGGGTCCTTCATACTTAGTGATGTCAAACCACCTACCATGCTTCTAGTAACTGCCTCTGAGTCTTCACTTACAACCTCTGTTATGAGTATTGGTACATTTAATTGCCCATGATCTTGGTCCGAGTCCACGACATTGAAATTGTAATGGTTCGATATGTGCAATGTTTTAACTACCCGTATTAGATGATCTTTACTCTCAAACTGCATCCCAACCTTGAATTCATCACCGAAGCTCCAATTTCCGGCACTCATTTCCTACTCATCATTGTACGTAGCATAACCACTACTAACTGGTGCAGTGAAAAAGGATATTGGCACCGAGCTCCCTACTGCATCAACGTCGGTAGGAGCAATAAAGCGGTGCTAGTCATTTTTCCTTGGTTGTACTTTTGGAAAAGTATCTTGTTGGGGGAAAGCTTTCACATTATCATTTCTACCATCATCATAACCATCACTTGATTCACTTGTCGTGGAGTCTAGAATGGCATCCGTATCATGACCGCCTGTCAATTCTGGTGCACATATTTGAACATTACCCATATGCAGCTGCCACTTCCTATTGTCTGAATTGGAGTAGAGTTAAGAGTCTACCAAGCCTTGGCTCTAAACATTTTCCATGAATGACTATTTCCCCTGCAGGTGCTTGTGATAACTCATTTTCAAATATCTGGACATAAACAACCACTGACCCTTCAGTGTATACCAACATCTTAAGTGCAGCATCATCATCGATCACTAGAATAATATCATAACGTAGCGTCCTATCTCCAATAGCTACCCTATGATATGGCTCCATCCTATGTGTACACCTACTTACTTGAGTCTATTGCAAATGATGTCTAGTATTTGCTCATATGTTGAGTTCTTACTAACATTGACCACGGCAACTGGCTGCTTATCATAACCAAAACCATCATCGTCTTGTATAATATTCCCATGAGCATACAATATAAACTTTGCCTTATCCATTATCTGACCGACCCTACCATCTTATAAAATATAGTTCGAATGCATGAAAGTTGCATCATCACTTATCAGTTGCACTCCCATAATATTTAACATAACTCCTAATACTATTATATCTACCTTCGTCTTATAGGAGTATATTTAACACTACGTGTTAGATGAAACTATTTTATTGATTTACCTCATATGCACTTATTTATCCTATTTCAATTTAACAAATAATCTAATTCAGCTATATTGGGATAAAATTATTCAAACCTACATTTTATTAAGTCTAAATCATGGTCGGTTCAAACTAATCGATTTTGTTCCACAATATACTCAATATCAGTTTAGCACATATATAAAAAACAAGACTAGTTCACTATTTTTTTTTTTTTTTGGGCCACTCAAGCCAAGCAGGAAACTAATCATCTTATACACTTATACAATAATGCAATAACTAATCTAATATAAAAACCACATAATGTACTTAACAATTTCAATAAAAAAAATACCTACGAGACTCGATATACAACAATACAACATCAAAAACAAAAAAAAAATTAAGGGAAAAACGCAATACCAATCCACGTTGACGCGGAATAATGTCGGTGTGCCCGCATTCATCGCTTCTCTTCTCCACCAAATTAACACTTCCACAACCCCTGGTGATCCAAATAATATAATATACAGAGTCAATTGCATGAAAATCGGCTTGGAATTGGTGGAATGAGGTTTAAAGTTTCAAATTTGCGATTTAGGGATTTTGTTTGCATCCAACTAGACTGAGGAAGAAAAAGACGACTGGGATAATATTGACGCGAATCTGGTCTCTTGAAGAGACGAGGTCACTCACTAAGGACCTCATCTCTTGACTAAGGACCTCGTCTCTTCAAGAGATAAGGTCCAACCTGGAGATACCTCGTCTTTTGAAGAAACACGATCAAGTTGCCTAAACTTGGGATTATTTTGATCCCAATGACATTTTCGTAATTATTTTTAAAATAATAATATTTTATTTCTTTTTCCGACTTTTTTGTTTTTTTTTTTTCATTTAACTATATGGGGCAGTTTTTCTATCATCTAAGCAACAGTTTTTTCTATTCCATTGGCTACATTTTCAACGTGATTATTAGCTGTCTTCTTTTGCATGGTCTCTCCATCACTTTTTAAATGTATTTGTTTTCCTTTTCCCATCACTCTCTCCATGACGCGTCTCTCCAACTTCCCGAATGATGATGTTTTTGCATGTATATCTTTCAATCGCACTTTCTCCTCTTCTTTTCTTCTTTTGATTTTTTATTGTTCTGATAGTCATCTCATTTTGCAAGTGATGCCATAACTATCAAATTGATTTGGCTATTCATTTGACTTCAAATCTTTTACCTTTTCTATTTATTTTTATCCTTATTGTCAACATCAATTTTTTTTAATAATTACATGTATTTGGAAATATTTAAACCACATCTATGATGGTTTTTTATTCTGTCTATTAGCATAGGTTTGTTAATTCGAGTGGAAAATTAATTTTAAATGCTTATTTTGTATATATATTTATGTATTCGTTCATTAATTGACATTTTACATTTTATATTTCTAAATGTTGAAGCATGGTTGTAAGCCTGCCATTTATTCATGTTTTGGAAACTTACATTATATTCATTCAATGATTAAAATTTTGTATTTGATAAAATATATTGTAGGGTTTAACACATATTCATACTTTGAAAACTCGCGTTATATTATCATTATTATTTTCCCTTTTATATATGTATTTGCACAAGAGAGGATATTTAAAATCATTGATCCCATATTCTTTTGATTATTAAAATGTTTGTCTTTTTATTTATTTTTTGGCTCGGTACATGCAAAGTTTAATTTTTTTTATTCTTTTGGTTAGTAATAATTTTTTTCAGTGATATTACTTCGGAGGATGTTTGTTTCTTCACATTGGTAAAACATTCAAAGTTTGCAGGATTGAGGTTATGTTGTTTATGTTCTTTGTGATTTAGTTTTTTTAACATGTCGACCTTTTGCAGAGCCTATAAACTATAATATATAAATTTTGGCATATTGACTATATTCAATATCCATCTATCTAGTTGTTTATTCATTTTAAAATGGTAGTTACGATATAAACTATTACAACTCAGTTCACTTAGTCAATTTATGAGACATATTTCTCTTACAATTTTTTACAATGTACCTCAATTTTAATGCCAATAGCATGTTGATTTCTTCAACGAAGAAAATTAGAAAACAATAGTAGCCCATCATATATTTTTTTGCTTCTCCTTTTTCCTACAATCTTTATGTTTGTGTTTTTAGTGATCCAATAACTATTATTAATAAAGTTGAGCTCAATTCTTTAATTATAGCACCCTTAGAATTACAAACAGAATATTTTGTAGACTTCATTCTTATACTTTACTTTTTATGTTTTAGATCCATTAAAAAAAAAGTACGTTCTCAAATAATTAAACTTTACAACTTAATGATTTTGGTATAATTACATAGGGTTATGAATATTTTATTTAGTATATTCGAGAAACTATTGCTTATTTTGTCATATTTAAGGGGAAAAAAATAACTCAAACTAAAACTTTTTGAAACTTGCTATGTAATAGGTAATGCATAAAAATAATGATAGAATTGTCATAATTTGTGATTTAGATTACTTGATATTTTTAACGATTTTATATTTAAATTATTTTTTGTATATTTAATTATTGCATCGATATTTAATTAAGTTTATAACTATTTCTCAACTAATATTTTTATTAATTTTATGTCATCATCTTTACACAGTATCACTGGTGCAGCATTCGCTAGTAATGAATAATTAAAATAGTAATTATGGTGATAAAAAAAAACTACTCGCGTTTGTTACAGAGAGTAAAGAGGGATAATGAGGATGGTTTGTTACGGGATGAGAGAGGAGGAGTAACTCTAATGAGATAAATATAAAAAAATAACTATCATACTTTAGTTTTTTATTTTTTGGTTCGAATGAGGCAGATTCACTTAATAATAATAGATAAGATACCATGTCACCTGATACATGGCATTTTTTATAGATTGGAACTGTCATGTCAGTTAATGGAGTTGACGATGTTAGTTGGTAGCGCTAGCTACTCCAAAAGTTAAATTGAGTACTAAATTGACTATTTAAAAGTCCAAGTGTTTAATTGCACATTTGAGCAAGCAAAGTTTAGGTAGCAAAAACATTTGGTATGTGAGAATTGTCTAGAATAGAATAGATTGGAATCAAAGGAATGGAATGGAATAGAATCAATATGGGAATGATAAATCCATTCCTTTGTTTGGATACACACACGAAATGGAATGGATATAAATTATTTTATATTAGAATTTACCAAAAATACCTTTAAAAAAATAAGATATTAAATTTATACAGGACAAAAAAATTAATTTAAGTAAAAATTCTTAATGAAAGGTGGAATCTAATTCCATCTAAAAGCCGAATCGTCGATTCCAAGGAATTATGATTCCACCTTCTTATGACACTTCCAAACGTAAAAAAAGAAATGGAAGCCGGAATCGTGATTCCATTCTAGTTCATTCATGCATACCAAACAAGTCATTACATCAAATGAACAATTTATGTGTCTATATTGAGATGATGCTAAAATTGGTTGATTATGTAAAAGTTTCACAATGCCACATTTCATATCACATTGAGAAGCATTGGCTTGATGATATGTGCAAGAATGTGATAAAAGACCTCTTCTCATGCCTCAATTTTGACAAAATAGACAATTAGGTACCCAAACTTTTAAAAAGTCCAATTTCATACCTAATTGAACTGTTCGTATCTCTAAACACTACCTACTCAATCATTGTTTAACACGTATCAATTACTTTAACAAACAATAAAAAAGTAAGGATTGTGAAAAGGGGCACAAAAAGTTTAATTAGGTATGAAGTTAGACTTTTTAAAAGTTAAGGTACTTAAAAGGGGCACGAAAAATTTAATTACATATGAAATCGGACTTTTTGAAAACTCCAATACCTAATTGTCCATTTCGTCAACATTCAGGTACCATAAGGGGCTTTTCACAAAAAGAGAAAAAAAATGTCCTTGAGGGTTTTTTACAAAACTGAAATTGCAAAAATACGACAACAATTATATCAATCTTTTGAATGTTTCAAATTATAATAAAAAGATATACCTATTTATAGATCAATAATAAAATGATTCCAAAGATTGATGGATTATGTTATAACTCAACATAGACACAAGGAAGAAGCCAAAGTGGCTACCAAACTACACAAATTAGTGTAGATATACATGTACTAGATCTAGTCATTTTAACAAGATCTAAACAAAAAAGTAGTTATAACTACTAAATAGTTACCAATATGTTACTATACATGTATATAATGGGAAAGGTGAATGGAAAAGGGTTATGACCCATTTAATGAATATTTGTATTTCTTGGAGTTGGTCACTTCTTGAATAATCATGTTAGGTCTTATCCATCTTCTTTACCTGCACCATCGATACACAAATTAGAGTTTGCAAATACTTAAACACAAGAGAAATAGAGAGGCAACATTGACGTTTCATTTATGTGGACAATGAGTGGCAAATGAGGCGAAAGAGAGAGAAAGAGATAAAACTCCCTATATATGCAGAGGGTTTCAAGTTAGTGGGCTGAGACTTATAGTTGATCCATAATAATTTTGTGCTCTTGCTCTTTCGAGCATCCATGGCACTAGAAACTAGTTCGCTTGACAATGGGGATGATATAGATACATTGAAGAATGATTTAGCAGCTATTCAAGAACCTTTGGGTAAAATGAGTGAAAGAGTTGAAAAGATTGAGTCAAATCAGAATCTTTTGCATTCACAGGAAAGTAATCAAAATGAGCAAGATTCATCATCTTTTAAGGATTTGATTTAATATGTGAATTTGCTTAAAGAAATCAAATTAGAGATTCCTAAGTTCTCTGGGATTGATGTATTAGGATGGTTATTCAAGGTGAATCCATTCTTTGTCTTTCATAATAGACTAGCTAAACAAAGAATAACTACTGATTCTTTTGCATTGGAAGGAGATGCATTAAATAAATTAGGGCTTAATTCAATATAGCAAAAGCCCTTTTTCATCCCTAGTTCTACTAATAAAGAAAAAGGATGGTTCGCGGTATTTTTGCATTGGTTATATGACACTTAATTAGGCCATTATCAAGGATGAATTTTTTATTCCAACTATAGATCATTTGTTTGATGAATTGCATGATGCAATCATATTTTCTTAGCTAGATTTAAAGACTGGATATGATTGGATACATATGGAACCCAAGGATGTCCTAAAGACCAATTTTATAATACATGAAGGATGTTATGAATTTTTAGTGATGCTCTTTGGCTTGAGTAACGCTCCAGTTACTTTTCAAGCCATTATGAACAAGATTTTCAAACCTTACTTACGAAAATTTTCATTGGTTTTTCTTTGACAATATTCTTGTATATAGTAGATCTTTAGAGTTCCATTTGGTACATTTGGAGCAAGTGTTATCTATTTTGAAAGACAACACTATGTTTTTTAAAAAGAAAAAAGAAAAAATCCAACTGTGCATTTTGCCAAGATTCAATTGAATACTTAGGCCATATGGTTTCAGCAGTAGGAGTTCAACCCAAGAAAAGTAAGGTTGAAGCAATACAAGCCTGGCCTATTCCCACTTCTTCAAAGCAGCTCAAAGCATTCTTAAGGCTATTGGATTATTATAGGCATTTCATTAATGCCTATGCTTAAATAGCTAGCCTTTTAATGGATCTCTTGAAAAAAGATGCTTTAAGTGGTCGAATGAAGCTGAAGTTGCTTTCAAGTTATTGAAAACAGCTTTAACTATTGTGATGAGGATTGGATGGTGTCATAGTATGTATTGATTAGTTTGAAAATTTGAGAGTATTTCTCTTTGGAGTTCTTGAAAGGACTTTTTCTTTGAACCCTTCGAATCCAATTCGTTGTGTTCAAATCCAGACTTATCAATTGGGTTTTCCATCCCTAATTGTGACGTCATCGCTTATATCAAGGTTCTTGTCTCCATATAGGCAATGGGTCGCGGTTTCCACCAGCTTTCTTAGACGATCCTTGAGGTTCAATTCCATTTGACGAACGTTGGGTCTTAGGTTTAATATATCTAAGGTTTTTCATATCATTTGGTATCAGAGCACAGGATTTCTAAGAATCCATATCCAGTTCGATAAAAGGCAACTTGAGTCGTTCATATCCTGCTTGTATCTTTATTTGAAAAAAAAAAGGAAGAAGAGAAGAGAAAGAGGAAAAAAAATTGAGGTTTGTCGCCTATCAATCTGGTTAGACTTTTCGAGTGAGTTGTTTCCAAGCATATTGGTGTTGGGTCTCAAGGCAGGTCGCTTGTGGTTTACATCAGTTTGGAGATTCAACGATGAAACTTTTTTTTCGAGAAAGAGGAATGATGTTTTCAAGCATATTGATGTTGGGTCTCAAGGCAGGTCGCTTGTGGTTCGCATCAGTTTGGAGATTCGAGGACGAATCTTTTTCGAGAAGGAGGGAATGATGAGGATTAGATGGCATCATTGTATTTATTGATTAGTTTGAAAATTTGAGAGTATTTCTCTTTGGAGTTCTTGAAAGAACTTTTTCTTTGAACCCTTCGAATCCAATTCGTTGTGTTTAAATCCAGACTTATCAATTGGGTTTTCCATCCCTAATTGTGGCGTCATCGCTTATACCAAGGTTCTTGTCTCCATATAGGCAATGGGTCGCGGTTTCCAGCAGTTTTCTTAGACGGTCCTTGAGGTTCAATTCCATTTGACGAACGTTGGGTCTTAGGTTTAATATACCTAAGGTTTTTCGTATCATATTGCTTCCACTTTGATTTTACCTAATTTTAGAAAACAGTTTTATAGTGTAAATTGATGCTTAAATACAAGTATTTGGAGCTATATTTTCGCAAGACAATAGACTTATAGCTTATTTTTGCGAGAAACTACCACCACGTCTAATGAAAGCTTCAGCTTATGTAAAAGAATTGCATGTAATTGTAGTAGCTGTGAAGAAATGGCGCCAATGCCTATTAGGCGCAAAGTTTGTGATCAAAATTGACCAAAGCAGTTAAAGGAGCTCCTATCTCAGGTAATTTCTACACTCGAATAGCATAGGTATTTAACTAAGTTGCTGATATATGATTACATTATTAGCTACAAAGTGGGTCAAGATAATATGGTTGCTGATGCTTCATCAAGGCAACACGATGGCTCTTTCACTTATTTGGCTTTGTCTATACTTGTATTTCATTTGGCAGAGGATTTACGTAAGGACCATGTTTTTATACCTCCTTTTGTGCAATTGACTAAGAAGTTGAAGCAAGGACAGCAGCTTCAATGGTCATTGTATTAGTATAATGAGTTGCTTTATTATAAGGACATATTATTTTTTGTAGCTATATCAAAACTAATACTTATTTTATTACGTGATTTTCATTGTATTCCAGCCACAAGTCATTATGGGGTTTTAAAAACCTATAAGAGATTGGTTGCTCAATTCTTTTGGCTCGGGATGAAGAAAGATGTGGAAATTTTTATAAAGGATTGTTTGGTTTGTCAACAAACCAACTACTCCCGTAAAAACCAGCCGAGTTATTGCAACGTTTGTCAGTACCTAAGCAAATTTAGGATGATATTTCAATGGACTTTGTCACATGTTTACCTACGTCACATGGATTTTCAACAATCTTGGTAGTAGTGGATCGATTAGATTCACATTATATAGCAACTAAGGTTGCCAATTTTTTCTTATAGATTATTGTCAAACTTCTTAGATTTCCTAAAAATATTGTCTCATGATAGGGATCCCATTTTCCATAGCTCATTTTAGAAAGAATTGTTCAAGCTAAGTGGTATTAAGCCTTCATTTAGTAGTACTTACCATCCCTAGTCGAATGGATAAACCGAAGTAGTGAATAGATAATTCAACAATATTTGTGTGGCTTTGTTATGGAAGCTCCTTCTACTTGGTTTAAATTTTTGGCTTGGGCTGAGTTTTCCTATAATACCTCTTATCATGAAGGTGCCAAAATGTCTTCTTTTGAGGTGGTATATGGTCGTAAATCACCATTTATTCCTATGTATACAAGAGGTCCTTCACCATTTGAAGCAATTGATATGGAGTTATTGACAAGAGATAAGATGCTCGCTATTCTAAAGGAAAATTTAAAGACAACTCAGAGTTGGATGAAGAGATATGTGAACAAGCACCGTATTGAAGTTTCTTATGCTATAGGCAATTTGGTTTTTGTGAAATTGCAACCATGCGTACAAACTTCAATATCGAGGACTACTTATGCCAAGTTTTCCAAGAGATACTATGGACCATTTAGGGTTTTAGAGAAGATTGGTAGTTCAGGCTATAGGTTGGAACTTCCTACTAGCTCAAAGATTCATGATGTTTTTCATATGCATGTCTTAAAGTGGCTCATAACTTATGCCGTAGGCAATTTGGTTTTTGTGAAATTGCAACCATGCATATAAACTTCAATATTGAGGACTACTTATACCAAGTTTTCCAAGAGATACCATGGACCATTTAGGGTTTTAGAGAAGATTGGTACTTCAGGCTATAGGTTGGAACTTCCTACTAGCTCAAAGATTCATGATGTTTTTCATATGCATGTCTTAAAGTGGCTCATAACTTAGACCGTCAACCTTTAGCATTACCTAAAGATGTGTATGACAATCATCCTTTAGTCACACCTTTGTTTGTTTTGGATTTTCAAGAGATACTAAGACAAGGTACTACGGTGGCTCAAATTTTAGTGCAAGGGGATGGAGTACCTCCAAAGAATGTGACTTGGAGGACTTAGATGTTTTTCATCACATCTATTCATATTTCAACCTTGAGGATAAGGTATTGTCTCAACAGAGGGAGAAATATGTTACAGTTTAACATAGACACAAGTAGAAGCCAAGGTGGATACAAGACTACATGGATTAATGTAAATATACATGCACTAGGTTTAGCCATTTTAACGGGATCTAGATAGAAATAAACAAAAAGTAGTTATAACTACTAAATAGTAACTAATGTGTTACTATACATGTATATAACGAGAAAGATGAATGGAAAAGGGTTATGACCCATCTCACACATATATGTGTTTCTTAGAGTTGGTGGCTTCTCGAATAGCCATAGTTGGGTCTTATCCATCTTCTTTACTTGCACCATTAATACAAAAAGTAGAGTTTGGAAACACTTGATCACAAGAGGAATACAGAGGCAACATTAAGATTTCACTTATCTGAAAAGTGAGTGGCAAATTAAGTGAAAGAGAGAGGAAGAGGCAAAATTCCCTTGTATACGGAGGGTTTCAAGTTAATGGGCTAGGCCTTATAGTTGATCCACAATAGATTTGATACCCATTAATTCACAAATAATTTTCTGTTTAGGGTCATTATTAATAATAATTACACAAATGAGGTCAAATTGAAAACAATTACCAATATACAAAATCAAATCAGGAATTATATACATAATATATAAACAGTACATATAAGATACATATCATGGATTATACACGTGATGTCGCATATGACATATATGTCGTGTGTGTCAACAACGATAGATGTTTGAGTTTATTTTGATTTTTCTGTCTTTTTACCCTTCATTTTCAATCTGCCTGTCTTTCTCTCTTCCTAGAAAATGCACAAAAATGCTTCAATTGCCCCTAATGTTTCATAGCTTATTCTTTTATAAATAATATTTCTTTAAGTTAAGTCAACTTTTTAGTTTGGCCCCTACTTTTGATAGCTTATTCTTCTAAATAATATTTCTTTAAGTCAAGTCACTTTTCAATCAATCTGTCTCTCTCCCCCAAAAAGGCAAATTATAAAAAGCATGAAAATGCTTCAATTGCCCCCATTGTTCATAGCTTTTTCTTTTATAAGTAATATCTCTTTAAGTCAAGTCGGCAGGATGACTTGACATGTAATAGTGTGTTAGAAGACAACATCATGAAAGACGACAATTTCACAATCTATAAGTATGACATGGATGTAAATGGTGATATAGAAACAATACTTAACTTAATATTATGATTTATACAAGTGATTTCAATAAAAAATCTTAGTATTTTTGGTAATTATTTTTTAATCAACTATATATTAGCAATTATTTTTAATAGTAACGTAAGACATTTCACCTAGATCTAGACGTCGGGCCAACCTAGCCAGAACCTGTCGAGTCACGGGTCATAGCTACCTTGACTCAAAACTAGCCTAGACATATGGTCTGGGCCTGGCCGAGCAACCCGTCGATTTATGGGCAGAGTTACAACCCATTGAATCGTACAAATCAACAATTTCCTTTTCCCTTCAAATCTCTTCCTTCTCTCTCTCTCTCTCCCTCTCTCCCCTCCTCTTAAGTACCTATGCTAAGCTCTCTCCATCTTGGGCGATCTCTTTCTCTCTCTCTCTCCCCCCCCCCACCTCTGTCCTTCCTCTCAGGTAAGCTCTCTCTCTTTCTCTCTTCTCCTTTTCTTTTTGTCCATATCAATCCACTCTCTACCCCTCTCCATATCTATCCATATTCTATTATAGATTTTGGATAAGCTTTTTTTAAAAACTGGATAGAACAAGCATGTGGATTTTCATCACTGAAGAGTTGGGGCACATAGACATAGTGAATGAAATAAGGATTGTCTTCTTCTTCCTTAAATTTTATGGTCTAAGTGGTTTCATCACAACTTTTATTTTCTCTCTCTTTCTTTTTTTTTTTTTTTTTTTTTTGCCTATCACCACTTCCACTTTCTTTTCATCTTTTTTTGAATTATTCCTACATGTGCTTCTTCTTCTTCTTCTTTTTTTCTTTTCACTTCACACCTTCCACACCCTCCTTACCCCCATTGCGTCTGCCTTTTTGTTTTTCCTTTTCAACTCTCTCTTTCACCAACACATACAAAGTCACTTTTAACAATTTTAAGACAAGCCTACTGTTTTATGTTTCCAAGTGCCAATATCCTATTTCTTCATATTAAATGATTTTCTTCTTTTTCTTCTTCTTCTTTAATTGTGAATCGCCTAATTTGGCAGGTTAGCGGAGTGCCAATACCCTGTTTCTTAGTATTAAAATGATTTTCTTCTTCTGTTTTTTTTTTAATTACAACCCT
Organism: Combretum micranthum; assembly: GCA_024138025.1. Taxonomy (NCBI): domain Eukaryota; kingdom Viridiplantae; phylum Streptophyta; class Magnoliopsida; order Myrtales; family Combretaceae; genus Combretum; species Combretum micranthum. The sequence continues at coordinate 386,017 of JAMXBD010000446.1, read as the reverse complement.
CCTGACTCGGTGGGTTAGTGGACCAATGGTCTTGAGCTGCCTACAACCCATATATCTGCCAGGTCACCATATGGATCATGATCCATATGGCTAATTCAGGCCATCGGGTATGACTAGCAGGTGGTAGTTCATACCGGATCGACGGTTCTATCCATCTCACGTCTATTTCTAATTTTACCCATTAGTTCATTGATTACACTTTACTTACAAACTTTAACTTATACCGACCTTTATTGGGCCTTATAATATAGCCTAAGCCCAACGAATAAACTTGTGGATCGGCTGTTTGAGCGTTCAAGAGCACAACTTAGACAACTTAAGAGCAATCGAAACGGTCTAGTAATCTCCTGGCCTAAAAGAGTGGATCATGGCATTAGAGTGGGTGAAGTCCAATTCCCAACCAAGACTACATTTTTACCTTCAAAGAAACCGAAAGTTCTTCTAACTTCCAACAAAGTCCAAGGGTTTTCGGTACTTGTTGAGCATGTCCACTCTCTTTGTCACTGTCTGGGTATAGGTTGTCGAATTGTTACTTCACCATCTACCATGCTCAGACTTCAGAACATTGATATTTCTGGTTGTCGATGAGTGGTAGCATAATACTTATGTACGTCTTTTGAAACTGTGTCGATGATGCAATATTTTGCCTCATGGAGCATGCCATTTGTTCCTCGTAATGATTTTGTTTGACGTAAGTCATTTAAATATCAAATGTTTTCAGTGCTTTTGTTAGATAAATTAAAAAAAAGTATCCATAAATGGGCCTTATAGATATATACATATATATTATTGTTATTTTTCATATAGGCTTGATTTTTGGGTTAGATAACAAGATTTAGCAAATCCAGTTCACTTATTAGGATGACATAGGAGGATTTGATTTAATGGTTTCGGTTAAGTAATTATTAGATCGATTTGTGCACATTCAACTTCTATAGATTGGTTTATGCACATAAAAATATAATAAACTCATTCAAAATAAATATGAATTAAACGTGCTTTATCTCATATTGAATAACTAAGATTATTTGATCTTGCAGATGTCATACATTCTAAGTGTTTATAAATACACAATAAATAACATTTGTCTTTTGCTTGTCAATACTCTGAAATCATATTCCAGGCATAGATCACATGACAAATATATGATCACTCTAGGAAGACATCAAATCTACAATTATCAAATATTTGAATAATTTTTCATTAAATTTCCTTAATCATAATGTTATTTAACTTTATTTGATTTATTTTATAAAGTATTAATTTTATTTTTAATCATACATACTTAAATGAAGTTAGCCATAGAATTATTTACCCAATATTTATGATCTTGATCTCTTACTCATTTCTTCATCTTGCATCTGCAGTGGAGAATATTTGTAATATATATATATTTAAATCGATGATAAGTGGGTCATAAATCAGGGTGGACCCACATGACACTTTGTAAGCTTCATGTTGCTCTTCCGTGTACTTTCCTAGGCTTGTAACTACAAGTCACTGTCCATTACGCAATCTGTGTCGTTCTTCACTTATTCCATGTAAGTTTGCACTATTTTACTCTGCTATTGCTGTTCGCTTGCTCCGGATTTAATGATGTTTTCTTTCTTGTTGGCTGATATTTTTAAGGAAATCCTATTGTTTATGAAGAAATTGACTTTCTTTACTCGTTCCTTGGATTCTAGTACCTTGTTTGATTTCCTTGTATAATTGTGGTTGGCTTTTCACGGTACATACGATTCAATGCTGAATACAGGCTGCCTTGATTTAATCAACACATCCACATCAAACTGTACTTGATAGCTCTAGGCATACGACTTGTTCAATGAATAATACTGCTATAATAATGGTTGCATTTGGATCGGGGAATAGAAACCCGAAAATTTTAGTGGCACTCAAAAGTTTATCGTAATCGCAGTGAGTGAAGATAGGGAATTCTTTCTATTGTTCGAGATGGCCGATTCAATGTTTTCTTTCGGGGATTTTAACTTTAGTCTCGCTGAAGATAGACATGGTTCTTGGCAAATGTTAGATGATCTTGGGGGTGGATGTAAGAAGCAACAACTTCCTTTGTATGAAGAAGTAGTTTTTGAGAACTACGGGAGTAACAGTAAGACGTATTCGTTTTGTCCAGGTTTCGGTGATTTTGTGGATAGCATGCGGACGGATGGGAACATTTGTTTGAAAAATCAACAAGAGCTAGATCACTCAGCTAGCAATTATGGGCTGTTAGATAGTATAATATTTGATTTCAAGTCATCTGCCGCTCAAACTTCTTCGAGGGATATTGCAAACTCGGTAGCAGCTCTTAAGGGAAACCAAGATCTTGAGTTTAAGAATGAAAAGGCTATTCCCTACTCCATGGCATCCCTTGAGCTTCTGGAGTGCCTCAAAAGGGGGCATAGGAAATTGGATACTCGAAAAATTGTTGCACCAGACAGCGACACTGTATCCACCATGGACGTGGAGAAGAAATTATCACCTGAGGAAGTGGTGAGACTAGCTGGAGCTAATTTTATCCAAACCTCTTCCAGTGCAGATGATCATGCCTCTCTGCTTGGTCATCCATATGGCACTTCTTTCTCTTGTCAATCAGAAGAAGAGAAAAGCGAGGTACAGCTTGTTGAATTGCTATTTACTTGCGCTGAAAAAGTATGCGAAGAACAATTTGATCATGCAAGGACATTGCTGAACCAGTGTATTTGCCTGTCTTCAAGAGAAGGAAATGCGATCGAGAGGTTGGTTTATTATTTTGCTGATGCTCTCCTAGAGAGGATCGCTCGAGAAACAGGTATGCATATGCAAAAAGGTAGGGGAAAGAAAGAGATATTTAACCTTCCGCTTGATATGGCAGTAATGAGTCCAAAGAACATCGGAATTGCACGTCTTCAAGCAATGCCCTTCTGTCAAGTGCCATATTTCGCTGGTGCACAAACTGTTATAGAAAATGTGGCCAACGCAAAGAAGATTCATGTGATTGATTTTCTAATTGGATCTGGACTTCATTGGACCATTCTGATGCAATCATTTGTTGCACGTCAAAACTTTGAGCATCTCAAGATAACTGCTGTAGGAACCACTTCAGAAGATATGATTAAGAAAACTGGATGCAGGCTAGCTGATTTTGCCAGAACCTAAAAATACCCTTCTCGTTCAAGTTAGTTATGGTGCCAGACATGCTAGATCTCAAAACAGATTCGTTTGAGCAAGACCCTGAAGAAGTTGTAGTAGTTTATTCTCAGTATTTTCTAAGGACCATGATTGGACGGCAACATTTAGTAGAACATGTGATGAAGGTCATAAAAAGTCTCAATCCATCTCTGATGGTAGTCTCCGAAGTTGAGGCAAATGACAACTCCCCAACATTGGTGAATCGGTTTGTTGAGAGTTTTTTCTTCTATAGTGCATATTTTGATTGCCTTGAAGCTTGCATGAAGCAAGATGATCAGAATAGATCGAATATAGAGTCATTGTACTTTGGTCAAGCAATAAGAAACGTGGTAGCTGCAGAGAATGCAGAAAGGACAATGAGAAGTGTAAAAATTGATGTATGGAGATCATTTTTTGCCCGATATGGCATGGTTGAGACAGAACTAAGCTCATCTTCCTTGTACCAGGCAGATCTGTTGGTTAAAAAGTTTACTTGTGGGAAAGTTTGCACACTTGGCTTGAATGGGAAAAGCCTTCTAGTCGGATGGAAGGGTACACCCATCAGCTCCCTTTCGGTTTGGAAATTCACCTGAAGATGCAAATAATTTTTTGGATGTGGAAAGAATTTAACACTCTTTATTGCTTAGTAAGTTTTATTGTAAATTCTCTATCATCTGTCCCTTTGGTACTGTTGTATATTTCATCTTGATCAGTATTGTACACATGATGTGTAACAGTGCAACTATTGGTTCCTAAGAAACTAGTTCTTTTGTTTTTTTCCCCCCCAAATTAGGCTATGCATATGTTTGTAGTCTCCAGTAATATTAAAACTGTTATGAAATGTGAAGGATTTGGTTAAATTTATTTGTTAGGCAAAAAAGATGGGCTAATATTGTGAATACTACCTGATTTTGGTTGAAAATTTAATTATCTACGTAAACTTGTTGATTTCAATACCTAATTAAAACTTTTTATGTCACTGTTACTGCCTGCAAGACACAATGTAGTGTCCATTTGTTCAAAGGATTGCAACTGAAAATGCAGTGTCTATTTGCTCAAAGGATTGCAACTGAAGATGCACAAACGTTAAGCACATTATGCAGCAAAGTGGACTAGCAACAATGTCCACAATTGTGAAGTTTGCGATAACATGGATAAGAGTTAGTCAAAATCTAACAAAAGATGTTGTTTTGTCGAGTAAAATTTCAAGACATCATGGGATGCACTAGAATAATTCTTCACACACAAGTTATGCAAACATTTCAAAATTTGAAGCTAAATGCACCATTACTGCAGGATGAGGACCATGGGCACTTACAACTCCAACATTAGATAGAAGTTTTGTGGTTTGTGTTATGTCAGCGATATGTATTAGAAGAAATCCTATTCCATTCCATCACCTTCATTTTTGTAAGCCACAGCAAAAGAAAATAATGATAAATTCCAAGATCATTCATCCCCAACAAAAGTCAACATATGCCAACAGAACTACTCTGGTGTTTTGCCTCTTCTCCTTCAGTCCATTTTTGTGTTATTCCTATTAAAATTTATATACCTTTTATTACTTTTATTTCCCTCTAATTTTTTAGGGTAAATTTGTAACTGCTATAGCTTTCCACTCTTTTCCACTCCTTTTTCTTCAATTTTTGAGAGAAAAAATTAAAACTCTTAAGTGGAAAGTTTTCTATCAATTTTCACTCCTTTCATCCACCATTTTTTCTTCTTTTCTTAAATAGCCAAACAGCATTTTCTTTCGATTTCCATAGCTTTCTTTTGGTTTCTACGTACTTCCACCCACTCAAACACAGAAATCCACAAATAAATTCTCATTATCTAAAACATACATACAAAATGGAAAAACAGAGAAGTCCATTCTTGTCCTAAATAATTCATGTCTATCCATAATGCTTGGGGAATCGGTTTTCAAATTAATCACATTTCTTTGAATAAAGCAACTTTTGTAGACTTGCTTTGACTGATCCGCTGAAAAAGTTCGCACAAACCTACCTCAAGTAAACAGCTTGTGTGTTTCAGAGACGATGATGCTATAAATGGTTGATTTGTGTGTAAGTTTCATGTCATGATGCCATACTTCAGATGATTTTAGAGAATGCATTGGCTTATTGACATATGTAGTGATGTGATTAGAGAGTGGCATGAGAGGAGGAAGAAACAATTTTAGTGTCTTACTAGTGTATGTGACAAAGCTCTTAAGTTTTTTTACTGTTCTTCGTTAGATTGTTGGTTTGATCTTTCAATGAGTTTGCAACAATACAACAGCAACCATGTCACTCTTTTGAATGTTTCAAATTAGAAGAAGGAAGAAACACTTATTTATATAAATTTCAGTGCTGGTTCTCGGTAATATTCTAGAGATCAAGATTTAGCCTTCATGACATTCCTTAAATTGTTATAGTGATCAATAAACAAGATGCAACCCTCATTTATGAGCTTTAACGCATATGGATCTTTCGCTGGACCTAAGATAGCCTAGGCCTAATGAATAAACTTGTGATAAGCCTATACATGGGCCCTTTAAGTGCGCAAGCCAACTTAGAATAGTTAAGAGTTTGTGATCTTGCTTAGAATCCACTATACAAATATCCAAAAGCATCTCGCCTCGTTGAGCATGTCATTTTTTCGCTTGTAATGATCTTGCCTTGTTTCCAACGGGATAAAAGTTTGAACAATTGTTGTATAAAATTATAATCTTGAAAACTTACTCATTTTTCTGGGAAAAATAAAAGAAAAGAAAAAGAGAACTCTCACTCATTTGTGTTTGTAGCAGAAAATAACTTCCTTTTTTTTTTTTTTTTCTAAATCAATGAGAAGTGAATCTTAATTTAGGGTCGATCCACACGACACTTTGTAAGCTCCCATGTTGCTCTTCAATGTACTTTCCTAGGCTTGTAATTACGTGTCACTGTTCATGTCGCTCTTCAACGTAATCCATGACGTTCTTCACTTATACCATGCAAGCTGCACTCTTTTACTTTGCTTATATTGTCCATTTGCTCTGAATTCAATGATGTTTTCTTGTCGGCTGATATTTTTAAGGAAATCCTCTTGTTCTTGAAGAAATTGGCTTTTCTTGACCCATTCTTTGGATTCTAATACTTTGTTTGATCCCCTCGTATAATTGTGGTATGTTTTTAAATATATATAAGATTTAATATTGAATACAGGCCGGCTTGGATTTATCAACACATCAACATCAAACTGTACTGATAGGTCTAGGCATATGACTTGTTCAATGAATGATACTCCTATAATAATGGTTGCATTTAGATCGTGGAATAGAAACCCGAAAATTTTAGTGGCACTAAAAATTTATCATAAGTGTGGTGAGTACAGTTAGGGAATTCTTTCCATTTTGAGATGGCCAATTCAGTGTTTTCTTTTGGGGATTCTAACTTTAGTCTTGTTGAAGAAGAGTGTTGTTCTTGGAAAGTGTTAGATGATCTGGGGGCTGGATGTAAGACGCAACTACTTCCTTTAGATGAGCAGGATCGCTTAGCTAGCAAGAATGGGCTGTTAGATAGTATACTATTTGATTTTGAGTCATCTGCCACTCAAACTTCTTCAAGGGAAATTGCAAGCCTAGCAGCAGCTCTTAAGGGAAACCAAGATGTTGAGTTTAAGAAAGAAAAGGCTATTTCCTACTCTATGGCGTCCCTTGAGCTCCTGAAGTTCTTTGAAAAGGGAAACAGGAAATTGGATACTCGAAAAATTGTTGCACCAGATAGTGACATTGTACCCACCATGGTCGAGGAGAAGAAATTATCCACCGAGGAAGTGGTGAGATTAGCTGGAGCAAAGTTTATACAAACCTCTTCCACTGCAAATGATCTTGCTTCTCTGCTTGGTCATCCATACAGCACATCTTTCTTTTGTCAATCAGAAGAAGAGAAAAGAGATGTACAGCTTGTCGAATTGCTTTTTTCTTGTGCTGAAAAAATTTGTGAAGAACAATTTGATCGTGCAAGGACACTGCTGAACCAGTGTATTTGCTTGTCTTCAAGAGAAGGAAATGTGATTCAAAGGTTGGTTTATTATTTTGCTGATGCTCTTCTAGAGAGGATCGCTCAAGAAACAGGTGTGCCTGTGCGAAAAGATACAGGAAAGAGAGAGAAGTTTAACCTTGAGCTTGACATGTCAGTGATGAGTCCGAAAAGCATTCGATTTGCATGTCAACAAGCAATGCCCTTCTGTCAAGTGGCACAGTTCACTGGCATACAAACTGTAATAGAAAACGTGGTCAATGCAAAGAAGGTTCATGTTATTGATTTTCTAATTGGATCCGGATTGCATTGGACAATTCTGATGCAATCACTTGCCACACGTCAAGACTTTGAGCATCTCAAGATTACCGCTGTTGGAACCACTTCAGAAGATATGATAATGAAAACCGGATGCAGGCTAGCTGATTTTGCCGAGAACCTAAAAGTGCCTTTCTCGTTCAAGTTAGTTATGGTGCCAGACATGCTAGATCTCAAAATGGATTCCTTTGAGCAAGACCCTGAAGAATTTGTGGTTGTCTATTCTCAATATTTCCTAAGGACCATGATTGGACAGCAACATCCACTAGAACATGTGATGAAGGTTATAAGGAGTCTCGATCCATCTCTGATGGTAGTCTCCGAAGTTGAGGCAAATCACAACTCCCCAAGATTGGTTAGTCGGTTCATTGAGAGTCTTTTCTTCTACAGTGCATTTTTTGATTGCCTTGAAGCTTGTATGAAGCAAGATGATCAGAACAGAATGATTATGGAGTCACTGTACTTTGGTCAGGGAATAAGAAATGTGGTAGCCAGCGAGGGTGCAGAAAGGACAACTAGAAATGTGAAAATTGATGCTTGGAGAGCTTTTTTCGCTCGATATGGCATGGTTGAGACAGAACTGAGCTCGTCATCCTTGTACCAGGCAGATCTGTTGGTTAAAAAGTTTACTTGTGCAAGGCTTTACACACTTTGCTCGAATGGGAAAAGCCTACTAGTGGGATGGAAGGGAACACCAATCATCTCCCTTTCGGTTTGGAAGTTCACTTGAAGATGCAAAAAATTTCTTGGATGTGGAAAGGATTTGACACACACTTTATTCCTTTATAGGTTAAATAGTAAATACCCTACTATCAGTCCCTTCATTGGTGTCGTATGTTTCATCTTGATCATTATTCTAGTCAAGATGTATAACAGTGCAACCATTGATTCCCCATAAACCAATTTTATTTTCCCTTTCCAAATTAAATCTACGCATATCATATGTTTATACTTGCGTCTTCAAAAGCAGTACAGCCATTATGCAATCTGAAGGATTGTGGTTAAATTTATTTGTTTAGGAAAAAAAGATGGGGTAATGTTGCGAATACTACTTGAACTTCGGTTGAATATTTAATCTATTACTTGAACTATTAACTTGTCAATTTCAATATTTAATTGAAACTTTGCATGAAGATTAAAGTGAGACACGTGTCCACATGTAAAAATTTTTAGTGTGGTAATATTGAACTCCAGTGTTTATACACTATTCATGTAATAAAGAACAAAATATACCTGTGAAACACATGAAAATAAATGAAATTATCTTTATCTAACTATCTTCTTCAACCTTAAAATTAAGCTTAACATTGATTATATATAATATATATATATTTAACGTGTGTCACACTCTGATTGGATGAAATAGGTGACAAAACAATTAGATGTTACATAAGTATTATGGAAAGTGATGATGACATGCAAAATTTCAATCGGGTACCTAATTTGACAAGTTGAGTAAAGATAGTAAATTGAACATTCTGCCAAAGTTTAGGTATCTTTGAAACATTGTCCCAAAAAGATAAGATGTCATCGATCAATATCTTTACTTAATTTACCCATACTTATATTGATTCTATCTGATGTTTGTTTCTTCCATCTTGTAGTAATTAACTCTATTAAGGTTAGGATCATAATTATTTGATCTAAAGGCTTAAATTTATGGATATGAAAAAAGCTACTATAATTATTATTTGACACTTCTTGTTTATGAGTTAGGACTTTGTTTTGATGCCATATTAAGGGTAGATTCACATCCATCTAATTTGAAAATTTAACTTCTAGATATGGAATGATCTATTATGTCTACCACTTAATCGACTCTAACCAATAAATTATGAACCAAAAATCCAAATAGCATTACTATATTGTTTTACCAAGCACTACAGTTAAACCAATCTTGATGTGATCAAAACATCACAATCAATGGCTATGATTGATATTTTTTTTAATGGGTAAGGCTTTAATAATGGGTGATATTTACTATGAACTATAGTTGGATCACAAAGAGATATTCCAAAAGAGGTAACTAAGAAAAGTAAGACTTTATTGACCTGTGATATTTCCTATGGCTTGGTTAATGGTAATCATATTCTTGAAGTGCTAGCCAAAAGTGAGCTGTCTTTTTCATAGATAACTCGTGTATGATTCACAAATCCCTCTTATATTTGAGAATTTGAGTGGAGTGCCTTCCATATGAACATGGTAGATAAAATGTTCTCCTCTAAAGAGTTGGATTTGAGTTGTGATGAGTACATAAGGGAAGGAGGTGATATGGTGATGCTGCTTTTGATGGAAAAGAGGTTCCTGGGGTCACTGGAAGAAATAATGAAACGTATTCGCATTTTGGAATTTGCCAAGGTCATGCGTTAGGACACCAGGTCCCTGACTATCAACGGCAATACCAGCAGCAACCGTCAAGTGCAAATCATGGGTATCAGGGAAGTTCAATATTTCCCTCGATTCAAATGTGCTCTAGAGAAAGTGCAATCAGGGGAGGAGTTTCACATGAAATCTGTGACAATAATTCAGAGGAAGAATACCATTTCCCTATGACTCAGCATCCTGGGTCTGACCAACATTCAACCATCAATGGTATAGTTTCAGCTGCAGCAACACCATCTATACAAACATGTTTGAGGGAGATTGCAATTTGGGACAAAAGCATAGATGTGATGAAGGATGCTGAGGTCACCAATCAAAAGCCAGCACCGTATTTGTTGGCTTCCCTTAAGCTTCTAAATAGCTATAGAGGGCTTAAGAAGTTGGATGGGCAAAGAGTTATTGCCATAAGCAGTGATACAACATCCACTGAGATTGTTAGGAAGAAATTGTCAACCGAGGAAGTTATCCACTTAGCTGGAGAGAAGTTTGTCCAGACCCCTTCATCTGTCATGGAATTTGGCGGGGTCAGTCACCCATATGGTATGTCCTTCACTTCTCTATCTGAAGAGGACATAAAAGACGTGCAACTTGTTGAGCTACTGCTTTATTCAGCAGAAAATTTATGCCATGAGAAGCTTAATAGTGCAAGGAACTTACTCAACAGATGCATTCATTTGTCTTTCAAAGAAGGAACCTCGGTTCAACGGTTGGTTTACTATTTTGCTGATGCTCTTCTCGAGAGGATTGATCGAGATACAGAAAAAGCAATTTTGGGAAGTATAGAAAAGAGAGCAACATCTGATCTCAATCTCAACATGTCAGTCATGCATCCAGTCAGCAGCAGACTTGCATGTCATCAAGAGATGCCCTTTTGTCAGGTTCTACAATTCACTGCACTCCAAGCTATCATAGAAAATGTGGGCAGTTCAGTGAAAATCCATGTCATTGATCTTTCAATTGGATCTGGTATGCAGTGGACTATTTTGATGCAAGCTCTTGCAGCAAATCAGAATTCCCGCCTTGAGCTTTTGAAGATAACTGCAATAGGAAACACTTCAAAAGATTTGATTGAGAAGACTGGGAAAAGGCTGACTAGTTTTGCCGAGACCATGAAAATTCCTCTCTCTTTCAAGTTAGTGATGGTTGAGGACATTCTGGATCTCAGAGAAGATCATTTTGACATCGATGCTGCTGAAAAGGTCGTGGTGTTCTCTCAGTTTTTCCTAAGAAATATGATTGCAAAGCCATGCAGCCTGGAACATATGATGAACCTTATCAAGAAGATTGATCCATGTTTAATGGTAGTCATAGAAGTTGAGGCAAATCACAACTCACCAACCTTTATAGAACGATTTATTGAAGCTCTTTTCTTTTGTGGTGTGTTTTTTGACTGCACTGATGATTGTATGAAGAAAGATAATCAAAATAGAGCAGATTTGGAGTGTCTGTATTTTACAAAAGAAATCAGAAACATGATCGTTGCTGACGATGTGGAAAGGAACATCAGAAGTGTGAAGATCGATGTTTGGAGAAAGTTCTTTGCTCGATATAGAATGGTTGAGGCAAAATTGAGTGCACTATCGTTGTACCAAGCAAGATTGATTGCTGAGAGGTTTAGTTGTAAGGGGTCATGCACACTTGGAATGAACAAAAACTGCCTTTTAATTGGGTGGAAGGGTACCCCACTTATATCTCTTTCCGTTTGGAAGTTCAGAAAGTAGAAATCTCTGTAGAAATGCACACATATATGTGGTCTGTTTTATAGTTGCAATTATTTATTTGTGAAATACATGTATATTATGAGTGATGATAAATTTGTTCTCTCAGAATTGAGGTGAGGAGTGCTCTTCTTTGCTTTGTCCTTAGGTTAATGAAAGCAATATGAATCTGTATTGGCATGAAACTGCCAGCAAATTTGGCTCAAATTGTGGAACCACTGTTCTAGGCTTAAGATATGCATGGTGCTCTTAATTTGACACTGATAATGAAGAGATAAAATGCTTCCATATCTTAAATATGTGCGAGTTTCTGCTGATTCTCAGACGAAGACTCATAAATCAAGTTGTCATATTCACAAATTGAGGTATTTAATTCATCATATTTCTTAGTCTTCTAGGAAATCTTTGGTGCTGCCTGTTAAGAGGCACTGTTGAAAAGACTGGACCCTCACAAAATTATGGAGCCTTGTCAGCTCAAATGATTCCCTTCTCTTCCTGGTGCTAGAGTTCTATATTCTAGAGTTGTGCTGATAAAAGCTTGCGGCCACTGGAAGATGACAATTAAGCACAGATGCGAGTGGATCAGAGGACGGAGCTACTATTGGAGGTGTTTTACGCAATGATTGAAAGGAATTCGGTGTTTGATTTTGGTCATTTTTTAGGTAAGCATGATTGCTTGCTATGCAATTGGTGCTTCAAATATGCAGCCAAAGGAACTTTTCAAATATAGGGGTGGAGACAAGACTCTCAGATTGCAATTAGCTGATTACAAAAAGGATGCTATCTAGTTGTGCTGTTCAGATCAAGCATGCTCGTAGAGAAGCAAGCACAGTTGCTGATTAAAGAGAATTAGTGAATTAGAGGTTGGCAGCTACTCGTAACAAAGCATACACGGACATCATTAATAATCATGGACTATGTTCCATTCTTCATCCTAGCAAAGCTTGGAATAAAACCAATCCTGGAAATTCCTTGTTAATGTACCAATCTTGTTAATTAACTTTAATGAATCGCATATTTTATCTTTATAGTGTTCTTAAGTTAAATCTTCTTGTTAGTGTTCAAAGCCTATTTTGGTGGCTGTGATTTAACATTTTCCACCAAAAAAATGGAGTCTTCTCGAAATTAAGTATTAAAAATAGCCCATCTTTACTTGACAGAGCTGCACCACAAGGCATAACCCTTACAACAATTATTGAAATCGCTATTTTACTGCTTATTAAAATATAAAAAATTAGTTGCATTGTACAAAATCATGCAAACTCAATAAAACCGTAAACATATATAACTATACACCTAAATTAATAATTTTACCCCTTACATCCATTTTAATTAAATATATATATAAAATCATATATTCATAAAATCGTATGTTTAGCTTGCGATTTTAACAACTGTACAGCACTGTTTGGTCCGGATTGGTTGGTACTATTCTTATGCAAGACACTCCTGCAATCATAATATAAACAGCCCTATTCTTGGATAGGCACAATTTTCATGTTTTGATTAAAGCAAGTTAAAGGAACCACAGAGAGCAATTCTTGTACTATATTTTTCATCTGGTCTACAAATACTAGTTTACATTAGTTTTAAATCCACAATCGTTGTACAATGAATCTTTCTGTGTTATAATAAGCTTAATCCTCAAAAATAGTGCTGCTCTGAATTGCAATATGCTGGAGCAAATGATTCATCATCAAAGTCGACTAGAGCGGTTCAGGACCAAATCATTCAACAAATATAACCACACATGTAGTCAGGAAATATATGTTTATGTGTAAAAAAGACAAATCACTAAGACTATGTTAAGATTAAACCATGTCTACATCAAAAGGACTAGAATGTTTATGATCAGTGATCAAAAGGATAACAAATGACTAGAGACAGCTACATAATTCAAATCGAATGCTTTCAAATCTGGAACATGCTAGAGGATGTCATCATCATCTGATTAGATGGGCTATTAACTTGCCATGGCTCTTGAATTTCAGGCACATACTTAGGATTGCTTCCCTTTAGCTTGAAATTCTTAATGATCAGATTCATGTAGTTAAGATAATTGGTCAAAGCCATTTTTTCAGCAAGCAAAGCCTTATTTTCCGACTCAAGAGCTTGGTGACCATCAACTTTGGTATTATATACTTCAATGATTTCATGTTTCTCTCTTTCCAGGAACCCCATTTCACTTGTTAGATCCTGAAGATGCTTTTGCTTCTTCATTCTAGACCGCCTAGCCGACTCCCGGTTCGATATCATTCGCCGTCTTTTCTTTTCATCCATCTTTGCATATTTTGCATCCATTTCAGAACCTGAGCTTCCCGTGTGTAGGACATCATCTTTGTTTTTGTTTATCCCCCCCCTAGACTCGATCAATCAATATTACAATAACCTGAAGACAAAACTGTTAAACAGATTTGATGTTTTTAAGGAACACTGTAAAACCAATACAACAAAACAACTGATACAGAATGAGACAGTATTGTTGTTCTGATGTAGTTCATATCACGAAGGCTGCTGTGACATAGAACTAGACAAGCATGTAACAACCTTTGATAATTTATAAATAGGAAAAAGAAAAACGGCTGAAGATAAGATTTGGGTATGGATATGGATTTGGAAAACAAAAGGGATTTTTCTTCAGCAACAACTTGCAAGAGAATAGGAGTTTTGAAAATTTTTTTGGAAAAGTGGAGGAAAATTCAAAGGTTCTTGATAAAGGGGGTATTTATAGGGGAAGGAGATAAGAAAATTAGTGCTTATCTAGTGCTCATTATTTTATTTTGTGGATTATTGTGGTATGGCTCAGCAATTGAAATTTTATTCCTAGAGGTTTCGTTGCTGGATAAAACGGAAAACGCGTGAAAATGATAGAAAGTGTAGCGCAGTCGTAGCATGTACCTGTTTGACCGATATTACGGCCTCAGCTCCGTGCAATAAAAATGTTTTAGAAATTGCCACGTTTTAATAGTTTAATTTTGTTTAATTTTATGATTAATTGTTAACGTTTAAAGCTTAAAAAATCAATCAATTATGAATTTAATATTTAACCATTTAAAATTGTCAAATTTTACAATTAAATATCCAAATTCTATTTATTTTTATAATTAACTATCCAAAAAATTCTATAATCTAATTATATTTTCAACAGAATCGATCAGTTAGTTATTTAAAGAATCAAATCCATACGTAACCATAGTGACACTACTGAAATATTATATATGATTTATTATATTTATATTAATGATAAGATGATTAACTTGATGATCTATTAGTAAGACCATAGAAGCTTCTTGAACTATCTTAGATCTAAGTTTGTAAGGTATAAAATGGCAAATTTATACAATTCTATCAATTGGACCATCCAGTCAATTATCCGATAATTAAAATAAATCTAATAAGTATTATATTAAGTATTCTAATCATGCAATCATAATTGAGTGAAAAGGTCAATTTAATTCCTTTACAAAAAAAAAAAAAACATAATTAGTAATTACTAGAAAAGCACTTAGAACAACTTAATTATCAAAATAAACTTCTAAAATCTCATCTTGAAAATAAAATATTTATTGTTCAAACAAATTACACATAGAAAATGTGATTTGTGAAACATGTCCCTTGGATTATCGCCTTTGGAATATAGGAGAAACAAAGAAATAGTGTCATCACCATTATTTGCAGGAAACAATCTCTCAAATGCAAGTCCAGTTTCAAGCCTGGCACGTCAAACGTGTGGGTTAGTTATTCACTTAAAACTCATAATGAATATACGATTTCGATAGGTTATTTTGTTAATTAATTTTAATTATTATTTATTTTAGTAAATATTTTGAAATAAAAATTTAAATTAACAAAAAATCCAATCATAATTAAGTGTATATATATATGTGAGCTGCTAAATAACCAATAAACTAATTCCATAAAGAATATGGTCGGATTATAAATTTTTTCAGTAAATTGATATTTTAAAATTACGGGATGCGTTTCTCAATAATATACTTTTATACTTTTATGAATTATTTCATGATTAAAAAAATAAATATATAATTGTGAAAAAAAATTCTCCGAATAGCTAAGACATCAATTCCAACCACTGTAATAATAATAGATAATAGATTAGCAAAATCTCACACAAATAATGCATGCAATTTAAAAAAAATTATTAAAAAAATAAATATTACGTTGGGTTTTTCTTGATAGAGACAAGATAAAGATATTCAATATAAAAAAACCAACCACATTGGAAAGGTATTACTTTTTATAATTTAAACCCGGCTTTGCTGTGCATATAAAAACATCTGTATCAATTTTCTAATGATTGAAGATAAGGTTTGCAGTTGCAGTTTTATCCTATCCTACTTTATATAATTTTTTTTAAATGCCCAGGCAGGAAATTTTGACTAATGTCCATGATCCGATCCGATCCGATCCATAGGTTGATTTCCCTTTCATTTCCTTTACTTTGAACTGCCAGGAAATGCTTATGTTTTTTCCCACCATTTGTGTTATACAGTCCTTTCCTTCTTCCTTGGGTAATCGTAAATTACAAGAGATTTTCGGGTTTTCCAACAAACGTAGACTAATTATTCTTACGGCTCTTCCTCGATAAAAGTCAAATCCAACCGTTTATTTCCAGATATTTGAAGAAGATTTATATAAAATGAATTATGCGTTATATTGGTTTATTGTTTGAATGCGTTGAGTTGGTGTAGGAATAGAGGATAGATTGGAGATAGGTTGGATGGAAAGTCCTCCGTATTTACCTAAGTACATGATTATATTTCACCAACTATTGGCTGATTAGGTTGAGTAGGTTAACTAAGAGTATAGTTTCATAGGCATACAATTTTTTTACCTTTAAAACACACTTGACAAATTCAATTAGGTTAAGATAAAGAAGATCATTTGTTGGAAGTTTGCATATAGGTATATTTGTATCAAGTCAGAATTGGATAATGCCATTTGTAATATTTGAAAGTTCAGCGAATATATGTTTATATAAAGATGGATGTCAAAGTTATGGCTGTAAATAAGCTAAGTTGAGTTGAATCAAGTTGAGCTTTTGAAGGCTCAAGCTCAAGAAAAACTTTTTATCCAGTTTGGAATGTAGACTCGAGCTTGGCTTGCTTAACTAAATAAACTTTAGTCCGAGATCAAGTTTGGCTCATTTGCAAATCGAGCATGAGCCAGGTTAAGTTTTTTATCAAGTTTATTGAGCATTTATCGAGACTGAAATTTAAGATGAGGTTCAACTTATTTAAATAGCCATTTTTCATTTTTTTTTCAAACTTAAAAATAATATATGAGTTATTAAAAATATATATACATAAATATTAAATAGAAATTAATTTTTATTATTTTAATTAAGTATTTATATATCATATATAATAAATATAAAACACACATATCTACTAATGAGCTACTTGATGAGCCAACTCAAAAGCTTATTCACAAGTCTAAACAAACTCATTCATGAGCCAGCTCAAAAGCCTAAATCAAAGCTCAAACTCAGCTTATTTACATTGACGAGCATTACTTTAAGCTCGCTCTCAACTCTTTTATTGATTGGACTTGAGTTAAGTTAAGCTAGAGTAGTTCACAAGAGGTTTGGCTGTTTTATAGTCCTAATCAAAGTTTTAAGGAATCATTCACAAACTTTTTATCCATAATTAAACATCATTATATTTTTAAACATGAGAGAATATTTTTTAACATATTATTTATAAATTAATATATATAAATAAGTGAACAAATACAATCCAAATTCCATAATTAAACAATTACAACAACGACAAACAAAAGCGAATCTGGAGAGAGACTGAGCTATGCTGGGCATTGTACGAGTATTTTAGAAAAAATAATTCTTAAAATATAGTATTTTAAATAAATATATGTATTGTATGTATCAAAAGGGGCATCCAAATGCCTATTCTTCTTCCTTTTTTAGTCCATTTGCACTTCATTGAATGTTTTGAGTGTAAACCCTGATATCACAACTTGCTATTCCATTATAATTACCATCAACCCTTAATTGCCATTTATAAAGGAATGAATTTTATACATAGAATTTTTTTGGTTAAATTTCAGCAAAAAGTCCTCTAATAAATTTTTTATTAGTTAGTTGTGATAAACTTCAATATCTTATTAAAGCACATTTTAAGAAATTTTATAGAATGAGAAGGGCATGTGTCCAAAACTCTTAAATTTGCTTAATAATATGAATATCGAATCGATATATAACATGGAATAGATTTGGATATGTAGATAAATAAAAGAACCATTAGTAAGTAGTATTTTCTCCAAATAATCATTCATAATTGTTGCATTAATTAGATAAATTAAAAAAAATCATTGATAAAGTCCTTATTAGTTTGCTACACTCAATTTTGGTATATTATTAAAGGGTATATGAGTAATTTTGCAAGATAAAGAAAGGTATGAAGTCCAAAACTTATTAGACACTCATAATAATATAGATATATTTACAATAAGATCTTATGATATCTTTTTATGGATGAAATTGTAGGTGGACCATTGTACACATTTAGTTAGAAATAATTTTTTAATTTCCATAATAGATAAGGCAGCAAATGAGTGAGCTGCTAGCGACTATTCAAACTTGACTCACTTTAAGCTCGACTCTATTAAAACTCGATTAGTAAACAAATCAAACCCGAGCTCAAAATGTAGCTCGTTTATCTAAACGAGCTCAGCTTGAGCTTTGGTTTAAACTTACGAATCAGTTTGTGAATAAACTTTTTTTAGCCTTGTTAACATGCCCATGAACAAGCTCATAAGTAGATTTGTAATATCTTATATATAAAAAATAATTAAAATAACAAAACTAAATTCTATTTAACACATCGCTACAACCAGAAAACACAATTAGTGGTGCACCGAAAAGCAATCTGACACAGCCTTTTTATGCTTAAGTTGATAGTGGGTCAAGAGAGAGCGCAAGTATGTAAACAAAGAATGAGAGTATGACCAAGAACCAATTCAATGCATTTTCCTTGTGGCAATGGTCATGTCAAAGTGAGGCTTACAAAATATCCTCTAGCCACATGGTGCACTCTTAAGGGAGGGAAATAAGCTCAAGCGGGGATCTCGTTCTTAGTAGCTAACATGGACCCGAGATGGTGGTGGTGATCATTTGAAGAGAGTGGTCGGATATGTGGAGAACAATTTCTATCGAGCACCTTCAGAGAGGTATGGTGAGTTGAGGAGGTTTAGAGTACTTTCAAGGAGATATGACGAACTGAGCAGGTTTAGAGTACCTCCGAGAAGATATGGTGAGTAAAAAAGGTTTAGAGTACCTTCGAGGAAATGTTGCAAGACTATGGGATATTATTGAATGTGCAACCAGGCAAAGGATGAGCTCGGTTGAGAAGGAACTCTAGGGAGATATAAGAGACGGATGGGATGTTCTCATCAAAGGAGGAGCTTGGAGGAGGAAGACCTCGTTTTGTAAAAAATAAAAAATATGTTGTCTAAATAAGTTGAGCTTGAACTTAAATTTCTAGATTGATAAAAACTTGGGTAGGTTTGAGGTGCTCAATTTGTAAATAAGTAGAGCTCAAACTCAAAATAAAACTCGTTTAACTAAATGAATCAAGCTTAAACCTAAATTTTGGGCTTGATAAAATGTTTGGCTCGTACAAACTCGATAATTTCTAAACAAGAGAAACCCAACCTTTAAAACCTCAATTCTACTCATTTGCAGTCCTATTAATTGGTGTCGTCAAAGCATTTGCCAAAAGCCTTAAGTAAAGATTTTTCCTTTGTTCATTATCTCCAGTTTTTTATTACACCATTCATGAAAAATCAAGTCGTTGAAAAAGAAAAAAAAAAAAAAAGGTTCATTTCATACCTTCACAAATAGACTTAAGCCCTCTTAACAACTCCTATAATAATCTAAATATATCGTTGCTAATTGCAATCAGCTTCAAATGATTTAAAAGGAAGATTAGATAAACAAGCTTGGCAATGGACCAAGTTTGACAAACGGCAAAGTTGATGATAACGTTAAAAAAATGTTGTCCTCGTTGAAAGATTGAAGGAGACAGGCTCAGTACATGCACTTATTCGAAACTTTCTATAGTGATGATATTTGATACGTAATCTCATCATACTCTAATACCCAATCGAATTTTGAAGCTAAGTACAAGTATGAAAGTTGAATCCCTCCTCCGATCGATCCATAAAATATTGAATATTTTAAATTTATACATAATCATAATTGCACTATTGAAATATTTATAATATTTGTTTCTATAATTATTTTGATGATAGGATAGTCGAACAAAACACAATTCCATGCTAAATTCTTCACATAAATAAGATAAGAGGATGGAAGGTGGCCTACGTATGTCATAGCGAACTGACGGTTGCTTAATCATCTAAGATAAAACCAACTACAATACTAGATGCCACATGAGGCTGCCGAATAGGCCAACTTGGCTTACGTGAATTGATGTCCTTTGGCCATTACAAAAACTCATATATTGCTTATCCAGACATAACCCAGGAAAAATAAAGACAAAACCTAGGTTGAGAGGCATAGTGTTGATACCAAGGCACTAAATTAGTTATCTACTCTAACCCAAGAAGTTAAAAAGAAAAATAAAGAGCTAGTCCTGTATTTTAGTAAAAGAATTTCAATAAATAGTATGAAACCGATGGTAGGATTGATGGAAATGATCCACCTATTTTTATTGTAAAAATTTCAAAATAAAAGTTTTTTCTTTTTTCGGTGGCAAAAATAAAAAAATTGGACTGTGCAAGCTAAAAGTTCCTTTTTTTTCTTCCTTTCGAGTTATGTATGAGAAAGAAAACTTTTTTCAAATTACTTATTAGTATAAGAGGAAATGTCTTGAGAAACGATGTGGCATGTTCCTCTTTATCCTTGTGATTTAGAGATTCTCAAAGCTAAGAAGGAGATAAAAAGGAAATTAAAGAAGTAAGTGCTTCTAGTGGTAAACGTTCGTTTATTTTGGTAAGAGTTGTGAAGAATAGAAATAGAGTTTAATAATGATCATGTGACTTGTGAATTTTGAAGTAATAAAAGTTTGTACAGAAAAATTGTTCATTATAAGCATTTGGATATGTTAGTATGGGAGTACAAAAGTTGAATTAAGATATCGCATGATTGAATTTGTCCACAACTTCAAAATTCAAAATCTGAGGTTGAAAAAGTAGCATTAATCAAGGTCGTCCTCATAATAGGCACATAAAAAGCTACGTTAAACATTTGCATTTTGCTTTCAATTCTAGGTCATTCTTGCATCTTATACTCCTTTTTTGAACCATCAAAGGCTCTAACAGTTAATGAGATCGGACTAATATCATTCTTGCATCCACAAATCAAGGGTAGGGGAAATTTTATGATTCCTTAAATTTTTAATAAGACAGTCTTGTTAATTATTTAATCGCTTAATACTATTAAAATTCATGCTACAGTCATCCCTAGGCACTTCACCCATCATGAATAAAGTTTTAAAATGTTAAATCCCCTCCTTTCCCTAGATTCGCTATCAAAATCAATTAAAGCTTTAATATAGGTCCAGATTGTTCAACTAGAATTCCCTCCAGTACCCTCACTTCTTTTAGCACTTTCATAGAACATATCTATGGGATCAAATGAAAGCAAGCTTCCACAGATATACCTGAGCAAGGACCTTAGTAAGTCAATCATGGCTTTATGTTCCATTGCCTTGATTATCTACAAAAACAAGTCTAACTCTTTATCCTGTAAGTTGTCTTCAATCTGAGTTGCTTACTTATTGCCTTTACTAACAACTATCTTCTTCATACTGTTATTAGTAGAGTCTTGTACATACTCATAATAAGTCAGATTTATAAATTGCTAATCTAGTGTTTACCTTATGATAATCAAAAGGAACTATTTTATGCTTGTCTACCTAGATTCAAATGTTAAATACTAACTTCTTTGGTGTTTGTTTGAATTTCTCCTCTTGATATCTATAGCAGTAAATGATAACAGACTCATGGCTTCCCCCAATCATGCAGATTTCTCCTTCCTTAAATGCTTTAGTCTTACTCTTTTCTTGCTTCAATTATCTATCCTCCTCTTTAAGTTTGAATCCTCACCCCATAAAACACTGTCTTCTAGTGGGGTTAGAGTTCTCATGCACAAGTAATCAACTAGGTACTCATATTTGCTAGAAAGCTCACCTAAGGTGCCAACTGTATGGTCCTCATCAAGCTACCTCTCTGTGAGCTCCTTTTCCATACTTTACTTGGATTCTTTCAAACCTCCAAATTCGAAGGTAACCACTTGCAAGATAACTTCTTCTTTTTTTCTTTTTACCCCTCTTAGGACATTTTATGAGTCTCTAACTTTACTCGAAAGTGATATATTAGCTTCATATACTACCAAAGCCCTACTTGCCTCGTGTTTCAAGCCATTTGTGTTAAAGGACATGATGTTTCATTTAGGTTTAAGGGAAGTTCTTCCTCTTCCTTTTGGTCATCAAATGAGTTACTTTCATACTAAACTTATACTAATTATGAAAAAATTGTGCCAATTTCTCTTAGGTGCTTATCTCATTTAAGTCTAGTTAAGAACACCAAAAAAGGGTTGATTCTATAACAATGTCTTAGAAGGTTTGGACAATCAATGAATCATATTTAGTGTATCTTCCTATCTTACAAATGTAGGGTGCAACATGGAGCATTTAATTTTATTATAATTCTCAAACTCAGGAACCAAAATCTTGAATTTTTTTCCTATTCCTATAATACACATTAGTTAAGCCCATTTGATACGATAAGAAAACCACACCAACTTGTGATCAAACCCATTATTGAAATTTGAGATTTAATCCTGGATCGTTCTGAGAAACCTAGTGAAAACCGTGACCCATTGCCTATACGGAAATAAGAACCTTGATATGATAGAAGACGTCACAACTGGTGATGGAAAACTGATTGATAAATCAAAAGGGTAAACGCCATGGGAAAATCCCGATAAGTTCAATAACAAGTTTGTCGAGCCTGGATTTTGAAAAATCATCCGGTTCATTTCTCCTAACCCGATTCATATTAAACCCTAACCCATTTAACATGAATCCTCGACTAGGGGTTAAAAGAAATTTTAATTTTTTAAAACTTTTTAGAGTCGCCACCTGATATAAATCGGGAAAAAATAAAAGCTAGGATTAATGGGTCGGTTAATCCTAACTTAGCCACTAGTCTGCGAAAAGTTTGATTTAAAAATCAAATTTTTAAAAAATACCAGATATCTGAGTTCGGGGGCTAACCTATTAAAACCTAAGCGGTTACCACTTTAAATTTAAAATTTAGAATTTATCCTTTTCTATACTAAAAAATTCAAACAAAACATTTATAAAACAAATATCTACAAGTTTAATCATGCATTTTTATTTTTATGTATTTTTTCTTAGGATTTAAATATCAACAAACATTTGTATTTTTCCTTTTAAAAAAACTTATAATATGTACAAAATGATTATTTCAAATTATCAAAACAAAATATGTTTTTTCTAATTTTATTGTCGCCCCGTAGGTGCCTACGTACTCGCTAATCGAGATCAGACAAAACGTAGTTCTTTTATAAAGAACTTAGTTTGTTGATCAATTTTATATTTTTAAAATATTCTCACTTTAAGTTTATTAAATTTCGAATTTTTTATGAAAACTAATTTTGATGATCCTATGATCTAATCAATTGAATTTTATTTCATAAAAAATATATTTTTCTAAGTCCAAAAATCATTTTTTCTAAAGAAAAAACCAATTTATGATAATTCATGGCTAATTTAATGCTACATGAAAATCAATTTTGAAAACTTTGAGTATTAACTTTATAGCGAATTTATAAAGATAATTTTGATAAAAACTTAATTAATATCATGATTTTTTAAAAAAACAATTTTTATCTTTATTATTCAACAACAATTTTGGTTTAAAAAAATCTATTAACAATTTATTATTTTTGAAAATTCAATAATCATCACATATGTTCAGAACATATTCAAAATATATCATAACAAAATTAAAATACAAAAACAAAACATCTCATGCATCAAATATATATTTAAAGATCAATCTATATGCAAATACATATTAAAAAATATCAAAAAATATCAAAAATTGTTAAACACATGTAAATTTATATTAAAAATAATTATTCTAATTTTTCTGGATTTTTCTGGATTTTTTACGAATTTTTATTAATTTTTTCCTATTTTTCGAAATTAAATATATAATAAATAACTAAAATATTGCGGACTAACCTGGACCGTTGGATTTTCTCGGATCAGATCTGGAGCGTCTGATCTGTGGACTAAATCTGACCGTCTGATGAATTGACTCGCGATCTGGACCGTGGATCTAATGATCAAATCTGGAGCGTAGGATCTGCTAATCAAATCTGGACCGTAGGATCCTCCGATCAAATCTGGACCACAGGATCTCTTGATCAAATCTGGACCACAGGATCTGCTGACTTTTGACCGACGACCGTTGACCGACGACCGACCACCATTGACCGACGACCGACCGGGTTGGATCTCGGATTTCGGGTCGGATCTTGGATACCCGTCGTGTGAAGAAGACGATTACGGTGACTTCAAGGCGTTCCTCGGCGCTCCTGGTGGTTTTCGAAGGCTACAACCTTGTCAGCCCGACGTGGATGGGGGGGCTGCTGCGTCGTTGGTGGTGGTGGTTCACTCCCAGAACCACCAGAAGTGGCGGTTCGTGTGGTGGCCCAACGGCGGCAAGAATAAAAAAATTTCGAAAATTTGCAGAACTTCCAATGCAAATTCGAGCAAATCTAAACACTATAATCAATCAAGAACACTTCCTAGATGATCCTAACACTCTTTAATTGGATCGAAATCCCCCAATCACTTCGAATTTGCAAATTTTGCAATTCGAGCACTTTCTACTCTATTTTCAGATCTCGATCGTGTAGTGTATGTTTCGTGAATTGAATTGTGTTTTCTGCTTGTGGGGTGATCCTATTTATAGATTTCGAAACAATTTGTCATTTCGAAGCTTCGTACTTGTTCAATTTTCGAATCACGAATCGTTACATTTTTCAAACAAGAACGATTCAAAATTGGGACTCGATTCGTGATTGTTGGTTCAAATTGATCACGAATATTATGTTTATACATCATAACTCTTCGATTAAGTGTGTTTAATTTGATCAAAGAACACAATTCGGCCAATTTTAAAATTTGAAAAATCATGTCTATTCAAATTTTTTCCCAATTTTCATGCTTTGATTAAGATGTCTTTTGGAATGAAAAAATGCACGAATTGTGTATAGATGTGATGTATCCCATGCCTAGTTCGTGTCTGTACAATTATTTTCGAAAAAACACAAAGATTCATTGCTCAAATGAGGCCTCAAAGTGGATGAACCGATGTGTCTTTTGGGAAAAAAAAATTGGACAAAAAGAGGCAAAATCTGCCTTGGGCTAGGATCGAACTCGGGTCCCCTCGCTCTGTGTCCATGGTCTGAACTGTTAGGCCGTTGGCCTGTGCCTTGGTCATATAGCTAACCCACTAATACTTAGCACTAATAAAATATATGTTATATTAAGCTCAAATAATTATTTATTAATTTTTCTTACATATATTTTATTTACATTACTATTATTTATTTAATTATTTAATTATACATATTTTATTCCTCTATATTTTTATTTTTTTCTATTTCTCTTTTTTATTATACTATTGTTTATTATTTTTATTATTATATTTTATATTTTTAATGAACTCAACATGACATAATTTATTATAGACTTAAGCCTATTTTTTTTAATTAGGCAAAAATTGGGTGTCTACAAAGTTCTTTCCAGAACTCAAAAAGAAAACTCTCTAATTTTCATTAATCAAAAGATATGTGATATGTATACAAGCAAATATGTTTATATAGACTAAACAAAGAAACCTAAAAGACATAATAAAATAAAACTGGCGTTCCAAAGAAGGCTGGTGGCCTACATAACAAATTGGGTAGCCTAAAAACAAAATAAGAAAAAGAAATAAAATTATGAGACAAGAAGGCGAGTAGCTTAGCATTGTACGCCGGTAGCATTGTACTAAAGGCTGGCGGCCTTAAAGCCGACATACAAACCAAATTTCAAGGCTAGCTATTCTTTTTATCTAAGTCGACGATGTTTGATATTCCAATTCTTGTTTAATGCTATTTGAAGCTTCAACACTTTAATCTTTGGTGTCCCAAACTATTTTATAAGCTTCCTTGGTTTACTCACTCATGTTTTAATAATTGGAACTCCAATCAATGAGCCTTTAATTCTTTGAAATGGATTGTTAATCTTGAACTTGGTCAGCTCCAATGATGATGCTATCATATCCACATCATTCTCTCCTTCTTTGAAAATATTCATCCTCGAATCTTCTCTTTTGGACTTTTCTGAATTGCTTCCATATGTGGACTTATCTGAAGCACTAGGAATGAAATCAAGTTGATGATCAATTCCATCTAGAAGTTTTCGAGAACACAAATCTTGAAAATCCTATAGCTGTGAAACAGTTTCACTAGGAAAAGAGAAATTATGATTATTAGTTGGAAAAAAAAATATCACTCTCAATCTCTCTTCTCTTATCAATTTCATTCTCTACTTTTTCATCACTCAAATTCATTTGCTTTTGGCTCCCTTCAGTGCTAACAGGTGTTTGAGTTTCACACTTTAATAATTTTCTCTCATTACTCACTAGTATATTTTCATCACTTTTGTTTTCAATCTCACTCTTTTCATCTTTCTCATTCTTTTCTTCACTCTTAATCTTTTCAAGAGCACTCTTTTCTTTTTCTCTTTTCCTGAATTGCCTCGCAATCCTCATATGATCATCAATAGCTTCCCATGGATCAAGGTGTACTAAATTTACTCGCTTTTGGTTGAAACTCAAAGAATAGCAATCTTTGCATCCGTCATACATAGCTTTCCTTTCATACTTCCATGGTCGCCCCAACAAAATATGACCAGAATGCATTGGAATTATATCACATAAAATATCATCATCACAATATTTTCCAATGGAAAAGGCAATCATAACCCGTTCAGTCACCATAAAATGTCCATACTCATCCTGTATTTTGTATAGTGCTCTGCACTTCAAAGTTTCCAAACCTAGTTCTTCCACCAATAAGGTATTAGCAATATTTATAAAACTCCCACTATCAATTGTCAAACTATATACCTTGTTATTTACCAAATATCTTGTATGAAAGATAGGTTTATCATCATCCATTTGTATTTCACTTTTTTTTATATATCAAAACCTTATATTTAAAAAAAAATCATAATTTTCACAAAAAAAACCCTAAAAGCCAATTTTTTTTACATGAACTTTTTCTTCTTTTTTTTTATCACAAAGATACCAAGACTAGCAATCCTAACAACAGACAATCAACTAGATTAAACAACTCCCAAAACCCACAAAGAAAACAATCAAAAGATATGAACGATTTGAGTTATCTCTAATTGAACTGAGATCTGGAATTCTTAGAAATCCTTAGCTCTAATGCCAAATGATACGATAAGACAAACCACATCAATCAATGATGAAACCCATTATTGAAATCTGAGATTTAACCCTGGGTCGTTCTAAGAAACTGAGTGGAAACTGTGATGCGTTGCCTATATGGAGACAAGAACCTTGGTGTGATTGAAGACGTTACAACCGGTGATGGAAAATTGATTGATAAGTCAAAATGGTGAACGCCATGGGAAAATCCGATAAGCTTAATAACAAGTTCTTTCCAGAACTTGCAAAGAAAACTCTCTAATTTTCATTGATAAAAAGATATGTGATATGTGTACAACCAAATATGTTTATATAGACTAAATAAGGAAACCTAAAAGACATAATAAAATAAAACTAGCGTCCCAAAGAAGGCTGATGACCTACATAACAAATTGGGCGGCCTAAAAACAAAACAAGAAAAGAAAAAAAACGAGACAAAAAGGTCGACAGCTTAGCATTGTATGCCTGTAGTATTGCACTAAAGGTTGGCAACCTTAGAGCCGGCGTACAAACCAAAGTTTAAGACTGGCTGTTCTTCATATCTAGGTCGGCGGTGTTTGATATTACTGCTCTTGCTTGATGCTATTTGAAGCTTCAACACTTTAATCTTTGGTGTCCCAAACTATTTTATAAGCTTCCTTGGTTCGCTTGACTCGTATTTTAATAATTGGAACTCCAATCAATGAGCCTCTAATTCTTTGAAATGGATTGTTGATCTTGAACTTAGTCAGCTCCAATGATGATGCTATAAGATTCACATCACCATCAATTCAAATCCTGCTTATTCTTTAGTAGCTTCATCTTCTCATTTATCTTTTGGGTCAATTATACCAGAAGATATCAACATTTAAGGGTAAGTTCATTTGAAGTATCAACGTTTTGAATAGTTAAAAAAAGATATAAATGCTTGGCAAAGTGTATCAAATGAAGTATCAATGTTTTGCAAAATTTATTTGAGACACCAACGTTTGGATTAATTTTTAATTAAATCTCTTTAATTTTCCATCAATGGCCAATTATTGATATCCTATTTGACTCACTTTACCAAATATTGATCTTAAAATGTTGATACCTTAAATGAACTTATCCTAAAATATTGATACTTTTTTTTAACCACTCAAAATATTGATATCTTAAATAAATTTACGCTCAAACATTTATTACTTTTGATGTAATTTACCATTAATCTTTTGTATTATTTTCTCATGCATTCCTTTTTATCTTTCTTCTTGTTCTTATGTCTTTGAGATCAATTGTATTGTTGGATTTACCTTCTTGTAGAACAAGCTTGAGGTTCTCATCTTGACATCTCTATATTGATGTCAATCTATCTATTCTGCTACTGATGCTTCGTCTATGTGACTGTGACTCTTACTTAGGTTATCTAACCACTATGATTTCATCAAGTCTTCATTCCATTACAATAATTCTTTAATCCATAGGGTCATTGATTAAGCTTGACATCTAGATCTTGATCCAGTGGCTATTGGGTTACCAACTGAGGCTAACCATTCTGGTGCAATCTTGATGGATCTGCATTTTTTAAGTAATCCTTATAAGTGAAAGTTCCATTTTTTTCCCCTAAAATTTTTTTCTTTGAATATTTTCAAAGGTTCTCAAATTGGTTCTTTAAAGAAAGAAAGAAAGAAGTAAATGACTAATAAGGAACTAAAACTGCATAGCCATTAAAATTGGGTTCATAAAAGAAAATTTGATTGCATAGGGCCTTATTATAGACCTAATATATAATTTGACCACATGGAGATAGCTCTAGTGGGTCAATTACATGGCTCTTAACTCAAGTGGACAAAATACAAAAGATTTATGCATTTACGAATTGGCCTAACGGGCTTTTCAAACTTTGTTTAGACTGAAAGAGAGCTTTACACATAAAAGCAAGCTCCAATTGCAATTGTTTGTTCCCTTTTCCTTCTTTTGGTGATAATTCATAATCTCTCCAATAATACTTCTCTTTCTCTTTTACTTAAACCTCATTTTCCCAATTCCTAAAGCTCATTTGTACTCTTAGTGTTGAACTTCCCTTTAACTAAGCTTTGATCAAATCCTAATAAACTTTTTTCTTTTGAATGTTGGGATCTTATCCATGAATATTAGGGGCTTTATAAAGGATTGTGCCAGCCTTATTATATAATGTCTTCTATTGATTTGACCTACTAGGTAGGGATGGACATAAAATTAAAAGGTGGGGGCATTATCAACATCATCAAAACTACTAAGCTCATGATTTATTATAGAAAGAAAATGTACAACCTTAAAATGTCAAATTCAACAAGAAATTCAAAATATAACTAGTCAATTTTTCCAATCATGAAATTCATATATGATGAAATCTATACTTTTCTTGAGAAATATGATGAGCAAGAAATTCATCTTCTATATAATTTCTTGATTTTGATTATAATATATGATAAAGGCATAACACACAATGTGGATGGCACATATGATGGTCTAGGACCTAGATATCATATATTACAAATCATACATACATACAACTTTATATGTAGTAATTTACAAATATAATTTTCTGTATAAATTAAATAATGTAACATATAATTGATATCTTTATGGAATTATATATAAGCTAGATGTCATTTATCCATAATACAACATATTTTTCTTTTATAGAATTTTAAATAATTGGTATATAAAATAATAATATTAGAATACATTCTTAAAAACTAAATACAAAAAAAGACTTTCATGAAAAGAAAAAGGTGGTGATTCGATTTATGTTGTGGTGGTGTTTAAAAAGTATTATAGGATTGGTTTCGAAGTATGAAAGTGGAGGTGATTCATATTTTGATGACAAACGAGTTCAATTTGTGGTGGTTAGTGGTTATGGCCTAAAGCCATAGAAAGGGAAAGTGCAGGTCAGAGATCATATGAGAGCATTCATAGCAATAGGTTCTTTAAAAGGTCCTTAAATTTGCCACATAAGTATTTTAATAAGGACCTCTTTTTAAAAAAAAAAAATTACCATTTTATCTTTAATATTCTTTTACATAAGGTTCTTCGTATCTTTTTAAATTTTATGGGTCTTATATACCTTTACACAATACATTTAACAAAGTAAAAACATATAAAAACACATAAAGAACTTTACCTTTTAGGATCATGCAGAGAGGATTTCAAAACGTGATGTCCTTCCTTAATGAAGAGATGCAGGGAAAACACTATAAACTTGCATTACATAGGCATTAAACCCCTAACCTTTTAGTCACAAAACCAACCTATTACGAATGAACTAATCTCTGCTCTTATGCTAATTTAATGTTGAAACTAAATTAGGACCTTTGCAAGGTCCTTAAAGTGACACATCATTATTATACAATTCTCGTTCTTTAAAGAACCTCATCGCTTCATTCGTAATATTCTTTACATGTCTTTTTAAATTTTGCGGATCCCTTATACGTCTACATTATGCACTTAATGAAGTAAATATATATATATAGGATACAAAGAACCTTCCTATCCCGTAAAACCTCAAAAAGTGAGTTCCTTTCTCAACATAATTCATTTGCTTCAACCATCGTAAAGATGCAATGAAACCATTATAAACTTATATTAGATGAGTATCAAACCCCAACATTTTAGTCACAAAACAAACCTATAAACACTAAGCTAAGCTTTGCTCTTATGCAAATTTGTTGTTCAAACTAAATGGGGATCTCTACAAGGTTCTTAAAGTGCTACCTTAGTATTTTAATAATCTATTCTTTTTGTTTTTTTTTTTTAAATCTTGCTACTTTATACCTAAGGTTCTTTACATGAGGTTCCTCATATCTTTTTAAATTTTTTGGATCCTGTATACTTTTACATAATACGCTTAATAAATTAAAAAATTATAAAGAGACGTGAAGAATCTTACTTTTTAAGATCATTCCCAGATGACCCAAAATGTATAAAAAAAAACTCTTCATATCTCATAGGATCTCAAAAAGTTAGATCCTTCCTCAACATAGAGCCTCAAAGCTTTGAGCTTCATTTGCTTCAGCCATGGTAGAAATGCAACCAAACCATTATAAACTTGCATTACGTGAGTATCAAACCCTTGACCTTTTAGTCACAAAATTGACCCGTAACCATTGCGCTAAGCTCTGCTCTTATGCTAATTCAATATTCAAACTAAATTGAAGAAAAATTACAAGCTCAAATCACCAAGTTACACGAAAGGAATTTCTCCATTAATTTTAGGTCTATTTTCCAGCATAATGTTCCAATAAGTTTATATATTGAGTCTCCTTTAATTAAAAAAAAAGAAGAAGAAGAAGAAGAATTTGCAAAAATCAGACATTAAGAAGTTTACATATTAAGCCTCTTTTAATTAAAATAATAATAATTTGTACAAAATTAGACAATGGGATGGATAATTTAATTAAGGTCAAGGAATTTTTTTTAATCGCAAAAATACCTCTGAGTAAAAAAATGGTCCCAAAAATAGGTAAAATTTAAATTGAATCAATCTCTTAAAGAGACAAGTTCGATACAATTACTTTGAACTCGTCTCTTAAAATATTAATTAGGGTCTGTTTGTTTGTTGGCAGATTACAAATACAAACACTTTTTTCTAACAAATTATTTATAAAGAATCAGATACAAATAAAAAAATTTGGCATTTTTCATTAAAAGATCAAATATATCAAATATAAATAAAATATAAATATAAATCGGACATATTTACATATATCATTTTGAAAAAGATACAGATACAGATGAAAAAAAAACCATCCAAGTAGACCCTAGATATAAAACTCATGGTTTCTCTTTCTAATATATAAGGATGAGTAGGTAACCCTATCATACAGAGTGCCTACCGGATCCTCCTTAACCGATTAGGATCCGGGAGGGTATTAAGGGCCAAAAGGTAGGTTGTGGGTATCAATTTTTCAGTGGAAATAAACATGAGATCTTTAAATCATGTACTCATCATGAAACTTGTACTATATTAGACACACTTTAAAGGGGATCGGCCCCCTAAAAAAATGAATGAATGAATTGTGTAATAATGATAAAAAGAAAAGTTATACGATGTTATTAATACTGCTGGAATCCTTACGGCT
Organism: Combretum micranthum; assembly: GCA_024138025.1. Classification (NCBI taxonomy): domain Eukaryota; kingdom Viridiplantae; phylum Streptophyta; class Magnoliopsida; order Myrtales; family Combretaceae; genus Combretum; species Combretum micranthum. The sequence continues at coordinate 353,824 of JAMXBD010000446.1, read as the reverse complement.
CTTCCACTCCAATGAGGGGTGAAGGTGCAATGCATTTTATATAAATTTGCATCGTCGAATTTTACACAACATTTGTCTACTTTCTTTCTTCTTCTTTTTTTCTTTGCCCTAACAATTTTCTACTTTTTAAATTAATTGTTTATGATTCACTACTAAAATTTTACTTGTCTACTTTTCTAATTAATTTTTTTAATTTAAATTAACTTATTGATAAATTGATTATGATGAGAAAGGAAATCTTGTGGGATATCACTCATAATTTTACTAGATACCATTATACATATAATGAATCCTCTATAACTTCATGAAATGTTTTATTAAAAATTAGTTAATGTTTTGATATCTTATTAGATTTATTTAGTAAAATTATAAGGTTGAACACATGTTTAGGATTGATTTAAAAAAAATACACAAATATAAATTATACAAAAAAGAATTACCAAAATAGTGTTCATATATCGCATCTTGGAGTGAAGATACAAGTATTTATATTTGTATCGCATCTTCGGATAGAGATATAATAGCATAGGCAAAAAAAAAAAAAAAAAGAAAGAAATCTAGGTGCTTGAGTATCGCATGTTGGTTATACGATATGAAATACCCTAAACCTTCACATATATTAGAAATTGGGTTTAGATAGATTTGAATGAATTAAATCAATCATAGGATATAAATAGACAAGTTGACAAAATTAGATTAGTAATTAATTAAATGAAATTTGAGATTTGAAATCTAAATTCTCTAAACAAGTCATTGAAATGTTTAGAGGATTCCTAAACTCTTGATTCTTAGCCTAAACACTAATTCCTAAATCTTTACAAAATTTGAGTTCATTTGCTTGAATAAAAATATCAATTCTTAAACCCGAACTCAAACTAAATATCTTTCATCCAAAATAGATTCCTAAATTAAGTTCTTATTTTAAGTCCTTAATTTCTAACCTATCGATTCTAAAATTATCTTTTGAATACTTCTAGAACTATATATATTGATCTAATAGTTTTAAACTTATACCTTATTCGAAAAATATCAAATTTTTATTAAATCTTATCTTTTCCTTTTCTTTTTCATCCTCTGCCTCTCTCTTCTTCTTCTTTCTTTCTTCCGTTTCTTTCCTTCTTCTCTTTATTTCTTTCTTTCTCTCTTTCTTTCTTTGTTTGATCTCTCCTTCTCAATCTGAAATCCTAGACAAGATTAAGAAGATAAATTAAAACTAAGGAAGAAGATAGGAAAGAGAAATCAAAGCTAGAAGTACAAGAAGTTGCATGATTTAGCCAAAAAAGCTAAGTTTTCTATTTCTATTTCTCTTTGTTTTTACTTATTATTTACATTTGTAATTGATGAGTTAATGTTGAATTGGGTTAAGAGTGTTGTTTATTTATATATTTGTTGGTTTAATGGTTGATGGAAGTTGGGGATTGGTTGGATGAAGAAGATGATGAATAGTGGTTATGGAGGTTGATGAAGTTTGAGATGTTTGATGTGGTGAATATGAAGTTTATGTTGTTTGAATGTTATATTGATCATATAACAAGATTTGGGAAACTTTGAAATGAGTTTAAAGAACTTTGAGAAGTGTAAAATGCATTTAAAGAACAAAGGATTTCATCATTTTCTCGTTCCAGTTTGTACAACCTGATGCACGGGCGTACACATGCTCGTGCAAGCCTTAAAATCCTTCAAATTTTCTCGGGTCACTTTTTCATGCTCAGCACGGCCTCGAGCACAGCCATGCACTCGGTCGTGCAGCCTTCCCCTATTTCGCAACCTGTTTGTATTTTAGCCATAACTTTTTCATCTGACCTTCGATTGAGGTGATTCAAGTCACGGTGGAAATATTAAAAAGAGATCTAAAATTTTTATGTTTTGATTTTTTACAAATTCAAAAATTATCGATGCTTAAATTTTAGTTCTTTCCAGCCATTGTATTTTTCAAACAAAGTCAAAAACTTGTTTTTGTTTGTTAAATGTGTTTTTGCTTAGGAAATGGATCTTTTTGAGCTAAAATGAGAAGATAAGTGATATTGATGTGTTAAGTGAATTAATTCATGTAATTAAACATGGGTTAAGTAGATTTATAGATTTAACAAATAATTAGATTAAATCTAGAAGTTAGTTATAAAATGAACTTAGTTAACAAACCTAGGTTCAACTTGACTAAATGAACTTGAATGAACTAAAATGGATTAGATTGTTTAAGTTTGATGAATTTGGCTAGTTTAAGTTAATGTAAGCTCGAATTGACATAGATCTTAGATATATAATGAATTAGTAATTAATCTAAGTCCAAATTGGCTTAATGAACTTCACTAAGCTAAAAATGAATTAGATTGATATAGTTTAATCACCTTGGCTTAGTAAATGACTTAAATGAATAATTCTAATCAATTTGGATAAGGCTAAGCTAAAATGGATTAATAGCTATTAATTAGCTTAGATGAATGAATTAGGATGATCTTTGAATAATATGGTGAATATTTTGTTTCAAATGTATGTTTACTTGGAAAATGAATGCTTTTGGTTTATGAATTCTTTGTTAATGTTTTTGTAATAAAACACTATAAATAAAGAGAAAAGAAATTCTTTGATAGACAAAGGAGAACTGTCCATATTTTGGCGAAGCGATCTTCGCAGCCATAGTGGGGTTCCTAATTAGTGTCTGATCAAATAGGGTTTAATAAAATGAGTTTGGGATGAATGGATAAATAGCTTAAGTTCTTATATGATTTTGATGAAGTAGATGATTAGTTTAGTTTAGTTTCTTATACGAGTTCTTTCCTTAACAGAAATGGATATTTGATTTATCTTCTGGATTATCTTCTGAAATTTCCTTCTGAGGCTATGTTTGGATTTCATATTCAAGGTACGCAGTAACTTGCGTGATGATTGATAGGATAGGCATCCTAAATGGATTAAGAACTTAAAGACGGCTTAATAATTGATGATGTTGGTTATGTTTTACGTCGTTGAATCCGGAACCGAAGAGCGACAACCTTGTCATGATGCAATGGCACGGTAGTTTTGGCACTTAGCTCAATCCTTTGTCATGATGCAATGACTCAAATCCATGATGCAATGGTGGTTTCTTTTATTGGCTAAGTGGGTAGCTAATAGGGTTAACTGTATCGGTATATTCTCTACTTAGGCTTAGGAGGAAATAATATGTTTTAGTTCACAGGTATGGGACAGTTGAACTAATTGATGTTATAGACCAGGATAAGTGAAGTGTATAAAAGAGTGTGAACCCTAGATGATGCTATTAATATTCTTTATCGGTTAGATATAAGAGATATAGATATCCGATCTATCTATATCAACCCTCTGAGCAGCTGCTGTTACTCAGGATCCCTAGATTCCCATTGGCTTGTTCCGAAGTGTGAGTGCTCCATTGCTGATTTGTTTATTTTAATGAAAATATAATAACTTATGGATTGATGTATTGCATTTAGTTAAACTCGCGTGCCACTACGTGTGTGATTGTGTTACTGTGTACTGGGCTTCGGCTCATCCTTGTTGTTGTTATTCTTTTTACAGGTTTTGTTGTTGATGCTGATGTTGATGTTGATGAGGATGGTGATGGTGATCATGATTGATGTGATGATGTTTGTCCCGAGTTTTGGGCGATTCTGAAGATATGGGAGAATGTGGTGAAATGTGATAGGATCGAGATATTACTTGTATTTTATTTCTTCTTTTGTTTTGTTTTATAAGAGGACTGAATATATTTATAAATTCTATTTTCTTTTAAAGGCTTGTTAATGCCCAATTGATTGTAAATGATTATCTACCCCTAAGAGTAGATCATAAAGTGTTTTTATAATGTTAGTTTCTTAGAAAACTGGTTTGCTCTGTAGGGAGTAGAAGTTTATAAGTTGTTTTATAAAATTTAATTTTTCGCTACTAAATCTAGTTGTTGCCAGAATCTAACTAAACGATTTCATAAATTCTAAAATCGAATAGCAATGTTCAACATAAACACCTTCTTTTAAGACAACCTTACGTATAATTCGTAAGAGTTATACGTGGTTGGGTACTTGGTGTGCTTAATTTGAGAATTGAGCATATTGGGTCTTTACACGATATCGCCTTACCCTGTATCGCATAACCAACGAGCGATACACCTATATTTATAGGTATATCGTTTGTTAGTCATATAATACACAAGTAAGTGTATCGCACAACCAATATGCTATACACTTATAATTTTTAAAAAATCTGAATCGCATTACCAAGATGCGATACAACAACACTGCTTTTGTAATTTTTTTTTAAATTTTGTTTTATGGAATTTTTTTTAAAGTACAGGGTACATGTAATTTCCTCTAAAATTATAGAAGTTTTTCATGAAAAAAATATATAAATTTTTTAAACCATTATCATATAGAGATATATACATATATAGTAGTTTCAACATTTATAAAGAGATTCCTTATTTATTTATAAGTCATTCAGTGATTACTTTCCATACTTATCAAGTATTTTATGAAATCTGAATATTAATCATAATCGCATTATTGAAATATTTTTTATATTTGTTTTTATAATTATTTTGATGATAGGATAATCGAACAAAACACAATTCCATGCTAAATTCTTCACACAAATAAGATAAGAGGGTGGAAGGTGGCCTACTTATGTCGTAGCGAACTGACGGTTGTTTAATCATCTAAGATAAAACCAACTACAATACTAGATGCCACATGAGGCTTCCGAGTAGGCCAACTTGGCTTACGTGAATTGATGTCCTTTGGCCATTACAAAAACTCATTTATTGCTTATCCAGATATAACCCAGGAAAAATAAAGACAAAACGTTGGTCGAGAGGCATAGTGTTGATACCAAAGCACTAAATTAGTTACCTACTATCAGCCAAGAAGTTAAAAAGAAAAACAAAGAGCTAGTCCTGTATTCTAGTAAAAGTATTTCAATAAATAGTATAAAACTGATGATAAGGTTGATGCAAATGATCCACCTATTTTAATTGAAAAAAATTTCAAAAAAAAAAATTAGACCATGCAAGCTAAAAGTTCCCTTTTTTTCTTTAAAATTATGTATGAGAAAGAAAACTTATTTCAAATTACTTATTAGTATAAGAGGAAATGTCTTGAGATATGATGTGACATCTTCCTCTATTTCCTTGTGATTTAGAGTTCTGAAAGCTAAGAGTTTATCTAGCATTAAGGAGATGAAAAGGAAATTCGAGAAGTGCTTCTAGTGGTAAATGTTTGTTTACTTTGGTATGAGTAGTGGAGAATAGAGTTTAATAATGGTCATGTGAATTGTGAATTTTGAAGTAATAAAAGTTTGTACATAAAAATTGTTCATTATAAGCATTTGGATATGTTAGTATGCGAGTACAAAAGTTGAATTAAGATACTGCATAATTGAATTTGTCCACAATTTCAAAATTCAAATCTGAGCTTGATTAAGTCAAGCATTAATCAAGGTCATCCTTGTAATAGACACTTAAAGAGTTATGTTAAACACTTGCATTTTGATTTCAATTCTAGGTCATTCTTGCATCCTATACTCCTTTTTTAACCATCAAAGGCTTGAACAATTAATGAGATCAGACTGATATCATATTTGCTTACTCCCAACAACTCAAGAGTAGGGGAAATTCTATAGTCCATTAAATTTTTAATAAGACAGTCTTGTTAATTATTTAATGGCTCAATACTATTAAAACTCATGCTACAATCATCCAAAGGCACTTCTCCCACCATGAGTAAAGCTTTAATGTGTTGAATCTCCTCCTTTCCCAAATCATTAAGAGAAAAGGACACTTGATTCGCTATCAACATCGAATAAAGCTTTAATATAGGTCCAATTTGTTCAACTAGAATACCCTCCAATACCTTTGCTTCTTTCAGCACTTTCACATAGCATATCTATGGGATCGAATGAAAGCAATAATCTCATAGGGATACCTAAACAAGGACCTTAGTAAGTCAATTCATGGCTTTATGTTCCCTTACGTTGATTGTCTACAAAAACAAGTCTAACTCTTTGTCCTATAGGTTGTCTTCAATCTAAGCTGCTTGCTTATTGCCTTCACTAAAAACGTCTTCTTGTCATTGTTATTAGTAGAGTCACGTACATACTCGTAATAAGTCGTATTTATAAATTGCTAATCTAGTGTTTACCTTATGATAATCAAAAGAGACAATCTTATGCTTGTCTACCTGAATTCAAATGTTTAATATTTACTTCTTTAAGATTTGTTTGAATTTCTCTTATTGATATCTATAGCACTAAATGATAATAGACTCATGGTTTCCCCCAATCATGCAAATTTCTCCTTCCTTAAATTCTTTAGTCTTACTATTTTCTTGCTTCAACTATCTATCCTCCTCTTTAAGTTCAAATCCTCATATTTGCTAGAAGGCTCATCTAAGGTGCCAACAATGTGGTGCCCATGAAGTCATCTCTCTCTAAGCTCCTTTTCAACACTTTACTTGGATTCTTTCAAACCTCCAAATTCAGAGTAACCATTGGCAAGATAACTTCTTCTTTTTTTACCTTTTTACCCCCTCTTGGGACATTTTATAAGTTTCTAACTCTACTCGAATGTGATATCTTAGCTTCATATACTGCCAAAGCCTTACTTGCCTCGTGTGTCAAGCCATTTGTGCTAAAGGACATGATGTTTCATTTAGGTTTAAGGGAAGTTCTTCCTTTTCCTTTTGGTCATCAAATGAGTTACTTTCATACTAAACTTATACTAATTATGAGAAAGATTATGCCAATTTCTTTTAGGTGCTTATCATTTAAGTCCAACTAAGAATACTAAAGAAGGGTTTATTCTATAACAATGTCTTAGAAGGTTTGGACCATCGATGAATCATATTGAGTGTATCTTCCTATCTTACAAATGTAGGTATGCAACATGGAGCATTTAATTTTATTATAATTCTCAAACTCAAGGACCAAAATCTTGAATTTTCTTCATATTCATATAATATACATTAGTTAAGCCCATCTGATATGATAAGACAAACTATGCCAACTTGTGACGAAACTCATTTATCAAAATCTAAGATTTAACCATAGATCGTTCTAATAAACTCGGGGAAACCGCGACCCGTTACCTATACGAAGGCAAGAACCTTGGTATGATTGAAGACGCCACAATCGATGATAGCAAACCGATTAATAAGTTAAAGGGGTGAACACCATAGGAAAATTATAATAAGTGCAATAATAAGTTCTTTCCAGAACTCAAAGAGAAAACTCTATAATTTCCATTGATCAAAAGATATGTGATATGTGTACAACCAAATATGTTTATATAGACTAAACAAGGAAACCTATAAGATATAATAAAATAAAACTGGCGTCCCAAAGAAGGCTGGCAATCTACATAACAAATTGGGCCTCCTACAAACAAAACAAAAAAAAGAAATAAAATTACGAGATAAGAAGGCCGGCAGCTTAACATTATGCCGGTGGCCTAAAGCCGACGTGTAGACTAAATTTCAAGGTTAGTTGTTCTTCATATCTAGGCCAGCGGTGTTTGATATTCTTGCTCTTGTTTGATGCTATTTGAAGCTTCAACACTTTGATCTTTTGTGTCCAAAACTATTTTATAAGATTCCTTGGTTTGCTTGACTTGTGTTTTAATAATTAGAACTCCAATCAATGAGCTTCTAATTCTTTGAAATGGATTGTCAATCTTGAACTTGGTCAGCTCAAATGATGATGCTACCAAATTCGCATCATTCCTTCCTTCTTTGAAAAGATTCATCATCAAATCTTCATTCTTAGACTTTTTCGAATTGCACCTATATGTGGACTTATTTTTAGCAGTAGGAATGAAATCAAGTTGATGATCAATTCCATGTGAAAGTCTTTGGGAACATAAATCTTGAAAATCCTGTATCTGTGAAACAGTTTCACTAGGAAAAGAGAAATTAAGATCATTAGTTAGAAAACAAATATCATTCTCAATCTCTCTTTTTTTATCAATTTCATTCTCTACTTTTTCATCACTCAAATTCTTTTACTTTTCGCTCCCTTAGTGCTAACTAGTGTTTAAGTTTCACACTTAAATTCTTTTCACTCATTACTCACCAATGTATCTTCACCATTCTTATTTTCAATCTCACTTTTTTCATCTTTCTCATTCTTTTCTTCACTCTCAATCTTTTTAAGAGTACTCTTTTCTATTCCTCATCCGATCCTCAATAGCTTCCTATGGATCAAGGGGTACTAAATTCACTCACTTTTAGTGGAAAACCAAAGAATAACAATCTTTGCATCCATTATGCTTAACTTTCCTTTTAGACTTCCATGGTCACCCCAACAAAATATGACCAGATTGCATTGGAATTACATCACATAAAATTTCATCACTGTATTTTCCACTGGAAAAGGCAATCATAACCTGTTCAGCCACCTTAAAATCTCCACATTCATCTTGTATTTTGTATGGTGCACTACACTTCAAAGTTTCCAAACCTAATTCTTCCACCAATAAAGTACTAGCAATATTTATAAAACTCCCACTATTAATTGCCAAACTATATACCTTGTTGTTTACAAAACATCTTGTATCAAAAATAGGTTTATCATCATCTACTCATATTTGACTCTTTTTGTTCATTACTAAAACCCTATATCTAAAAAATCACAACTTTAACAAAAAAAAAAAAAAAAAAACCGTACAAGACACAATTTCTTTTACATGAATTTCATCTCTTTTTTTTTATCACAAAGATACCAAAACTAACAACCCTAACAACAGACAATTAACTAGATTAGACAACACCCAAAACCCACAAAGAAAACAATCAAAAGATATGAACATTTGAGTTACCTCTAATTGAGCTAGGATATGAAATTCTTAGAAATCCTTAGCTCTGATACCAAATGATACGATAAGACAAACCACACCAACCTGTGACGAAACCTGTTATCAGAATCTAAGATTTAACCCTGGATCGTTCTAAGAAACTTGGCAGAAACCTCAACCCGTTGCATATGTAGAAGCAAGAACCTTGGTATGATTGAAGATGCCACAACCGGTGATGGCAAATTGATTAATAAGTCAAAGAGGTGAACGCCATGGGAAAATCCCGATAAGTTCAATAATAAGTTCTTTCCAAAATTCACAAAAGAAAACTCTTTAATTTTCATTGATAAAAAAATATGTGATATATGTACAACCAAATATGTTTATATAGACTAAACAAGAAAACCTATAATACATGATAAAATAAAACTGGTGTCCCAAAAAAGGCTAGTAACTTACATAACAAATTGGGCAGCCTACAAACAAAACAAGAAAAAAAATAAAATTACGAGACAAGAAGGCCAACAACTTAGCATTGTTCACAAGCGACATTGCACTAAAGGACGACAACCTTATGCTAATGCACTATTCAAACTCAATTGAAGAAAAATTCCAAGCTCAAATCACTAAGTCATATGAAAGGAATTTTAGCTTAATTTTATGTATATTTTCCAGCATAATGTTCCAATAAGTTTACATATCGAGTCTCCTTTAATTAAAAAAAGAAGAAGAAGAAGAAGAAAAGAAGAATTTGCAAAAATTAGACATTAAAAAGTTTACATATCAAGCTCTTTTAATTAAAATAATAATAATTTGCAAAAAATTAGACATTAGGATGGATAATTAAATTAAGGTTAAGGAATTTTTTTTTAATTGCAAAAATACCTCTGAGTAAAAAATGATCTCAAAAATAGGAAAAATTTAAATTGAATTCATCTTTTAAAGAGACGAGTTCGATACAAGTACTTTGAACTTGTCTCTTAAGATATTGGTTATGGTCTGTTTGTTTGTTGGCAAAATAGAGATAGAGATACTTATTTTAAAACTTTTTTCTAATAAATTATTATAAAAAATTAGATATAGATAAAAAAATATTAATAGTTTTCATTAAAAGATCTAATAGATCAAATATAGATAAAATATTAATGTAAATCAGGCATATTTATATATATCATTTTAAAAAAGATACAGATACAGATAAAAAACAGATCATCCAAAAAGACCTTGAATATAAAACTCATGATTCCTCTTTCTAATATCTAGGGGTGAGTAGATAGCCTCATTGAACAAAGTAACTACTCGGATCCTGCTGACTAGGTAGGATCCAGGAGGGTATTAAGGACCAAAAGCCAAAAGGTAGGGTGTGGGTAGCATACAGATATGAGGTTTTCGAATTCTATACCCATCTTGAAACTTATACGATGTTGAATGCACTTTACAAGGCCCAACACTCTAAAAAAAAAAAATCAATGAATGAATGAATTGTGTAATAATGACGAAGAGAAAAATTATATACTGTTATTAATATTGTTGGAATCCTTACGGCTCTTCCACTCAGTGAGCGGTGAAGGTGTTGCCTTTTATGATTAGCTATAGCCCATAGGTTCGAATTTGTACGTTCCTTGTATTTAGACATTGTCACGGTTCGGTTCGGGTTTGGAACAGGATTCGAACCACCGGTTCTTGGTTCTTAGGAACCGCTGATTCTCACGGTTCGGTTCTAGTTCTAGAGGAACCGGAAACCATGAAAAAAAATAAAAAAAATCAATTAAATAATTTACTTAATTTAACTAAGAAAAAATGTAAAATAAATTTTTAACTTGAAATAACATTAAGCCTAACAATAATTATTCATAGCATTAGTTAAAAGAAATTCTATAATTATGTATTTATTTATATACAATCACTTGCACTTTTTTGGTTATTATATTAGCAATGTGACACTATAAAATATTCAAAGATATAAATAATTCTCAATAACAAAAAACGAATCATACATTGCTAAGAAAGAAAGTCTACTTTGATTAGAAGTCTATATAAATTTAACAATATATGATCTCAAATGTATTTATTACTTGTGTTGTTAATAATAGCACATTAAATATTGTGAATAGGAAATAATTTTTTATTATTTATGCAAAAATAGTTTTAAATATTTATTTTCTAATTACAATTTTTTATAATTTTTTCTTTTTTCTTACTTTTTTCATAATTTTTATAGTATAGAACCGCCGGTTCTTGAATCAACGGTTCCAAAACCGCCGGGTCATGCAGTTTTTAGGGATAGAACCGTAAGCACCCGTCGGAACTGATGGGTCCTTTACCGGTTCAGACCCACCATTGCCGGGTTAGTTCCCGATTCAGGAACCGCCGGTGATGGGTCAGATCGATTCCCGATTCGGAATCGACCCGTGATGATGTCTACTTGTATTGTCCTAACAGATTTGGCCAGTTTGACTTTACAAATGTGGATCATCGAATTATACACAACATTTGTCTACTTTCTTTCTATCTTTTTCCCTTTGCCCTAACAATTGCCTACTTTTTAAATTAATTGTTTATGATTTACTACTAAAATTTTACACTGCTTGTTGTCTACTTTTCTAATTAATTTTTTAAAATTTAAATTAATTTATTAATAAATTTATTGGGATGAAAAAGGAAATCTTCTGAGATATCACTCATAATTTTACCAGATACCGTGTACATATAGCAAATCCTCTAAAATTTCATGCAATGTTTCATTAAAAATTAGTTAATATTTTGATATCTTATTAGATTTATTTAGCAAAAAAAAAAAAAAAGTTTTTCGTGAAAAATATATATATTTTTTAAACCATCATCATATAGAAATAATGCATATATAGTAGTTTTGATATTTATGAAGAGATTCCTTATTTATTTATAAGTCATTTAGTGATTACTTTCATACTTATCAAGTATTTTATGAAATTTGAATACTTTATTTTTACATTTTTAATAAAGAAATATCTTGTAGATATAGATAGTCATCATAAAAAGTAATTTATTATGACATCTCTAAAATAGCTTTTTTGTATATGGTAATTTAGTAGGTATCTAAGGATCCACTAAATGATAGTATTTCATTTTATCAAAATTTATAATTATTTTTTAGGAAAATTCTATAATCTCGTCATTAATTATGACGGGACCGGTCTCATCATCATCCAACGACTCACGCCCTATCCAACCTTGATCAAATCCCCAAAATAGTTAATATTTCATTTACTATATCTATTTTAATGGTTAGATTATTAACAGGATCGTGAAACTTAAGGTGTGCAAAAAAAAAAATAAAACTAAAAAACCAATCCGAAAATTATGGTTAACCCGTCCATTGGTTTCGATTTAGGATCAAGGTTTTTATTTTTTCCAGTTTTCGGTTTCGGTTTGTAATCATAAAAAACCAACGGTTAATGGTTAACCATTTTCAATATTTATAAATATATTATATATAATTTATATATACATATAATTATTTTTTAAAAATATATATATATATATATATATGTGTATGATTTAAATATACATATAATTTACACATGTCAATACTTCTTGGATTTTGATTAAAATGTTATTGTCCTATGTTTTATGGGAGTTGATATGGTAATTGATTTGGTTTGATTATTGTTGATGATGATACATCCAAAAGTTTGTTTTTCTCATTTTCCTTAATTTGATTTTACTTTTTTTTTAGCCATCGTAATATATATAATATTATAAAGAAAAACTTTATGATAAAATAAAAAAATAAGGTTTATTGAAATTATCAATTTGATTTGTTGAAACCATTATGATAAATAGTTAAAAACTGAAAACCGAAAAAATTAACCGAACAAAACGGTTAACCATTAAGACGGTTAACCGTTTATAATAGACCGATTAAGGATCAAAATATTAAAAAACCGATCATAACGGTTAGGTTCAAAAAATAGGGCCACAGACCGGTTAACAGATACGTGAACATCCCTAGTGAAACTTTCTTTTTTTATAATACTATATCCATATGTTTCACTTTATTACATCTCTAAAAAATAAATATCTCATTATATGTGCTATGATTATAACAAAAACAATTTGGTTATTCACTTATTTGAGAGCATCTTTATCCCTAACTACTTGATGGAAATTTCAAGAGATATTAATGATGTAGTAGTTGCTTGTGCAATAAAAGTAAGTTGCTTAGCAACTGGCCAAGCAACCCTCCTCCTCCTCCTCCTCCTCGTCCTCTTTCACTCTCATTTAATCTTTATCTCTTTGCAAGTAATTAGGGATAAAGTGGAGAATTAGAAAGAAGAGTTACTTCAGACAACTATTTAAGTAACTCAAGAATTAATATGCTCTAAGAAAGGGAAAAAATGATTATTATTTGTAGACTACACTTTAGAAAGTTTTATTATAAAAAGAACTATGATTGTATGTACATACTTGAACTTATAGAGATATTTTTATATTATAATACTAATTAACATATAGAAATAGTTCTAAAGTTTTTAATTTTGGAATTTTGTGCGAGTTTTATAATTTTGTTTAATATTAAAAAAATAGGTTCCACAAGTATTTATTGTAAGTTTCAACTTTTATATATAAATAAACTCTATATATTATAGAACTCGCGATATTAACAAATTGCTTTTTAAATTTCTTATTGTATGTTGTTTTATATTGAATGTATGAAAACAAGATAGTACTACATATTGCATAAAAACATATCAAAGACTATAAAGTTGATGTTTTAAAAAGAAAGAAAAAAATATAAAGATTTCGTAAGAAAAAATTATATGATCCACAACGTATCTTGTAGATTTTACAATATACAAGATACGGGGGTTACAATAAGCCACAAGATAGGTTCCAAATATGAAATTCAATACCTTGTACTTGCTCACCCCTACTTAACCTCCAAGCTTATAAAATAAATAAGAAACAAATATCAAAAGAAATGTAATACCACAAACTTGATAAACATAAAAACATCCTATTATTGGCCTTAAACAACATTTTTCGAGATTGAAACGATCTTAATCCAGTGAGCTCAATTACCCTGTTATGGAGCTTGAAAATTAGTCTTCAGAATGATGTAATAGGTTTCCTAACTCTTGAATCAAAAGTTACACTTATTTAAGTTATTATTGGAAAAAGATTTATTTTTGGTGTACAGTTAATCTCATTGATCTAAATAATCAAGACTACTCCTATCCACAACAGTTAAGAAAGAAGAAATGAGTTATGTTCATTATTGCAATGCATGGTTAACTTACTTAATTTAAGGATTTTTTTTTACCCGATAACATTTTTATAATTTTTTATTGAAATACTATTTTTTTAAGCCAATTCAACAATTAAGTAAGTACACATTATCATTAATAGAAAATATTATTTTAGTATGCTTTAAGCTTATGGAAGTTTCTACGATCTCGTCGACAAGATTATCCAATCAATCATATAATCGTTAAAATAAATATAGTAATTGAAATATTAACTATTTTGATGGTTCGATCACGGTTATGTATGATGTGAGCTGTTGGATAGTGACAGACTAGTCCCATCAAAATTAATTACTGGACCATAGAATTTTCCTAAACTTGTTAGTGAATAGGTAAGACAAGTCCAATGCAAGAGTACCTAAAATTTTTATTATTATATTAAATTTTTTTAAAGGATTTTCATCATTTTATTCTCTTTTTCTTTATCTTTAAGTATTTACAATTTTTAGGGGTTTTCTTTATTTTTCATTTCATTTTCAAGAATTTTTCTATTCTTTTAGGCTTGTCACTTATTGTGTTTTGGTTATTTTTCTAAAATTTTCAATTGTGCTAGTACTTTTCTTAATTTGTAATTTTTGTTTTCTAATTTCTCTAAAAAGAGAGAAAAATGAAATGTCTACAATTATTATATAAACTCTTTATACATTCTTTTAATTAAATATCTAAAATTGTATTAATTTATTATATACATTAATACAGATAGTAATATTTAAAGTGAAATATATTAAAAGGTTAATTGTTAAAATAAATATATAGTAATGGGAATATTAATTATTTTTGTTTTTGACCATGATTGGGTATGGTATGATCCGTTGAATAGTCGACAGGACCAGTTTCATCAAAAATTAATGACGGAACAATAAAATTTTCTTAAAAGATTATACATCGTAAAAACTTGTTTTTGTATTAAAGGTCGCTATCTATTAGTATATGCCATGGTAATATACTATATGGTCCATATAAGGGTTTGTTTGGATGGTCTGTTTTTTATCTGTATCTGTATTTTTTCAAAATGATATGTCCGATTTGCATCTATATTTTATCCATATTTGATCTATCTGATCTTTTGATGAAACTACCAATTTTTTTTAATCTATATCTATTTCTTGATAAATAATTTATTAAAAAAATTTGAAAAAAGTGTCTGTATCTGTCGAAAAAAGCCAAATAAACAGACTAAACAAAAAATTTAATTATGCCACTCTAACCAATATTCGAACAAACATAAAATTGTAAACATAAGTCATCATTTTTTTCCCAAAAACACACACACATGTATTACTATTATTAATGGAATCCTTTTTATTCTGTAAAAAAAAAAAAAATCATATTTGTAATCCGTCTTTCCCTTTTTCTTTTTTTATTCTACATAACAAGAATTCTTCCTGCTCTTTTGTTTTTTCACACATTCAGCGCGATACATCATCCGCCGGTAAATATATACATATGTATATGCGCGCGTGCGGCAGAACATAGATTACTATCGGACACATGAGTTGTTCATGGTTTCAATTTTTTAGTATGCTGTAGGACTTGGGGAAAAGGAAAATAATATTGATTTTTTAAAAAATAATTATAAAAATGTTATTAAGATAAAAATAATCTTAAAAATAGATAAATTAATCTCGTATCTTGAAGAGACGAGGTCATTAGTGGCCGATCTCGTCTCTTCAAAAAAAAGGTTAGTGTATTTGTACCGACCTTATCTCTTGAAGAGACGATGTTGAATCTATCATCTTCAATCTCATATTTTGAAGAGACGAGGTCGACCACTTGACGAGATTAAGTTGTTTATTTTTAGGTTTATTTTTTTATCTGGTATATTTATGTAATTTTTTAAAAAAAAAATAAGTATTTTTTTCCCTAATCCGTAGGACTTGAGCAATATATAAATGGTTTTAGGTTTTCATAGTTGCGAATTTTACAATTGCCTATCGACATGAATGATGGTTGTTTCATGCCAAAATTGAAACGGAAGATTACTGTAACTTTGTTCATATTATGCAGCGAAAAGAAGTGATGCCCAATCATATAGTGGGTCCATCATCCCAGACATATGCATTAATGCAAAGGACCAAACAGGGTGCAGGTAGACAGACCTTAATGTCCTATAAAACAAATCCACGCGCGTGTTGGCATAAATATCCACGCCGAGGGAACATCAAATTCACCACTTAAAATTTAAGGTTTTGTTTTTTAAATTTTATATATTAGATTTAAAGATATTAAATGTTATATTGAGTCAAAATTTTACTTATTAAATTTATTATTTTACCAACATTTATATAGTAATGATTATTTGCCACGTTGAATCTTTCTAAATATAATAATAATAAATTTGACAATTAAAAGTCAGCTCGACATAATAGATAAATTACATCAAAACATATCAACGTTTAGGATGAAGTTTATTTAAGGTATGAAGGTATGGGATCGTTAAAAAGAAAAATCAAAACAAAATTCATTTAAAATATCAATTTTAAGTTAATTTTGAATTAAATTTTCTTAATTTTTATTAAATTTGCAATCAACATCTCACAAAATTTATTTAAGGTTTACTTGATTTTTATCACCTTGCAAAACCTGATTCTTTTTTTAACTACCTGAAATATAGATAGCTTATATAAATTTATCCTTCAAATATTAATTTCTTCTTCTAACAACTTAAAATATTAATACCTTAACTAAATTTATTTTTAAGGTTTAAAAAATATTTTAGATGTAATTTATCCTCCAAAATTTATTTAAGGTTTAAAATATATTTTAGATGTAATTTATCCTTTATATAATATTTAATAAGTGAAATGAGCAAAAAATTCATTGCGCATAATATTTAATATTAGCAAGATCTAAGAATAAAGTTAAAAACATATGTAATATTCAAATAGTAATTTTAACATGATGGCGATTCTTCCCATTCCTATCTTACTGCGGCATTGATGTCTCCTTCAGCGGCATTCAGTACCGCGACGAACAGCGACTTTATCGCCGGTGGTCGGCGGTAATTTCAAGGATGAGGGATACTTTGGCTATTTGAAAATTTAGGATAATGAATTTAAGTAAAAAAATAAAACAAGTGATTATTAAAAGGAAAAGATAAGATATCTATAATATTTTTTATTTTTATTAAAAAAATAATTATACGGTTTATATTTTTAAAATAAAAATATTTATAACAAAATAAAAAAATAAATCATTAAATGATAATTCATAACTATTGCGACATAGATTATTATTGATCATTTTATATAATAACAATTTATTATGAATTATTATGTTTTATAGGTAAACAAGGAGATAACAGCCTTTCTTAAAACTAGAAGGAAGTAAATAATTATTTATGTCAAGCCAACAAACTTTTAATATTTGCTTTGTGTCCTTTTTATTTATTTAAGATGGATGGTGTAGATAATATAAGTAAATGTTAAAGATTTTTGAAAAAGTTTTAGGATTAAAGTTAAAAGTCTCCTACAAAAGATAGTTTCTTAACATATTAAGATATATTTGAGAACTCTAAAATGAGATTCTTAAAGATGATATTAAAGATATATATTGAACTTCTTTTGATTTATTGGACTGGTTATGCTTTTTACCATAAAGTAAATGATGCAAGCTTGTGAATAAGCTACTTAAGATAAATTGGATATTTGATCGAATTTAATCATGTTTTTAGATCAAATTTTAGAAACTAGAAAGTTTGATTGAGTTCGGTTGGATTTGAATTTGAATTTGAGTTTTTCATTTGTTATTTATTTCAAGTTGATTATTAAAATTCATTGCTCACGCTATAATTTTTTTTCCAACAAGCTATTCATACGTGAGGCAACGTTTAAGATATAAAGGATGACCATCATACCCATATATATAACTATGTGGATGCTGACATAACATGTTAATGTTAATAAAAAGTTGGGCATGATACAACAACCAAAATGTATATATATTAGTATATCTTATCTTATTCGGAATGTCTATTCATACTTTATTGATCTAAGTTCGTAAATACTTACAAGTAGAAAATTTTACTTAACAACCATCAAAACTAGCTGCAAAAATAGAAGTCATTAAAAATATATGCAATGGCAAGAATTTAGTTTAATACTTATAAAAAAAATTACAAATAAAAGGTAGTAACTTAAAGAATTAGATTCAATATATAGCTCAGTATCAAAACAATCATCAACAGTGCAACAAGAATGGGGTAGGTTAGGCAGACCAACCTCTTTAACTTGTAATAATAATAAGTGGGTTAGGCTAAAAAGTTCAACCCACTTTACTATACGAGTGTCATTTTGTCCCACTAGCATGCCCTTGGCCTAAAGCAAGCCAACTTGCTTACGAGTAGGGTTGGCTCTTAAACTTGCAAAAGTTAATATATATAGAGATATAGATATGAGGCTAGTGACAATAACGTGTATGTAATACATTGAAAAAAAATTAATTAAAAAAAACGAAAGTGAAACATTGATAATAAATAATAATTTTTTTATCATAATCTTATATGTATCATTTAATCGTTATCTATTTTTTTAATCCTATTTGTAAATATTTTTTAATTTAATTGAAAATAACATTTACATTTAGTGTGATTATATTGTAATATTAAAACTTTGAAAAAAGAAAAAAGAAAACTTAACCGAATATGCCAAAATTTTTTATTTGCTTGATAACACAGGCTAGCCCATATAATCCGCAGGCTAAAGTAAGGTAGGGCATAGTAGGCTTGCAATGCTTTCACAACTCTAGGTGCAACACTAGCATGTGACCCTTTATGACATGTGACTCTACGTGAAAATTGCTGATGGTAAAATAGAATGGAGGATTATGACAGTATTGGGATGGTAAAAGACCAATAAAAATATTAAGGTTAGGAATTGAAAGATTTTTTTTTTTTTTTTGAGAAGTGTTTTGTTTACTTGACTCTAGTATAAGTAAGATTAGTGCAGCTTCTCTCTTAAGTCTTCATGCACAGTGACATGTCTTGTATGGCTTGTTCAAAACACATGTTAATTCCATCCCCCCACATCCCCCTCCCCCCTCCTCTTTTGGTGACATACTAATTAGGTATATCAATCACATGTTGGATGAATTGTTCATAAAGAATAATTCTTATTTGCATATGTGATTAGAGATAGCGATATTGATCAAGATGCTAATAGCCATGGTCCTTTTCAAGGACTACGCCACCAGTATATAGCTCGTATGCAGAGCTACATTTGCCTAAGAAGGATGAGAGTGAAGGTCAGAGATGACCATGCTCTATCCTACAACCCGTAGCCCAAACGGTGGAGCCTATTTTGCAAAGGTAAAGTTTCGAGAGCATTACACCCTGTTCCATCACCCGTATCAGAGACAATGGAATTTCCTATCACTTGTGCCACAACCCATGGCGACAACCATATGGATCTATCTCATGGATTTTTATTATTGTCTTGTTTTTATCCTATTAAATTAGTTTATTATTTGACTAGTTTGTCCTTTACCCTAATGTTGGCATATAAAAGAGACTTATTAAGTCTTCTTAGTGAACACCTATTAATCCTTGATAATTCTTGATATCCTTGTGATTTTTGAACTTGCTTCTTGAATGAACTTAAGAGTTTTTCTCAAAATTTGTTAACTTTATTAATTGTGTGTCATATCGACTGACTAATATGACTAGTTCAATCTTTTCTTAGTGTGTAATATCTTAGGAAAGAATTGTTCATATCCTTTATTTTATTACGTTTGATCATTGAAAACATATAAATCACAAAACATAAAGATCTAATAATTCTATATTTCATATTCATTAGAGAAATTCACATCGTAACTCAAGTATGGATTTATCCCATATTAGATAATAATGGGATTAGGAAATTTAAATTGCTATGGTGCCCTAAGCCAATTATGTAATGGGTAAATCGCTAAAAGGAATCAATATTTGGGGTAAGCTTATATAAGTTATCAACATTTTTAGTGACTCAAAAAAAATTTAACGTTTCAGTGTTAAATTCATTTAAGGTATCATTGTTTCAAGTGGTTAAAAAGAGGAATTAACACTTCGTAAAATAGGTCAAATAAAGTGTCAATAATTTACCATTAAGAAAAATTTGGAAACATTGATTAAAAATTAATATAAACATTCATACTTTAAATAAACTTTGTGAAAAGTTGATAACTTATTTTTTGCATTTTGAGAAACGTTGGTACCTTAAATGAAATTATTCTCAAATATTGATATTTTTTGGCGTAATTTACCCATTAGTTAACATAAGGCAATGCATTATAAAGGATAAAGAATTGCAAGAAAAAAATTCTTAAGTAATAATAATAGTACTTGTATATTGCATCGCCCTTTTCCGATATATACATATATATATGGGTGTGTATCTATGTGTGCATATATATATTTCTCATTTAATTAACCACCAATACTTAATTTGCTTATAAGAAAATGTTAGCAAACTTGCTATAGGAATGTTAGTATTCAAAATATAAACTAAGTGGTCTAAGGAGAGAAGGAAAACAAGCAAAACCACAAATCTATGGAGCACATGCTCTTCCAAGTATTAAGACTACCCAGTTTACAACTTGGTTTGCAATGTTACCATCATATTTGAACTTATGAACATCCCATTTTTACCCTTCCATTTTTTTTTTCCTTTTTGCCGAATTTAAACAAAAAGATAGAAAAAAAGGAAAATAAAAATATTAAAAAATTTGAAAAATCAGAAATAAATAAAAGTTAAAAATTAAGAAAATAAAAAAAAAATTGTAAAATTAGAAAAGAAAAAAAATGATAAAATTGGATTTGTTCAAAAATTGAATTTTTAGGGTCATTGTACTTTATTAGAGTTTTATTACAAGCATTCACTATTTGTGACTTGAGTAATTTTTGCTTCCCTAAACTCGCTTTCACGTTTACCTCATCTACATGGATGATAAACCTATTCTATAAACAACTTACTTTTACTTCGATTTTAGGGTAAATTATATAAAAAAAAGTATCAACTTTGAGAATAAATTCATTTAAGATATCAATGCTTTGAATGGTTAAAAATAAGAATCGATATTTCATAAATTGAGTCAAGTGAAGTATGAATGTTTTAAAAAAGAGTTCATTTAAAGTATTAATGTTTGAATTTTTTTCATTAATCCTCCTTAATTTTTCTCAATGGATACCTTGTTTGACTCACTTTGTGGAACGTCGATTCTTCTTTTTAGCAACTCAAAATAATAATAGCTTAAATAAATTTACCCTCAAGCATTAGTATCTTCTAGTGTAATTCATCTTTGGTTTTATCAATCTCTAGCCATAGTGATGTAGACCATATAATGAAGATCCATTCACATAAAAGTAAGACATATTCACATATTTCACACTCATTATAAATGCTACGTAACTTAAATTATATTCTCCATTGAAATAAGTATTTAGTTGTTAGGGTTAAGTTCACAAGTATGAAGATCAATCTTAATTTGATTCTTTGATGCATTTAAGTTTTATAGAGAATGTTTGATGCTTAAGTTTGTTTTTATAGTCTATACGTTAGAATGTTGGTGATGGTTTATGGTTATAATGTTCATGAACTTTATGGATGCTTGATTTTTACGTACTATGTTCTTATATTCATGATATAGATGTTTATGCTTCGTGTTGATGGTCCAATCTGGACCACGGGCCTTTGAAGTCAAGTCTAGCCCATGAGCCATCTAGTCGTCCATGCCAATAACAACCTAAAGCCCCACCAAGGTACTTTTCACCTTAGCTCAACCACTAATCAACTCCTTCAACACTCGGTTGGTACTATGCTTAGCATCTCTTAGTAGCTCTTCTTAGTTTGGCTCCACACATGTGAACATGGATTAGTGGATTTGTCCCCCATCCATCATAATTGTCACCAATCACCCACTCACCTACTCTTCCATAATCCCATGATGTACTCAACTACTAGTGATTATCTGATTATAAACAACTCTTTCCCCTCCATGGGAAAGATAATGTCAATTATACTATCTTTTACACTAGCAATCTACCCATAAATTGACATATTTGTTGACTTAAGTGTAAGAGTGGCGTGCCGAATACAAGCTTATCATGACACAGACTGTGTTTCTATTTTGTAGGCCCGCAATTTTCTAAGTCTAGCTTAAATAACCAATACTTAAACTCTACCATATGAGAGCTAGTAACGCTTAGATATTTATGATATGTTGATAACGGTATACTAATATTTATAAATCACGAACATAGTTTTTAGGGAGTCCTCCTTTTTGTGATAATAATAGCAAAGGTAGAGGAGAGAATGGAAAAAAAGAAATAGATAAAAACAAACACTTTATCTTAGCACACAGTTTGAAATAAGTTTACACATGAAATTGCTTATGATGCATGTATGAATACTTATGGTTTGTTTGGTATGCAGGAATTGACCGAAATGGAATCGTGCATCCAGCTTCCATTCCTTTTCCTACGTTTGAAAGCATTATGAGAAGCTGGAATCACATTTCCTTGAAATCGTGGAATCAAAGGCGGAATGATAATTCCTTTCTACCTTTCATTAAAAATTTTTAACTAAATGACTTTTTTATCCTATATGAATTTATTTTTTATTTTTTTATAAATGGTATTTTTAGTAAATTCCAATATAAATTAATTCCTTTTTGTTTCATTCCATGTCCGTATACAAACAAGAGAATGGATTTGCCATTCTCTTATTGATTTCGTTCCATTCCATTCGTTTGATTCCAATCCAATTCATTCTATTCCAAATGGTCCCTGCATACCAAACGTGACATTATTGATTCTAATCCATTCCATTTTGAATAATTTCTGCATACTAAACATGACATTAAAAAGTAAAATTGAGTTCACATAATTGTATTCCTAGAAAGGTTTTCTTATCAACAAAAGGGAGAAAATGTTAAAATTTTGCCTCTTGTTTTGATAATAACAAAAATTATCAAATGTTTTCTAGCATGTTTGTTGTTTAAAAAATATAAAGTATGATTGAAAGCAAATCTAATAGGTGGAATTAAGCTTGAAAAGAATTAGGATAGTGTCACAAATTGTATTTAAACTTCGACAAAATAAACAACTAGGTACCTAAACTTTAAAATTAATTAATTTAGTACCTGAAAACTTTAAAATCGATCAATTTAGTACATAAAAAGACTTGATGGAGGTATTATTAGCATAGAGAAAAAAGTTATTTTGATTCTAAATTGATTGATTTTAAAATTTAGGTAGCAATTGCATATTTTATCAAAGTTCAGGAGCCATTTGTAGCTTTAGTTCAAAAGAATTTATGAAGTGTATAGGTGTTTAGAATTTAAAAGAGAAGGTTAAATCAAAGCATGTTATGGGTATTAAACTTTGCAAATCCAAGGATGCAATATATTTGGAAAATATATTCACTTGTTCCACTAAAATTCAAACAAATGTCCAAGGGATTAATTATATCCTTTTAGGGTAATGTCAAATTTAGTATATGAACATTGAACATAAATTCAATTTGATAGGTAAAGTTTGAAATAGTTAATTTAATACCTAATCAAACTTTTTATGACTACTTTTATTACCTCTTTAGTATCATTTACTTTATTTGCTAACTTGAAAGAGACAACATATTATTCAATTTTTATTTCCTTCTCTTAACATCATCTAATATTGATAGGGTGCTTCTTCTACCTTAGGAAATAGAGGAATTGATGTTAGTGAGATAGTAAAATTAGCTATAGAAAGTTTGATTAATAATTAAATTGACTATTTGAAAATTCAAATACCAAGTCTAAAGTTTAGGTACCAAGTTTAACATTTTTCTTATCCTTTTTCATCACCATCATCAAGTTATTCCCACAAATTCAAGTTGAATGATTTATTTTTTGAAGAAAATATTATGTTAAATGTGTTGTTGCGAAGGAAAATATTCAATTCTTCTTCAACTAATGTTTGAGGATTCAAGTTGACCTAAAGACTCAATAAAAGCTTCAAGGTGTGCTAGCTTGTAGGAATTCTATAAAAGAATGATATCTCTAAATCTGACATAGGATATCTTTTAGATGGAACATTAACTTGCATTATTTGAAGTCTTTCCCTCAAGCATTACAAATAATAGTTGTTAGAAATAATTATACCAAATTTGCAAAAACATTATTTGTGGGAGTTTTTCAAAATTAAAAGAATGGTGAATCAAAATGAAATTACATCTTGGATTGGCTAGTCTGATTTTTATCCATTTTTTGTGAATTTCAAATGTTAGAAGTGTTGGGAATTTACGATCCAAATCTGAATCGTGCAGCGGAAAATCGTTTTTTTTTTTTTAAATTCCCAATCGGATCCAAGCGTTCCAATTAAATCAGAAAGAAAAGGGAATGTGTACCTTTTTCTTTTGATGATGGGATCAAGGAGATGCAGATTACACTAACTCTCTACCGGTATCCACGCGAATGAATTGGATCTTCGTGTGTGCTAGCACGTCGAGAAATTTCGACCTTTGGGAATCCTTCACACTCTCTTTCTAGGTTACGAATTTTCTTTCTCAATGACGGCCAGGTCAGATGATCAAATTAACCTAGAAAGAGAATATATATAGAAGGGTTATGTCCCTTCATATTACCCTGATATATATAAGGGTTATGTCTTTTCAAATTACCCTGATATATGTAAGAGTTATGTCTTTTCAAATTACCCTGAACAAATTAGGGTTTATGTAGAAAGAATATATATCCTTATTATGTTAATTTATTTATTTATTAATTTTAATCTAATTAAATCGACAAATAAATAATTAATTAATTCCTAATACGATTATCGAAGATCCATCTTATTCATTCTTTATGTGTGACCCTGTAGGTTCACATAAAATTGGTAGTAGCTCTTAAACATTTTAGGACTACAAGACATAATTGGTCTCTAGCAAAACATTATGTCTACCAATTTTAGTGAAGATCGATGATCCGACTTTACTACTAACAGTTAGTCATTCAGTCCTTTTGTTACACGATATCTTATAATCAAACATAAGGTGGATCAAAACACTCTTATATTGTCTAATTACTTATTTCTTGAATCTAGAGTTTGACTGACTTAACAAATGATATTGATAACTCTTTATCAATTCATTCGAGCATGGCCATGCATTTCTCAGTCTTACTCATCAAGAGGCCTGATAGATATCTCTCTCAAATTAATGAGATGAGCAAATCCCTTCACTAACACTCACATTCCCTTATAACATATTGCATGCCCAAGTTTATTCTTGCAATCATCCGATTAAAGATGATGAAGAGATGAATCAAAACATGAAAACTGCTATATAGGAATCCATGGTGCCATTAGGTCAAAGGACTAAAAACATTGTAAAAAAGAATACTTATTGCATTGATCCATACAGTATTCTTATAGTTGGTCAATCCAATACAATACACTCCTGTTTGTATCTATGTGCTGAATTGATATCCCATATCCATGATCAGTAAAACTTGATCATCATATAGCAATCATACTAGTCTTAATTCATTATCATTCCACATATGAGTGACTAGGGATAATTTAGAATAAAGTTATAATTCAGCTTATGGTTCTACTATTAAAGTCACATACTTTAACGACATAAGGTATAACTAAATATTCAAGGAATAACATTACCAAAGTAAATAGGCAAAAATAACTTTGATAATTAAAATGACTTGATAACAAACATACAAATGATAAAGAATCCATATGGCCTAGGGCACATCACTAGCAAGAAGTGCATTATATATACAAGCACAACTTCATGGTTTAAAAATAACAAATATACAATGTACACAATAAGAACATATGAGAGAAAACAATAAAGAATTAACCTCATGAATTGAATTGATTAATTCATCACGATATGGCACTTAAAGGCTATATTGATGTCATGTTCAAAAGCAAGTTCCAAAGCTATTAATCACATCATTACAAGAGCATACTTTATTTTTATACTGTACTAATAACTTAAGGATATTTACGTCACATTTTCTTTTTGTTTGCTATGTAACATTTGTATAGTATGGCAACAAAAAAAAAAAAAAGAACATTTGTATGGGATGTTAAGTGTACGAAGGTGACAAAGGCTATGTTTACTTAAATACAAGCTAAGAATATGGTGCAACTAGTGACATTAGGCGATATGCAATAATCTTTAATTCTTATCAAGATTTTAATTGGATATAATGGGATAAACCAGTGGGGAGACTAAATGCCTCGGTATGGAGCTAGAAGAGTGGATTGATGCATAAGCAAAAGCTGCAAAACCACTATAAATAACTTAGTATAGATAGCTAAACAAACTTTTCTCTCCGTATCTCATTTAATTTTTGCACTTTAATACTATACTTTGACTTATACACCGATTTATGCTTCATATTATAAAATATAACTAAAAATTGGATTGGAAACTTACACTATGGTCGTACTGCAATAAGCAATCAAGAGGGTTGATAAAGTACTTTGAACTTGATTTAGAAAAATTTTGAAAATCTTTAAAGTAACCAATTCACACCATCTTGGTTACTTATCCTTTGGGATCAAAACAAATGAACACTAACAAGGTGTCACCCAATGTATCATATCATCATATATTATAATGGTATAGTAACAATCTCTTATTTGCACTACATTATATGGCATTGATCTTTTTTTTTTTTTTTATAACCAGTTAAAACACGTTCCTTATTTGAACTTGTTGATTCTTTATAAACTAAGTTTTGATGATAACAAAATACATAGAGAAGCTAATTATTTTACTTAGTGTGCAGATTTATTTGAATATAAATTCTTAACAGAACCTTTCACATAATCTTTCTTAGCTCAAGTTAAGTGAATAGATGAGTTGCATGTCTTGAGTTTTAAGTGTCTCTAGTACTAAGTAAGACTTTATAAATACTTTAAAAAGGAATAATGTCTTCAAAGGTTATTTTTGAAAGAACAAAAGGTTATAACAAGAAACATAGAAGGTTTTCAGAAGGTTGTTTAAAGAACAAAAAGTTACAAAAAAAAAAAAAAACCAAAAGGTTTTACATAAGGTTTCTGCAATCTTTTAAGAGCAAAGTGCTTCTATGGAAAATTACTGTAGCTGATTCAAGATTCGGTCACATCAAATTAGTTTAAATAAGTATCTTGAAGGCCTAGTTCCTAGATAATAAGTATATTTAGATAGTATACTTATTTGTTCCGCTTAAGTTGGTTAATATCTAAGGGGATTCAAGTTTACTATGTTTTAAAGATTTAATTTCTATAGTAAGTTCAAGTGTTCAAGTTGTTCAAAATTCAACACTATCCTTTTCTAATACCTTGTTTTAACAAAGACAAGGATTTCAAATTTGAAGAAACAAAGGAGATATGATCCTATTTAAAGGAATGCAAAATATCTCAGCTGATGGATGAGATCGAGAATTAACGTTCAATCTCATTTTTCTTCTTCTGAAGATGCGACGACAACAACAATTTCAATAATGGATCATCTTCAAGCTTTATCTCCATCAGATTGCTTAATATCAAGAATTGAAAAAAGTCAGTTTAACGTCTTAAAAGGATTTCAAAAGGGAAACAACTAGAATTTTTGAATCACGAAAATCCAGTAAGGTTTATCTTCTTATTTCCATTACAGAATTTCAAAATTAAAAAGATAAATTAGAAACAAAAAACAAGAAAAAGGAAAAATATCTTCTACCCAATTGATTATCAGCAAGTTTTTGAAATTTGCAAATGATAAGGCACACGTGCTAGATTTGAATTTGAAAAATGGATAAGGAACATCAGATTTTATCTGAGATTTTAAATGGGAAAGTTAATCCATCTTTTAACTGTATTATTTGAATGTTAGAGAAAGAGAATATATTTTTTTCGATGAAAAAGGAGAAGATACACTTACTTACTCTTGCATATTACTATGAAAAAAACAAAAAAGAAAAAAAAACCACTACTACTTACAATCTTTCACAAACTGATTTGTGCAAATTTACTTTTCTTTATTGAAAATACTTTCTTTTAATTATTTTCTTATGTAAAAGAAGGAACGTGTAGTTGACTTCTTGTTTAATAGCTTACTTACAAGATTAGATATTGTAGTATTGGTTGTTAGCTTAAGGAAAGTTGAGAGAATAGAGCAGAGAGAATTGTACAATCTTGTAATTTGATTTATTTGGATATAATGGAACAAACCCGTGTAGATAACAAGGTCTCTGGCTCAGTGCTGGAAGAGTGGATTGATGCACAAGTAGAATCACTATACATTGCTACCTGATTCTCTACCCTTTATCTTTTAAAATTTCTGTAACTTATTTTATAATTGTTTAACTTGTTCTCATGATTTTCACGAAAGGGGATTTCAATTTTAAAAAGGCCTAAAATTTCAAATTTTGAAAATAATCAATTCAACCCCTTTTTTTATTATTTAATTGGGACCAACAGACTTAACCCTAAACATTAGTCTCTTAACTTTGGTTCAATTTTCTCTCTCATAATGTAACATAACATAACCATTCATATGTGTGCATGTGCATGTGAATGTGTGTGTGTATACACATATACACACATAAGTAAGACATTTTTACCAATGAATAGCTAATTACAAATATTATAAATGAATTACAATTTATGATATAAAGTAATAGTTTTTCCCCTTCTTTTTTGGACGAACGATAATTGCTTTTCACAAGGGAATGAAATTACTATTTATTTCCTATTGACAAGTTTAGTTTTCTCAAACAAAGTAAGGTTAGAATAGAATTGTAATTTTTAAGGAATAAAATAGAGTAATCAAAATGATTGCTATTACATAAAATAATGAATAACAATTTATACATCCATGCTCATAAATTATTATTCAATAGTTTATTTTTCAATTTTATCATAAATATACCAATGTCTGAAAATATTACATATACAATTACCCTCTCTCTATGATAAAGACAAGAAGTGTTATAGATATTTTAAGTTTTACTCCAACAATTACTTATTTTATTAGTTACAATAATTGAATATTATAATAGCCATTACAATCATATTACATTGCTATTGAATTGGAATTCAATCCTCTTTATTCTGTAAACAAGTTGTAAATGAGGAATAAAATTCATGAATATGAAGTCAATTGGAAGTCAAACAACACTTTTAGAGCCTATATTTTTCTGTAAGATTATAGTTTTGTCTGTAACTACGAATGAAGATGAATAGAAATTTGAAATTTATTGATATTAATTAAAATGGATGTAATCAAGCAATTAATTCATAATCCGTCTACAAAATGGATTAGAAACCATAAACTAGCTAAGACTAGTTAATTTTACACATGCATTAAGATGGAGGTGTGGGATTGTACCATGTGACATGAGATGATAAAAAGCACAACTACCTCCTCCTATGTCGCTAGACATGTGTCCGCACATACATCAGGGTCCTCATTTTGCTTCTCTTTTTGTCCTCTAAGAATACTTTGTTAAGGTTTATGGTACTTACCCTATACCTTAATGAATTTATTAGTGAAAATTAAGCATAATTATCTAAATAACTAATTAGTTCCTAAACCATGTTTTCAATTAGGAAATGAAGAAAATGGGGAAGAAATAGAAGAGAGAGAAGTTACCAACTTCTCCAAATTTGAAATAAGTTAAGGGTTATGTTTTTGAAGTGAATTTTATAACATTTTAAGCATGTAAATTAATATGGATAGGTGATTTGATATTGGAAGTAGTTAAATTTCTGTTTATTACACATTTTGGAGACCTCGATTAGGTGTGTCAACTTGGAGCAAAAGATTTGTAACAGTCCCAAGTAGAGTAAATTACTACACTTGCTACTAATGTTATGAATTGATGAGATTTGAAATAGGTTTGCTTTAAGATGTTAACGTGGACATGATGGGTTGATTTTTGTGTTTAATAGCTGTTGAAATTGTAGATTTAATGATGAATTTGATGATTGGGTTGATGTTTATATGAAATCCATTAAGGATATAATGATATGGAATTGGGTGTTTGATTGATTGTTAATTGGAATTATAAATTCAATGTAAATTGTGTTGCAAATGTGTGTGTGTGTCATGAATGGTAAGAAGACATGTAAGATTGTTCAAATCTAAAGATTGCGATTAGAAATAGAATTTAAGGTGTGTTTTTTTTTTTTTTTTTGGCTAGAAAAGATAGAATTTCATTTAATGGAATAAAGCTACATCAATCAAATAGATCATACAAGAGAATTGATTAGTGAAGAGCTAAAGGTACAAACATTCATTTGATTAAACGGGAACATTTCTTCAAGTGTCAAAATGTCCCACATAGGGGATATGATCCTTCCTAAAAGGACAAAACCCACCCTATGGCAAATACAATAAATCCCATAAAAGGGATAACGTAATCCTATGTAGGGGATGGAAACAAAGGAAATTTAAGGTGTTTGGATGATGGATCATGAGTTTAAGGAGTGATATAACATGTATAGGTAGTCTTGAATGCATAGAGGTAAGATACTTAGTAAAATAGTTGAAATTAATATATTTGAGTGAAAAAACTTACATGAATGGGATTATTAAAGGACTACATTAATTGTGATTTTCAGTGAATTATGATATAGAAAGGTGCTCGATTAGAGCTCTTTAGGTATATAATTAAGGATATGTGCTTAATTGGTAAAATTGAGATGCTTTAATTGAAGAACATGCACATGGACTATTTTAGACAATAATTATAATAATTAAGTTATTCAATGATGAATCAAGTTAAGAAAAAACCAATATGGGAGCATGACTTAGTATGTGAACTTAAATCTTTGATAAGGTATTGGTAAGATTGGGAGAATTTAGAACATAAAGGGAAGTTAAATGCTAAATTGGGAATTTTAGGTGTTTTTAACATGTTTAGTATCAAATTATCAAGTTCTCTTATGTTTAGACCCTCTATGCCATATATGTACGAAATTATGCAAGATATGATGTGTAACATGTTTATTTGAATAAGGTAATAGCATAGTTACCAAATAAGATTCAAAATTGAGTATTATCCATTTGGCATGTGTAATATAAAGATAAATGTTTTATAATGAAGGGAAAAAGCGTCATTTGATAAAAAATAAGAAGTTTTATGGTCCATCAGAATGTATAATTATATGTTTTCAAATGTCAAACATGTGATTAAAGATGAGGAGTCGTAGCTAAAAGCCGCCACAAAGGTCACCGATGTAGGCCCAAAACAACACTGGCATTGGGATGGCTTCACCATCACAAAAACATCTCTTCGAGAGTTTTAGGCTGCCAACATTCATGCCAGCTTTTAGACATGGAATTTGAGGAGTTTTCAAATTTTCTTTATAACCTAGCCTATGCTTTCTTCTCTAAAATCATTCCTAAACATAGAAATCTCTAAAAAATCTCTTTGATTGTGATCCTTGAATCAAAGGAGATCAAGAATCAACATCTAAGTAAGTTAGTATTTCAATTCTTTAGAGATTTAAAGGAATAATATCTTCCTAAAGTATTTGTTTTATTTTCGAAGGAAATTAATTTGAAAGAATTTTAGAGAAAACCCTAAATAACTTATCAGAGATTTCATTTTTTTTTCAGGATGAAGAAGAACGAAGGAAATAGGTAAGTTAATTTTTTCTATTCTTTTAGTGATCTAAAAATGTAAATTTTCTAAATTTC
This sequence comes from Combretum micranthum, assembly GCA_024138025.1. Classification (NCBI taxonomy): domain Eukaryota; kingdom Viridiplantae; phylum Streptophyta; class Magnoliopsida; order Myrtales; family Combretaceae; genus Combretum; species Combretum micranthum. The sequence goes on along the minus strand of JAMXBD010000446.1, from coordinate 322,091 downwards.
TTGATTTATATTGAATGGAGTCAAGTTTTAGTGGACATATGGAGAATAACCTAAATCAATGATTGAAGAATTTGTAATTTATAATCAAAGAGGAATGTGTGTACAAACCTAGATTTGTAGTTCTTATCATATCAGGTTTAGAAAATAATAAGAATATGATTGTTATATGGAAACATGTTTTGAAATAGTTTTACTTATATGATAAGGTGTTTCGGTGAAATTAGAGTTTTTGTTCCTAAAGTGATTTTAGGTTGCTTGTGGTTGTAGGTTTAAAATCTACAGATGAATCTAAAACTATTTGGCTTTAATTTGGGTTTACTACTTGTCACTAGCTAAGTCTAGTAGATCGAGAGACCGTTGCTATTAGGACGAAGCTCTGGTGATCTGTGTGTCTCGTTGTCCCGAGTGGAGTTGTGCACAAAGATGATTTTGGTAATTTAAAAGTGGTGCAAAAAACGGTACCCAAGGTGTATGGAAGTTCTCAACACCATATATGTACATACTACTATTTTCCATACTAGTTGTTTATGCAGAGTCATGAGTTACTTCGATTTAAGACTAATGGCTAATAGTTCTAAATTGTGTTATTTTGCTGGTTAATCAAAGATAATAACCTATTGATTGTTGCATATATTGTTAAATTGTATGTGAAATCTATATTATGTCTGCTCATACACATGTGTTTGTGGTATGGTGGATAGGGCATTTATGCTCACTCTTTCAATTTTTCAGGAACATATGAGGATCGTGCAGGGTTCGATCTATCTAAATAGGATATTTATGTGGATTATGTGGAGAACGATAGTGAAGCTAACTTTCCTACTGATTTATAGATGTTTTAGATCGGAAGAAATTAAAGTTGAGGACTATTTTCATATTTTAAATGATTTATTATTCTGAAATATTTGAGTAGACATTCTTATGATGTTTTAGGATTAATTTAGGTTGGCTTTTGATTTGTGCTAGTTAGGTTGCTCGGAAGTTTTATTATTATGAGATTTCTTTTATATAAAAAAAAAAAGAACACGAGTACCTTTGTATGTAAGAAATTGATGTCGTATGGTTGAATTTGTGGATCAGTAGTAAAATAACCTTAGCGTATCCATCTCAAGTGAGAACATGTGGTGGGCTGATAACGTCTTCAGTTTAGGGCATTACATCAGGCATATAGTATCCCATTTATCAATTTAATAACCAAATACATATGAGCATATGTTATATACGAAATTAAAGGAGTTGATGTCTAGGCATATGGACAATAGGATTACATATCAAATATAATATAACATGATAATAGAAATAAGAACTCGATAGTAGCATGGGTACGGAGTAAAAGAACTTACGATATGATTGGTGTGTAGAAATGGATCGAAATGGAATCCAATTTTGGGTTCGATTCCTTTTTCCTATGTTTGGTAGCCTTATTAGAAGTCAGAATCGCGATTCCATAGAATGGATGATTCCAACTTCAAGAGAGATTTGATTCCGCCTTTGAGAGGCACAATCACGATTTATTTCCTTCATACATTAATGTGCCTTAATTTAATTCGCTTTTTAACCATATAAAAATTATTATTTTATTTGTTGTTAAGGGCATTTTTGACAAATTCTATTATATACATGTTTGTTTCCATTCCATTCCATTCCATGTTTATATCAAAAAATAAGAATGGAAACCTCATTCCCTTATTCATTCCATTCCGATTGATTCCAGCGTACGAAACGTAACATTAGGTCACAAATGACTTAGATGGACAATTAGTGATCTTAGATCACTAATTCTTAACTAAGCTGGTTACCTACGTATTAAATCACTAATAAGTTGATTTATGTAAACCCTCAACCAATTCAACTTAAGTAATTAATTAGACAACATGACTAAATAAAACGGTAACATAGAAACTTGGGAAGAAATATTGCTTATCTATAACTTAGATTCAATATACACAAATAAGTTGAGTTCTAAACTAAGATACATAAACACATGGACCTTAACTCAAATAATTCAAATATTGAGAACAAGAGATAAATTGATTAAGGTTACTTGAGACATTATTCTAATATGAGTCTTTGAACCCATGGATAGTTGATATTAGTTAAGCTTAGGAAAAAGGAGAAAATAATTGAAATCTATTATTAAGTATGCAACAAATGCATGATGCTTAGTGAGATAGTAATAAAATAAGATAAATACTTAAACTAAGCCTAATTGTTTGTTAGTTGTTGTGTGGTTGTTTACTTTAGCAAATGACAACCTCGTATTGAATTGCAAGTCTGATTGCAATTTCAAGATAATGTGGTAGTTTAAATACTTAGGCTTCATAGGATGTGTGGTATAACTCCACAAGTAGTCAATTGGGATATTTGAGATAAAAAGGTATGCTAGAGTTGGGATGAAGTTGCAACGAGTTATGTAAGGTTTATGAGACCATGCATAAAGCGTTGCAATGGACTTTATTCGTTGATGGCTGGTCGTGAGGAGTGAGTCAAGCAAGACTACTTATTTTCTTTCTCTTTTTGGACACGCACTGGAAGCTTATCCATCCCTTGATGCTCGATTTATTGCTTTCATTTTTCGTTATTTATTTGGTGGGGCTCATATGCTTGTTTGGTATTTTTAGAACACTCGAAATACATGATTGGCTAGCTTAGAATTAAGTATATTACACATGTGGTTGATGCATTCGATTAGTTGCATGCGACATATGTGAGTACGGTTATTAACTGTGTACAGGGCTTTACCACTCCCTTTCATAATTTCAAATACGACTAATGACTTGTATGTAGATGTACATTATGGTTCCATTAGATTTGGCAAAGAGGATTTTGAGTGACGTTATGGATAGTGTGTTAGTCATGGTTGTTAAAATCTCTATTTTACTATATCAATGTATAAAATTGATAGAATCATGCAAAACCGATAAAATCGTAAAGTGTAGAATCATACACCTACATTCGTAATCATGTCTAAAGTTTGCAACAAAACAACTGTGCATCCATTTAATTTAGGAAAAAAAAAAAAAAACTTGTAAAATCATATATTTGACTCGCGATTTTGACAACTATGGCAATGGTTATCACGGGACTTAGAGAAACATTTCTTTGAACCTCTCTTCCTTAGTAGATGACTGTATTAAACTACATTTCTACATACTTACACTTTTGGTGGACCTTTAGGTCTTGTGTCTTATGGAGTGAGCCATACTCATACGTGGTACTTCAATCAAGTATCAACCTTGGTCCATATCTAGTATGTTGTTTATATTTAGTATCAACTTTTTTCTATATTTGGTATTTTGGTCCAAATCTGATACTTGGTCCATTTGCAATATTTCGACAAGTACCAACTTTCATCTATAGATGGTGTTTTGGTCTATATCTGGTACTTCAACCCATATGTGATACTTTGATTGAGCAGCAAATTTGGTTCACATATGATATTTTGGCCAATATTTGGTATGTATTTTATTCATATGTGGTACTTCGATTGAGTACTAACTTTAGTCCATACATGGTACTTTTATTCATATTCGATACTTTGATCAAGTACAAACTATTGTAGCAATTTTCATCCACATTTGAAATTTTTATCTATATAGGATAAATTGTTTTGATACCTCCTAAAAACTTTTAAAATTGCATGGACCTACTATTTTTTAAAAATCTGCACTTAGACCTTTGAAAATTTTGTGGGACCCTATTTTAATGTACAATTTGCTTATATGTATTTTACTAGTGATGTGGACAATTAGTTTAATACATTTCATTAATTAGTATTTAAAAATACTGAAAAATGTTTGATCATAGGAAAAAAGTAACAAGAAAATGAGGAAAAAAAAAAGGTGGTGATTGTTGTTCATTCTACTACCAGTGCATTTCTTCCTTATAAATCACATAATCGTAATAAAAAAGACAATCATATAAAGACTAGTTTTTGTTTGCTTCAAATTCGAACATGTTGTTTTATTTTTAGCTTTCTATGCAAATTTACAAATTTATGAATGAATTAATGGCAAATGTTATGTCAGTCCCACCATTTCTTTCTATAAATCAACAATCTTTTTTATAACCACTAATATCCTATATTTAATTAAATCTTTGATTGCAAACAACAAATCCCTTAATGAAATTTGATGGATACAAGTTAAATATTAGAAGAATATTGTTATTCATTGTGGTGGAACTGTGTCATAGCGATATAAGGTTGCAATAAAGTACCTTCTTCATTCCCTCTTAATCTTGGAAAAAAAATGTTTCAATTGCTAATTGATTTTTTCACCTTTTTTCACTGACCCTTTTTAAATATTTTTTTAATTGTAAGTAATTAAATATATTAAACTAACTGCCAACATCATAAATAAAATACACATAGGTTATTTATATATTAAAAATTAGATCCAATAAAAGTTTCAATAGGTTAGGTGTACTTTTTTTAAAAGTAAAGGGTTTATGCAATTTTAAAAGGTAAAAAGAAAATTAGTGTTTATATTTTTTAAAACTTACAAAATGCTACTGAGATAAAAATAATATAAGTTTTAGACAATATGATATCGTTTTTCCAAGAGAGGAGGTCATAAGTGTCTGACCTTGTCTTCAAGAGATGAGATCTCAAATAGCGAAGCAACCTTGTCTCTTGAAGAGATGAATCTAGGTACTTATTACCTCATCTCTTTAAGATATGAGGTTAATAAGGCCATATTTTGCCCACCTCTTCCTTCTTCTTCCCCATTTTATCTGTAAAGAATCCACAAATTGTAGTCATCAAAAATCTTAACCTTAATTTTTCTCCATTCTAGCACTATTTTTGATCAAATTGGCGTATGTTATTGGTTAATTTTGTTCACCAAGCGTCAAATAAACATCTATTTATGCAAAAATCAACCAATTAACCCCACAATCATTAAGAATATGCCAAACTCCATAAAAAAGTTTCTTGAGCTTGTCACTTCATTTTATCACGACTATTGATGTTTCAATGTAGATTTTCGGGTATTGCGTATGTTGTTGGATTTTTTTTTCTTTCAAATGTTGAAGCAATATTGCATGTTATTTGTCGCATGAGTTATATTGTGAAGTAGTAATGCGGTTTTGATGTTTATTGCGTGCTTTATTGATGCTGTGATGTAGACATGGTATGTTGTAATTTTGATGTTATGTATACTTTTAGAATTTAGGAATTAAATTATAAAATCATATATTGTTATATGTCTTACACCTTGATCATGTTTGATGATGTTATAACCCATATCAATGAAATATTTTGATAAGAATGAGATGGATAAACTAATATTAGTAAACATATTTGATATTAAAGAACGCAATTCATAACTTATTATCACATTTCATGTATTGAACCTATGTTTTATGAGCCAACAAGGTGGGTGTGGAAATGGATAGGCCAAGTTTATATTGTACACTCATGGCAATATTATGGAAGAGAATGAAGGTTTTGGTTATAATAAGTGGCTAAGTACTGTGGTTAGTGTTAGTAGGAACTCTATGTATAAGCCAATACTAAACACCATTTGCAATAGACTTAAGGTAAATAGGTCTTTATATCAGGTTGAGCTGTATTATAGGGTAGCTAATGGAGATAGAACACTCAATTATGATGTTATTCTAATGACTGATGATGATGTTGCACAATAGATATTTATATACACAAAAGGGTTAGTGACTGTATATGTCCAGATATTTGAAAAGTAATTGCCATAGGTACCTGTGGATGACATGGTGATTGATGGAAATGTTGACAGCCAAGTGTTCGCAAATGAGAACTCCAATCCCACTTAAACAATTGGTAAAAACGCAGGTCCTAACGAGTAACTTTGACATAGGTGCACATGATTGGAGTTGTGGTCATGATACTGATGCAATGCAAGACTCGTCAATAAGCGAATCTAATGAAGACTATGATGAAGATGGAAATGATTCGATGATAGGTTTGTCTTCAGACAGATACGTTTGTTGTAAATTGAAGTATGATTTTTCATTTGCACTTTCATTATTTTGCTTATAACAATGTTTTTTTTTTCCATGTACACTTCATTTGGGACTCATATTCTAAGATCATGGATGACCTGCTTGAGTATTGTCGATAGGCAGTGATGTATGGCGAGCACGGGTTCCCTTAATGTGCTTCCACATTATCGAGCACTGCTACTTAGATATAATGTTTACATAGTTTTGGAGGTTTTCAGGGATCCTAACAGCCCCTCTGATATGAAAGCATTACATGAGATTGACTTACGGGGATATATGAAGTGGAACTAGGCGACAAAGCATGCCAAGTGAATTGTAGAGTAGGATGACAAGTACAATTAGTTGCGGACATGCCAAACATCCCTAACGGTACATCTAAAGAGTATTATAATTAGAGATGGGTAAAGTGGGTAAATGAGCTGGCTCGACCGGCCCGCGGGGTTAAATGGCGGGCCCAATTCAGCCTGCTTTCAAACAAGCCAGATTTTCTTAGCTTGGGCCAGACCTGCATTAACCATGAGCTAAACGGGCTAGCCCATGGGCCAAAATTAATTTTGGTGTGAAAATTAGAATATTTATATATTTTAAGGTTTTATATATATTAACGACTAATTTCATTGCTAATTTTATTACTTACATATAAAAAAAAGTTTTAAAATTAATTTATTAAATATCATATTATGTTTAAATTAATAAATATATATTTGAAAAAAATGTTATAATAATTGTGGTTCATATATCAATTTATCTTTTTTTTTTATAACATACATAAATAATCATCAATATATTATTACATTATTCTTGTTTTTAAACTTCTTCTTCTTCCTTTTTTTTTTCCTCCCCCACAAGCCAACCTGACCCTGTGCTTTTAAATGGGCCAATTTTTTTAGCCACAACTCACTTTTTTAAGCGGGTTGACGGGTCAGCCTATGGGCTCCGACCTATATGCCTAACTCTAACTATAGTTAGTATAATTGGATCACCAGATGCTGAATCAATCGTATAGGGGCCATTATACATTATATGGTAAGTTAAATGAATATATGTGGTATATGTGGATGTATATTGTGTTCGTTATTTCCTAATTTAGGTGATCAATGTTAATACAAAGATGATTTCATTTACCAGGTCCTTGATATGCCACCTGAGGATACTCATGCCACTGCACGAGATGTTATTTGAGTAATGGATGAGTTTATGGGGCTCAATATTAATGATCCAACAACAGCAAGTCCGTTATCGACACCAGCACTTAGCAGCTGATATCATAGGTGATGGGGATGCCCCATCGCTTTAGCTAGCATAAAGATGCAGACCATATAGGGAAAGGCGTAGGTGGGGATAGGGTCAAGAGCGAGAGCTAGGCTGATACAGAGCTGCAGATATTAGAAATGAGCCTTTGGCCCTACATGTACATCATGTGAGCCTGGTCTTTCATATGTTCAGCATGATGAGCCTAGTCCATCATATGCTCATTAGTAGGACACTTGATGCCTGAAAACTCATCTGCAGAAGTTCATCCCCTCCATACCCCCTCCTCTCCCACCTAAACGCCTCGCCCTGCCTCCACATAAGAGGTGACAATCGCAGTTAGGTGACATGGAGTAAGGGTCACCCAGATGGATCCAGATCCTATCCCGTTTCACCAGTACCGTGTTAGTGGTGGAGATAGGGATACCACATTTATTTAGAGTAAATTAGTTTTTATTAGATATTTGCTTTTTTTGTTTTATGATGGTTGTATGTAGTATCATGTCCATTTGATGCAAAGCATTGAACAATAAGCAATTATTTTATATATTATGTTTTACGAGTTTATATTTATGCTGATGAATGATTAAGTTTGGGAATATTATTATGGATGATTCTGACAGGGTGAATTATTTATAACGATTGTTTTTAACATGTTATAACTATGTAATTTTATTGATGTATTCAAGAATGAATAACAAGATGCAGGTTGGGGGGTGTATTATTGGCAATCTCGTCTCTTGAAGAGACGGGATTCATGTATTTATTACGACCTCTTCTCTTTAAGAAATAAGGTAGCTTCGCCATTTAAGATATCTTTTCTAAAAGACGAGGTCATGTTGTCAGTGGTATTTTTATAAATTTTTTAAAAATATAAATATTAATCTTTTTTTCTAATTTTAAAAGTTTTCAAATGGTATCCATATAATTTACCTTTTTACATATATGTATATGATATTTTAATCCACTTGTACTAATAATTTTCAGAAAGATTATGACTTGTTCACTTCGTGAATGAATAAAGTTATAATGAAATTCTTATTGTGGAAGAATAAAATAGAACTGTAATGAGATTTTTTTATTTAAATAGTGGTATTAAGAAAAAAACAGTTTCGATTGAATTAGTATTTATAAGTTTAAATGAAGAATTATTATTTAATATTTTATGTAATAAAAATTTATTATAAAATCATTATTAATTAATACATTAATAACTATTTATAAAAAATAAGTCCACCATAGAATCGGAGTTATAGCAGAATAATGGACCAGTAAATGCATCCAGGTGGCGGCTCAATCTCCTGTCTGTGGGTATTTCTTCGGCTCTTCCAACCTTCACGTCTCTCTTTACGAGAACCGGATCACGAGTCGGTCAATCAAATCAATCCCCATTCTCGCTTTTCGCGCGTGGACTTAGTCGCTATATAAAGAAACTTTATTCTATTTTATATATTATTTATCAATTTTCCATTAAATCTTGGAACTCTTCGAGCACCGGATCCCCTTTCACAGTACTCCTCTACCTCTCTTTCTTTTTTCTCACACCAACACAGGTAGCTCTGGGAACCACCACTCCCCCAACTAAAACGCATCGTTTTGAAGGTACGCTAGGCCATTGTAATACCTTCCAAAAATTCACTGTAATTCCTTACTGCGTACTAATCGCCAATATTGCATGTTTTCAACTTCAACCTTCATAAAAAAATCTTGATTACTTATTTAATTGTAATCGTGTTGTTATCATCATTGACGTAGAGTTTTTGTCAAATTAATGAAAACATTGAATTCCTAGGGTTTCGTTTTGGTTTTGTGTGGTTTGGACAGAGATAATGCATTGTGGAAGCAAGGCGTGGTTCTTGAGTTGTGGAAGAGCGCTGTGGAGTGCAGTGGATTTGAATATCTGGTTAGTGTTTTTGGATTTTTTTTTTAAAGGAATTGGTATGTTTTGTTGCTTTTTGGTGTTATTTTGGTTCACATTAATGTTTCTAGGGTTCTGCGTTCGGTTTATGAGAAAATATGTTTGGTTTGGATTGATGACTGCGTTTGCATGGTGATTATTAAGTTCTGGTTGCTGAAATGGATTGGTTGTTTTTAATAATGGTCTGTCGTGGTGAATTATTTTGAGTTGAAAGGAATTGGTTGCTTTAAAATAGAGAAGAAGGTCCACTGGTTCCTCCCTGGAGGCGCATTGGCTATATTGTGTGTGTGTGAGAGGGAGGGGGGAGGGAGGGATGGAGGTGCAGAAAGTATGAGTAGCATCTCTTTGATTTCTTCCTTTAAGAAGTTTCTTCATTAAATAAACGCCCCTCCCTCCTCTCTTCCCCTCGGGAATTACCTTTTAAAACTTACTTTTGGCAATTGAGTGGAACTTGGGAGAGGGAGAAGGGAGAAGGGAGAAAGGAGGAGTAGCACTTTTTTGAACCTTCTCTTTTAAACAATCTTAGTGATTAAGCATAACTTGCTAGAAAGTAAGGGAGGGAGGAAGCTAATAATTGTTTTTGTTTGAACTTCCCTCAATATGCAATAACGTGACTGACATTGAGGATCATAGATTATGGTGAGGTATAGAAATTTGATGCTGCTATGATGCATGAGGATAACTCGATAGGTCTTCAATACATGTTGTCTCTTTTGCAATCCAGCATCACACAATTTGTATGGGGAACCTTGGTTTGTTATATATGGTTCTACATATATGAATGTTTAGCTGCTGATAATAGGGAAATTAGAAAAAATAAAGCCTATATATCCAAATGTGATATACTCGCAATTGCACACAATCCTTAGAGGACACTACCATAATGCCGAGATTTTGAATGTTTTGCAACGTAGACAAAATTTAGTATGATATAAAACAGACATAATTTATGATACGTTGCTAGGAAGATGCCTTTTTCTTTTCTTGCTGAGACCTGAAGTTCTGATATAGCTTTTATATTCACAGGTAGCTGATCCTGGTTTATTATATGATTTATAAAAATTGGATATAAAATTTGGAATCATCCATTGATTGCATGTTTATTACTCATGTTAATTTTATGGTTTTGGATTAATATTGATTACTGGTCTGTTAAGATGGGGCTATAATTTGCTAGTCATGTAGGTTAGTGGCAGTGGCTGAAAGGGTATGGTTTTCAATTTTACAATTGGAAGGTCAATAAATACTTACTAAGCTAATCTCCTTCACCGGAATCGAGAGTCTGCACCATTTAGTTCCCTTATTCTGCATCTGATAAGCATAAGCTAATAAAATTTTTTATTTGTCATGGTTGTTACTTGATACTCCATTGCTCTTCTTGCTGTGGGCCAAATAGGTCAAGGAAATTAGTTTGAAGCGCTATTTGGTATTTCTGTTTTAGTTTGAATATTTAGTACTGTTTTCAATTTTCGTTATTATAAAAGACAATGAGGATGCTAATTGATCGATGGGTGAATGGTGTTAATGAGGAGTTCAGGACATGCTCCAATTATGGAAGGGCAATATTGTTAGTTTACAACCTGAGGTTGGCTCTTATAATTCTCTTATTATGTCCTCAATGATCTAGTATAATGAAAGGCATTTTTCTCTTCTACGAAGTGTTCCTCATTTTTAGTTTGGGTAAATCTATGGAAACTTTAGATGCCCCAGGATTCCTAGTTGCACACAAATGATGGATAGTAAGGGCCTGTACCTCCCTACAAGCTTCCGCAAGTTCATATCGTTGAAAATTTTCAACAGCTTTTGGCAATTTTTCATTGATAAGATACATTTATGTAATCTCCATGTTTTGACCTTGATCTCCCATGTGACGTTTTCATGCTTGACCTTACCATACATTCTGTATCTGAATCTCATAATAATTTGATGTAGCTGAAGTTATAAATGAAAGTCTAATGCTGTGATAATTGAAGATGGGATTTAGGGCTCTAGAAACAAAGAGAGAATGGGCTTATCTGTAATGAACCATCCCACTAGCCATATTTGATAGTTTAAGATTTGAACTTAGCCATTGAAGTATATTAAGTCACCTTTGCTCACATGACTTTTTAGAAACATAAAATAATGTGCGACGAATCAAAATCTGGATTTTAATTAAAAAAAATAAATAAATAAAACTGATATTTGCACTCTGCTTTGTCCTTTTTAGATACTTCTGCATCAATGAGCTGAATATATATATATATATGTTGAGTTGAATAACTTGGCAACGATTTACTACTTTGAGATATGGAGATGAAGGTTATGATCGAGGTGGACCTATAAGCATAAATTACTGCAATACATGGGGACACAGGATCTATATTTGTAATTGAAATAAGTTTGTTCAGCAGGGAAGGTTATGCTCCTTGGTATGCCTATCTTTTTCTTTGCATGCATGCTCTTGATCATGTACTGAATGAAGGATGTTTAATTCCTCTGACGTCAAGTTTTATTTTGGCTAAAACTTGATTTTTCTTCATTACATATGCAATGTTACCTAGTGTTGACTATTGATTTTCCTCTGCAATGCAGAGTACATATGGCTCTTCAAAAGAAGGTTCCTTCTGGAGATAAATCTTCTGCCAGCATGAAGCCTTTGAATATATCCAGTAAAGTACATGCGGGCAGTCAACCTGTCGACGGAGAGGCAAGCCATTCGGTGGAACCTGATGTGGAGGTTGATCTTAAAGAAGTTTACTTCTTGGTCATGCATTTCCTGTCTGCTGGACCATGTAGTCGAACTTGTGGACAGCTTTGGAATGAGCTTATTGAGCATGATCTTCTGCCTAGGAGATACCATGCATGGTACGCAAGGAGTGGTTGCCACAGTAGGGATGAGAATGATGCTGGCTCGTCATTCCCCTTAAGTTATGATGAATTAGTTGAAAGGTATGGGATCTTATTGTAGTCATTTAAGTTCAAGCCAGTTACTTGTATTCTGCAGTTTCAGCAGCCAAGGAAGTTGGTTCATGCTTTTCAGATTTTTTTTTTATTGGGTATGTTACATTTAGTACAGATGTTAATGGAGACACGAATTTCATTTTTGCAACGATAGCAGTGGATGTACTTGAATCTTTAGTTCCAGTCCTGAATAGCGATATGTGATATAGTTATTTATTCTTTAAGGTATCCCCATATTGAAAAGGATCACTTGGTAAAGCTTTTGAAGCAGTTATTGCGAAGCACTGCTTCTTCTTCAGACAATGTGACTGGAATACGCATTCCCTCAGCAGCAGATGTTCCTACTTTGTTAGGAACTGGTTCATTTTCCTTGCTGAGTAGGTGACTTTTAGGCCAATTTTAGAGTATATACTTGTAGTCATTTTAATTTTTTTTAAAAAATAAATAAATAACTTTAAGGTGCTTCATGGATGAAAGCCTTATGTTGCTTTTGCTGAGTGATATTACTTGTGTCAGACTAAAATTAGTTTGGCATGCTTTCATTGCAGATGACATGCATCGAGAATCAAATGAAGTCAGACGTCCTCCTGCATACTTGCGTTGGCCTCATAAGCAAGCTGATCAAGTCCATGGTTTAAGCTTGAGGGAAATTGGTGGAGGTTTCAGCCGACACCATCGTTCTCCATCAATTCGTGCTGCATGCTATGCAGTTGCAAAACCATCAACTATGGTGCAGAAGATGCAAAATATCAAGAGAGTGAGGGGGCATAGAAATGCTGTCTACTGTGGTATTCCATCTATTTATTATGTTTGGCTTGCTACCCTAATATGTGTTTGAAGTAAGCTCAACGATGATTGGTCTTCAAAGTAAATAGTGGTATTTAATGCTGGCATCAACCTTTTGAAATGCTTATAGTAATTAGATAAAAACATACTCATTATTTACTAATATGTCAATGTAAGCTTATGGCTTGGTTGGATTAATATAATTTTTCAATTATGTAATTTATTTTCTCCTTCTTCCTAGTTGTCTGTTGAGGCAAGACACAAATAGTTATCTTTAAAAAAGAAAAAGTCAAATAAGTCACCAATAAAATTTATTACGAAGAAGACACGTAATTAGCATTAATAAGACAGACAAAGATGCTTTCTGAAACATCATATTTTAATAGGACCCTAATTAGGGTCCGCTTGGTAAGCTTCCACCCCCACAACACCACCACCGTAGAAGAGGGTGGGGGTGGGGGTGGGGGGGAAGTACACATGGCTCCTTTTTAAAAAATTAAATATCAAGATACTTAAATAAAAGTAAAGACAAAATTTTATTTTTTTAATTGACAGACTCTTTTTGCATGGTTGCTTATTTTAATAATAAGTGTACATATCGATCATCTTATGTATCAATCTTCATCTCCTCCATAATTATTAGTTGTTTTAAAATTTATCTTCTGATACTTTATTTGTATTGAATTTGGCTAATACAGCGATGTATAGGAAATATCCAAATATCCAATCTAAAACATAACGAATACGGATAAGAAACAGTAAAAAAAACGCAACCAAGCAGACACATAAACTACACTAAAAAACCATGCAATTAAGACGCAAAGAATACAGAGGTAAGAAGAAGGCAATTCTAACTAAACCTAACTTTTGTAAGTATGTTGGTTGAAGTAAACATATTGAGATTCATTTGAAGAACTCTTCTGCGTGTTGATTGGATCCCTATGTGATTAAGATTAAATTTAGTGTCTGTTCTCTAGGGACAAATAAATTGGGGATGATATGCTGGTTATTATTTCAAGCAATGTAGCCTTCTTTCAGATTTTTGCTCTGAAAAATTATAGAATTTATAACAAAATCTATAAGTAAATTTTCCAGATTAAAACTACTTATCCTGTTTGATGCGATTACACAGTGCTGGTTGACAATAATTTGTTAGCTGAGTTAAAAAGTTTTAGCTAGAAGAGGGTTGGACTCTGCCGTTTAGGTCTGTCAAATTGGAAAGGCCATCTGGGTCTTTTCCTTTTAAGTTATTTGAAAACTCAGTTTTGTTAAAAGTTGGCATCAGTTATTGTCAAAATCGCGATTTTACTATTAATTGGAATGCATAAAACCGGTCGAATTGTATAAATTCATGTAAAACCAGTAAATTTATAAACATGTGGAATCGTACTCCTAAATTCATAATTGGGCATAAAGTTTGCACCTAAACATTTTTGCATCCATTTTAATTAAGAAAAAACATATAATCATAAACTTGTAAAACTATATATTTGACTCGCGATTTTGATAACTAATGTGAGGGTATATATATCCCTCAAATATGCTGATCAAATTGATGGCTGGTTTGACTCTAATATTGATTTTTTGGTGCAAATGCTCCAGCCATATTGGATCGCACTGGGAGATATGTCATTACTGGGTCTGATGATCGCCTTGTAAAAATTTGGTCAATGGAAACTGCATTTTGTTTGGCCAGTTGCCGTGGCCATGAGGTGAGTTGTGTTTCCCCATCATTATCTGAATAATATCTATGCTTACCTATCGTGTCCTATAATTTGCTTAATTTCTTTGTGGTTGTCCAAGGGTGACATCACTGACTTGGCTGTGAGCTCCAACAATGCTCTGGTAGCATCCTCATCAAATGACTGTAATATCCGTGTTGTAAGTTATCTTTATAATAAATGCCAAGTATTGATTTTGTCTAAGACCTATTTATGTCTTAGATTCTGCATTGGGGATTGTTTATTGTACTTCTTGGGATTCTTGCAGTGGCGTCTTCCAGATGGGTTTCCAATATCAGTTTTACGGGGGCACACTGGGGCTGTTACTGCCATTGCTTTTAGCCCAAGACCAAGTGCCACCTACCAGCTCCTATCGTGAGTTCTCTATGCTTCTTTTATTTGGTACTTAATTCTCTTTGCTTATTAATTGCCATTTCTATGTGCTTCTTTAGTACTACTGGTATTCCTCTTTGTATAATGCATTGTAGTATCTTGCTTCTACCATCTACTTGCTTAGTAATTGTTTGTGATGCACTAATTGATTTAGAAATCAAATGATGATATAAGTGTTTTTAGTATGTTAGTATGGGATGGTTGACTTTTTGGGAGTGTAGCATGAAAATATAAGAATATCTGTTGGTTTTGTACTCTAGAGTTTTGAGTCAGAAATATAAGTTCAGCTGGTGTTCTGAAGACTTTATCGCATGAGCAATCCCCTAAAAGTTTCCTTCCCTATCAATATTCTTGGCAACGCAGAATGGGATATTTAGTAGACATGAAATAGTTTTACACAAGACAAAGAATACTTGGTAAGAATAAGGTGTCTTTCTCTAGGAAGAAAGCCACACCTTGTTGCCACTAAGTTTTCATTCAATGTGCAAGCATCCATACCAAATTTCGTTAGCATTTCATTTTGCAGAAGAGTTAAGACTAATATGTAGCTGATAGGAAGAGATCCCAGTTGACATGCCAAATTGGAAGAAAAATTATCAACATCATCAACCTGTGTAACAAAGCCTGGTCTACTCTTTTTAAGTTTACACTGTATATGGTAAACTTTTAGACAAAAGAAATCAGCGGAAATTAATAGAATTGAAAACAGATGAATTTTGATTTCCATTTTTTGCTTGTATATGTAGGAAGGGAATGGAAAGAAACAAAGGAAAGTTTTTTCATTTTCATTATTTGGTTTATGTCCATAAAGGAAATAAAAGAAAAAAAAAATTTAAAAGATAATTTCAGTTAATAAATTTAGATATTAGGGGTGTTTTTGTGACTTTATAAAGATATCCACTCATTTCTACCACTTTTTATCCTCTCCTCCCCCCCCCCCCCCCAATTTGAAGGGAAAATAATTGCTTCAAAGTGATAATTAATAACACACAACTTTCACCTTTTCCCATTCATTTCTGTTGATTTCAATCCAAGTCCTGCTTATCTACATTATTCTTAATACTTGGCAGCGTCGACAGTTTTTGAATGCCTACGATTAGTTTCCTCTGGCAAACTTGAAATTTATAGCATCTATATTTCTTCTTTTCTTTTTACTTATTATTTATTTATTTGGGCTGAGAATGTTGTTTTTGGTGCTTTCATCCTATAGGTCATCTGATGATGGAACTTGTAGAGTATGGGATGCAAGGAGTTCTCAAGTTAGTCCACGGATATATGTCCCACGTCCATCAGATTCTGTGGCAGGTTAATGGCTGTTTCATTTCCCGTGGTGACAAACATCATTAATTTTTATTAGAAAAATTACAGAACTAAAAACTTATCATTATTGCTGCAGGAAGAGGCGGTGCCGCATCTTCAAGTGCTAGTGCCCAAAACCACCAAATATTTTGTTGTGCCTACAATGCTAATGGGACTGTTTTTGTCACTGGAAGCTCAGACACACTTGCAAGGGTACCCACATGAGTGATTGATGGCTTTTCATTGGCTCAAGATTTAATTCATTATTTTCTCTACAGCTGAAGTTTTTGAATGCCCTTCCTGATTTCCTGATAAAGCCTAGCAGTTTACCTGGTTGAAATTGATGATTGGGTATTGTATATATTTTTCAGTAGAGTTTGGTTATTTGTAGGTTTGGAATGCTTCTAAGACCAACAAAGATGGGTCAGACCAGCCAATCTATGAGATAGATGTGTTGTCTGGCCATGAGAATGATGTCAATTATGTACAGTTCAGGTAAGTCTACTTGATTTAACAAACTTGTTTTTGCTGATGAAAAGTGGTACTAATGCGAAGTACTACCATACCTGCAGTGGTTGTGCTGTTGCATCCAGGATTTGTTCGACAGACCCTACAAAAGAAGAGAATTCAACTAAATTTAAAAACTCTTGGTACATAATTTCCTTAGATGAACTTCAATGCATAATATGTGTTCTTATTTATGTTTCTCCCACATCTTCCAGCTGGAAAGTTATCAATAAAGCTCAAAAGGATTCATCAATTTGCCATGTGGCAGTATTGCGTTTCCATATGGTTTTGTCACAAGAACTTTCTTATCTCCTTTCAGGTTCAGTCACGATAACATAGTTACTTGTTCTCGGGATGGCAGTGCAATAATCTGGATTCCTAAATCAAGAAGAGCTCATGTAAGTTCTTTACTGTTAGTAAATTTTGTTTAGGTTATAGGTGGCATTGCCTTTTACTATCTCCAGCTGGTGGAAACTGCATGGTTAGCACTGTAGTTGTAAATAATATGAATTTTTAACTAGAGATGGTCATGCTGTCAGTTGTTAAAAATTTGCCATGTGGGCAAGTCTGAATTGAAAAAATGACACGTGATATTGCTGAGGAGTTATTGGTTTTCCCTGGAGACTTGAAATAGTGTATTTTCTTTACATGAAACATAGAAAATTTAGTAGTGGCATTATCTTTGTTTCAGGGAAAAATTTTGCGGTGGACAAGAGCATATCATCTTAAAGTTCCACCTCCTCCAATGCCTCCTCAACCCCCAAGAGGTGGTCCTCGACAGAGAATTCTTCCTACCCCTCGCGGTGTCAATATGATCATATGGAGCTTGGACAATCGATTTGTCCTTGCTGCTATAATGGGTATATGATTATTATACTTGTGTGTTCTTTTACTATTCCATTATGTTTTAAAAATAAATAAAAAGAAAAAGTTTTCTAAACTGTAATACGTACTACAATTTGCATTGTCCTATGTAATGTGTTATATATTAAGTGACATATTAGAATATGATCTTCATTTTAATATACGAAGACTCAATTACAAGAAGCAAGAAAAAAATTACCACACACAAGATTACTGATTTACACAAGAGAACATCATACTTCTTTAAGGCAAATCCATAGTTTCATCTTTTATATATTAGTTACCCTAACTTCCTTTGGATGCTAATTAAGATTCTATTTCTTTTATCATAGTCTGGTCATATTGGTATCATATTTTTGTCGTTTTTAAATAGATGTTTGTTAAGAAACAGGTACTGATGAAAAACTGACAGTTTTACTTTTAAACAAACCAAACAGATATGATACATATAAGATATAGATACAAATACAATACAGATAAAAATCAGACAATTAAACAGACCAGTATCATGGATACTTGTAGTACGATGAAATGGTTTTGAGCTTTTCTTGGAGTGAGGACCTTTTAGAAGTTAGAAACTTAAGTGTGTGTTTTTTGTGAAGTTAACTCCAAAAATTTAGTTTGTTGATACACGGGTTTCTTCACCATTAAATTTCTGGAATGAGCATGGTGGGATTCACTAAATCTTCTCTGGACCTCAATCCTCTTGTATCTATATGATCTTGTACATTGAATTGTCAGCTAACATGTGAAGATTTATGTTAAAATGTAAATGAAAAACCATGTATTTACAAATTTAAGCTTTTAGGAGCTGTGTTTATAGTCAAAATTTAACAGTATGTATGCTATTTTTCCGATTAAGAGTGTGTGTGGCAGAATGATTATAAAAATCTACATGTTATATACTTTTAAAATTCAGATAGACATCTGTCATGGGCTAAGATTTTACTAACTGCTTAGGCAATGATTGCTAGTAGCTTAGGTTTTTGGAGTTGACTCATATACCTAATAAGAGAAAAGTTATAGGAATTTGCTTTTCACATTGATTCCATAGGTCAAAACAACCTAAGCGGTTCTGAGCATGTCTCTCTTCCAGTGGATAGAGAAATTTTACTTTTCATTATTTGCATTTTGCACATTAATTCTTGCAGATTGTAGAATATGTGTCTGGAACGCATCTGATGGCAGCTTAGTGCACTCACTGACTGGTCATACTGATTCTGTAAGTTGCTTTTGTCTTGTCTCTGGATTTTCCTTGACCAAATATTTATATTAAAAATAAACGTTGAAAATGTTCAGTTTTTATATTTAGATTGAGATGTTGCAAAACTGATGGTAGGGGGTCTCATGATCTGTGTTTGTCATTTTGAATGTCAAGGGAGCACTACCTCTTCTGATTGGCTACTTCAGCTCTCTCTCTCTCCTTCTCTTATAATTATTATTATTATTATTTTTTTTTTTTTTGTGTGGGTGTGGCGGTGGTGGTGGGTGTGTGTTTATACTCAAAATTACATGCAACTTTACTTTGTGTGTTCTAAGTTTCGATGAGATTTCTTTTTCCTGCTTAATCAAATGCTTTACTCTTATGGGATTTATGATGCTGTCCTGAAAATTTTTTGTGCCCTTTGGTCTATAAGTTTAAATGTTTTGACAGATATAAGCTGGTCGATTCTGCTTGTTGATTGCTTAATACTATTGGGCATGGTATCTTCCGTAGGTGTGGTCTAAAAATTTCTAGGTTTATGCACATTTCATAATCTCACTTGCATCTTATCTTCCAGTATTATGTCTGGCATATATGTTGTATGTGACTTTTTTTTTTTTCAGACATATGTTCTTGATGTTCATCCTTTCAACCCGAGGATAGCTATGAGTGCAGGTTATGATGGAAAAACCATAGTGTGGGATGTACGTCTCTTGTTTTCTCTGGCTGCTTTATTTTATCATCATGCTATGCATGTTAACTAGACAAATCTTTGCTATTTAGATATGGGAAGGCACACCAATCAGGATTTATGAGATATCTCGGTTCAAGTTGGTTGATGGGAAATTTTCTCCGTAAGTTCATTTATGATTTAGATGAGATTTCTCTCTCTTAATTACTTAAAAGAGAGTCTTATCTCTCTCTTTCGCTGCTTTTTTTAAATTATGCACTTTGTATTTTATATGTCTGACTTATTGGTATAGAATTGATGGATATTTTATTCTGACTGTTCACTCAAGTGTTTGCCTCTTGACGATTTCAATGATGAAACACATGCACACACACAATTTCTCAGGGTAAATTGTTCTTATCTGTTAAGGTGCTTACTGTAGCATTATGATATCGTGATACTCTGATGCTGTCTTAATTTTCCAAATAATGATGGCATATTCTCCCTGTCTTGTAATTCTAGTTTGGCATATACCCTCTATTCTTCGGGGGAAAAGCAGGATATCTAGAGCCAGAAACTTGATAAACTGGTTTCATATGGTAAAGTTACAATCATGCATTTTTTCTGTTGATGAATTTCATCGTTGGCACCTAGGGAAAACAGCTTCTATGAAATACCATAAGTCCATGCTTACTCTTCCCATTCAAGTTTGGGCTTGAGTTAATGGCTTATGTTTCTTGAGGCCTGCTTCTGGATGTTATGATTATGAATTTATGTACTAGTATTTTTAATTTTTGATTTGTATTCACTAGTGTAATGATTTGTACCTCTAGCTCAAACTTGATGGCTATGGCTTTTAATATATAGGTTTTTCACATTTCTTGGTGCTGTTTGTGCAATTTAGGGATGGGACTTCAATTATTCTTTCAGACGATGTTGGCCAACTTTACATACTAAGCACAGGCCAGGGGGAGTCCCAAAAGGATGCCATGTATGATCAGGTGTGGCTTGGGGTGTTGCAACTTGCAAAACTGGCATTGGGTCATCATCTTGCTATATATTGAAACTTACCTGCTCTCTGTACATGCAGTTTTTCCTTGGTGATTATCGCCCTCTTGTTCAAGATACCTACGGAAATGTGCTTGATCAGGTTCTCTTTTTACTTTAGCATGTGTACTAAAGTTCCAATGATGATACAACCATGTTAGTTTTGCTGCATAGATTATTATCAAGTGTGTATTGGAATGAAGACCCTAAATTATTATAGCATGTGTGATCACATATATTTTTGGTGGATGCATGGAGGGCTCAGGGGCAGGAATGAAGTCATTTCTAATTAAATTGTGATGTAGTCACATTCATGTGTATAAGGAATTCATGGAAATTTTAATTTGATTAATCGTATTGAGTTAAAAGAAAAAAAAAAAAGAAAATTCAAGCCAATGGGAAAGACAAATAAGTGGACAAACTATTTGAAACGAGCTCATTATCAAATTGGGAAAAAATTATGATGGAGAATGTGGAAATCCTGGAATGCTAAAATCTGGTTATAGGTAATTTTAACTCCTTGGCTTACAATTTCAGGAATGCATATATTTAACTTGACCCATTGAATTATGTTAATGAAGAACCTGATATAATTGAGTAAAAACTTCAATTTGCTAATTATACAACAGTTAGGACACTTGGTATTTGGTATAATTGAAGTGAACGTCACAAGGATTAAAATTCTTGATAAATTGAAGAAGAAGAGGAGGTAACACTTAACTTCATGAAATTCGTAATTCAATAATTCTTAACTTAATAGCTTAATACACCCATGGCTTATTTATAACCATAAAGAAAATCCCTGTAAATTTTGATCAAAAGGGAAACTTGATAATATCCTATAAATTAGGAATAAATTAAAATCCTAAATGATATCCCAACAACTATGAAAAAATATCATAGATAAAATGGAAAATAAAATCTATAAAATAAAAGCTAACAGCTTATGGAAAATAAAGTCTATAAAATAAAAGCTAACAGCTTATAGAAAGGGAGAATAATGAGATTGCTTTATTTGCATCTCCCTTGCTTGTTAGGGTCTTCTTGATTCACTCATCTTCACTCTTTGTTCTTTTTCACTCTAAAATAAAATTTATTACCAGAAATGAAATTCTGGCTCAAATCTTCATCTTTGTCTTCTTGAGTTTGTTGCCATGCATGTGTCATCTTGTCACTGCTTTGAGGTAGAAAGATTTTAGGAGAAAAGGATATCAAAGTAGGGCTTCAGTTGCTTCAAGAGTTCTGTATTTGTTTTCTTTCCAATGTATAATGTAGAGAAAAGAAAATACTATAAGAATTCATGGATTGAGGCTGGCTCACATTGTTTCTGGTGGAAACTAATGGCATGACACAAGGGATGATGGGGTTGCTGCTTGTATTGAAGGTCTTTTGTGCAGGGGGCATCATTTGTATTTTGTCTATCTATATAGGTGGCAAGATATTGGACCATATTATCATCTATTTATTGTCTGATAGATATGTGTTTTTGCTGCTCCTGCTTTCCCCAGCCCCATTTTACTACCTTTTGCTGAATAGGACATGGGGAGTGGGGTCCCACACCGAGGACAAATGGACACACATGCAGGTCCCTTTTTCCAATCATGGAGGGGTGGTCCTTTGGACCTCTTTTCTATCTGCCTGGTTCTGGAACTGTTGAGGATTTTATGTTTTGTGGATGGCAATGGTGGTACTGAATCCTTATATTAATGGAGGTGGGTTGAATGTGGGCAATAGGACACACGCAGGTCCCTTTTTCCAATAGTGGAAGAGTGGTCCAGGACCACTCAGGATTTTTATTGTTTTGTGGATGGGGATGCCAGAATGGTGGTATTGATAATTTTTCTATCAGTGGAGGTGGTGTTACAAATTGGGACTGTTGATGGGGACAAACTAGGGATTCTATTCTGACCAAGGCTTGGGAATCCGATACAGTGTCAGCTGACCATATTTGGTATTTGTCTAGGGGTATTTTCTCATGTGGGTGGAGATAGGAAGTCAAACTAAGACCATGTTAGTTTCAACCAAAAAAATGATGACTCATTAGTTTGATGTCCCTCACAAAAGAGATGTTTAGTGCTGACATTTTTGTTGACTCGATAAATATTGTATTCCTATTTTTTTTAAGTTGTATGGTTAATTTTCAAATGTAATTTGTGGATTGAGTCGAGAAGAAAATGACAATTTTTAAAAATTGGTGAAATAAATATTATTAGCTTCGTAGGACTAGTTTTTGTAATTTTATCTGGTTTATTCTCCATGGAAACAAACTAAATTAAATCATTCAAATTTGTTTCAGGAAACCCAGCTTGTCCCATATAGACGGAATATGCAAGATTTGCTTTGTGACTCCGGTAAAAGTTTATACTTCTGTACACTATGTTGGTCTTACTCGGTCTCTTTCTTTCTTTCCCTTTTATTTTATTCCTTTAATTTGAGTTCATATATTTATGCACATGCTATTGGATTAAATATCAGCAATGACACCGTATGAAGAACCCTATCAGAGCATGTATCAGCGTCGTCGCTTAGGAGCATTGGGAATTGAGTGGCGTCCATCTTTGTTACGACTTGCTGTGGGGCCTGACTTCAGTCTAGACCCTGAGTATCAGTTGCTCCCCTTGGCAGACTTAGACATGCCGGTTGATCCATTGCCTGAATTTGTAGATGCTATGGATTGGGAACCTGCAGTTGATGTGCAAAGTGATGATAATGATTCCGAATATAATATTCCCGAGGGAAGTTCATCTGGAGGGGAACAAGGCAGTTTAGGCTTGAATTCCTCTGCAGACTTTGGATACAGTGAGGGGGATAGTGAAGTTGATGAATCTAATAAAGATAGCCTTCGCAGATCTCGGAGGAGAAAACAGAAAGCAGAGGCAAGTGCTTATGCTTACAGAATCCAATGTTTCTTCTATTTGTGGTTTATCCTACTTGTTTTGAATGAACTGGTTTATTATGGATTTTATGCAGGTTGAGATCATGACTTCCTCAGGAAGGCGTGTTAAAAGAAGGCATTTAGATGAAGGTGATGGTGAAGGTAGTTTGTTAAGAAATAATCGAACAAAGAAGTCAAGAAATGGCTGGAAAAAGAAAAAATCTTCCAAGTCAAAGGGTTTGAGACCTCAAAGAGCTGCTGCTCGTAATGCTCTTACTCTTTTCTCTAGGATTACGGGAGCATCTAGTGATGGGGAAGACGTGGATAGTTCAGACTCAAATGTCTCAGAGAGTGACTCTGCTGTGGAAGATTCAAGAATTGACAGTGATGACTCTGATAGATTATTACAGAATCAGAAAGCCAGGAATTTGAAAGGAAAAGAAATATTTTATGAAGAGTCTGAGCGTATGACTGAGCAGCAAGAACTTTCAGATACTGCCATGAATGCAGAAAGCAAGAAAAAGTTGATACTAAGGTTACCGGTTCGTGATTCAAACAAAACAATGTCTTCAGAGAGGAGCAGACACGTTAAAGATGCTGATTTAGAAGTGGGCTCCTCACATGAAGCCCCTCAAGAATCACCAGTGATGGAACAGAACAGACAGTCCTCTTCCATTGATAACAATCATTGTGGAGTCGTTGGGAGAGGGAAAGAACTTGAAGATAAAATTGAAAATACTAGAAACCTAACTGATGGATACATAGATAGTAAAATGAAATGGGGAGGGGTTAAGGCACGTTCATATAAACGAGCCAGATGGGGAGAAGCAACATTGTCAAAGCCTGTTGCAGAGTCCAGTTCATGTTTGGGGCTTAGTGATGGAACTCACAGTAAATTAAATGGATTTTTGAAGCTTGATAAGGTTCCAGAAGAGAGTGAGACTAGGATGGATGAAGTGGCTCAACAAGATCGGAAACTTATCGATGATGGTATGCTAGAAGATTTGAACAATGCTTTCATGGTCCGGGAAAGCTTGGTATTGATGATCATGAGGACTATAATAGATTGTTGAATAAGGGTGATATGGCTTCTGGGCATAGAATTTCACTTTCTACTTCAGGCATGAATGACCAAATAAACATAGTTGATGACAGTTCTAAACCTCTTCCATCTGAGTTGAACATTTTACCTGGAAGTGTTACAGTGGGTTTTGTAAATTCACCTAAGCCAGAACCAGAGACATTATTTAATGGCGATGACAATGGAGTGCAGAACATAGAACATGAAAAGCATTCAGGCACAGAAGAGAATGGAGTTTCAGAAGCACCTGACCTTGGTCAGATTAAGACAATCAAAATAGGCCATCTAGATGAAGGTGTGAGGGAGCCAGACTCTGTGGATAAGAATGGCTGCTCCACTTCATGTAGTTCACATAGCTTGCATCCACATGCAATGAAGACCTATACTGCTGTCTATAGAAGGTCAAAATCTTCTAAAAGTAGGAAAGGTGTAGTAGATGAAGTTAAAACATTGGGAGAAGAAATTCTAGCGTGAACAACCATGAAACTGGTGCTGATGAGGATTCCCATGAAGGTTCACGTGATGTAGAGCATGGAAAACAGTTGATGGGACCAGAACAGAGTTCACGTGATGCAGAATATGTGAACAACAATTTGGAATTGGGGCAAGGGCCTGAACCAGAGGCAGCATTGCCTGTTCCACCAAAGCATTCCATTAGTCGGCATGGCTTCCCTCAGGGAGATTGGGGATCTTGTTCTAGGCTAACAGTTGGGCTGAGGTCTACTAGAAATCGGAGAGCCAGTTGTTATCTGCGAGAAACAAGTCCTGTGCATAGAAAGCGGCCAAACCAATCCTCAAGAAAAGGATCATGGTTGTTGTTGACATCCCATGAAGAGGGATGCCGCTATATCCCTCAACAAGGGGATGATGTCGTATATCTGAGACAGGTTTTGATTTATGATATGCTGTAAAATTTCCCATAGTACTCTCTCTCTCCATGCATTTATTTATTAATTTGTTGTGAATTGTTCTTTATTTTTCAGGGCCATGAGGAATATATGCAATATAGTCTCTCAAAGGAGTCTGGGCCTTGGAGGAATCTGAAGGGAAAAATAAGAGCTGTGGAGTTCTGCAAAGTTGAAGGTCTCGAGTACTCTATATCACCAGGGTCTGGGGAAAGCTGCTGTAAATTGACACTTGAATTTACAGATTCTGGTTCTTGCTTGCTTGGTAAATCGTTTAAATTGACTCTGCCTGAAGTGACTAATTTTCCTGACTTCCTTGTTGAAAAGACTCGTTTTGATGCGGCAATAAAGAGAAACTGGACTTTCAGAGATAAATGCAGGGTCTGGTGGAAAAACGAGGGTGAAGAAGATGGGAGTTGGTGGGAGGGTCGGATATTGTCTGTAAAACCCAAAAGTCCTGATTTTCCTGATAGTCCTTGGGAGAGGTATACGGTTAAGTACAAGAGTGATCCAACTGAGACACATCTTCACAGCCCTTGGGAGCTTTTTGATGAAGATACCCAATGGGAAGAACCATGTATTGATGATGAAGTCAGGAATAGCTTATTAACCGCCATTGAGAAGCTAGAGCGCCCAGGAACCAACCAGGTATTAACGACCTATCAATGAATATGGTCTTTTACTCTTATGCAAGCCTTTTGTAACCTTTGTAATGCTTTCCATAATACTTAGGACCGTTATGGCATTCAGAAGTTGAAGCAAGTCTCGCAGAAGCCTAGTTTCATCAACAGGTATGTCATGTCCAAACAGTTTGTCATAGTCAAATGATATTTACTGCTATACATTCAGCAAACCCATTTTCCATGCAGGCAACGAATTTTAACTTTTCTTTATTGGCATCTCGTCTTTTATAGGTTTCCAGTACCAATATCTCTTGAAGTGATTGAAGCAAGGTTAGAGAACAACTATTATCGAAGCATGGAGGCATTAAAACATGATGTCACGGTCATGCTGTCGAATGCTGAAACTCACTTTGGGAGGAGTCCGGAGCTTTCTGCTAAACTTAAACGTTTATCAGACTGGTTTAAGCGGAAATTAAATTCTTTGTAGCTTAGTGAGTTTTGTAGGGAAAGCCAGTGAACTAGATGGTAGAAAACTCTTTTTAAGACTCGTCTCTCATTTTGTAGATAGATTCTTTTTAGGTACTTTAATGTTAAGTTCTGCTCTGCCGTCCCATGTGGGATTTTTTTTTTTTTTTGACTCATAGGTCTCGACAGGAAAGTAGTTGAACGTGGAGGAAATTCTTCCACAAAATTCGTTCTGTATAGAACAATTTCTTATTTAGAAATAAAAGAGAAAATTCTCATGTTTCAGTTTTTTCGTTGTGCTAGTAACTATTTGCGTATTGTTTCAGTCTTGCAACACATTCTCGTACTCTCTAAAAGGGTGCGTTCCTCTTTCGTCTTTCCTGGCATATTTTTCTTTTTCAGTATGTTTTTTCGATATTTATTATTTTTCTTATGTTTTCAAATGATACTACTCTACATATTTGTTTTTGATGAATGGAGTATTGATGCATATTAGATCAGTGCTAGTTGAAGAATTATTATTATTACAAAATTGAAGCTATGGTGTTCCTTCCAATTGGTAAAATGGTGAGTTACGTTAGGTTCCTGGTATATGCCCACGAAAATAATTTGCAGAGGGATCGAGGGGTGTAGTTGTATTTTAGTAGGGAATTAGAGGGAAAATAAAAGCGTGAACCAAGACGAGGACGAGCAACGAGGAACTTTTGCATAGAATTTGCACAGGTGTTGAAGTCAATCCTAATGTTATTTAAGTATCCAGTATTGCCTTGAACTAATAATAACGAAGATATAAAGAATCTTATTCATATGGCTGAATTGGTAGGTTTATTTTTGGGACAAGGAAAAAAAATTAATAATGTTTCAATAAAAAAATTGCAAAAATGATTGAAAATAATCCAAAAAATACTCCAATAAAACTTGTCTTTCGAAGAAATGTGGCTGGACCATTGAAGTATAAATACATCAAGCCATCATGCCCACTTGTTCGAATAAAGTCTTGTTTGGTTATAATAATTTTGTTATCAGTATCCCACATCAGTAAAACTTTAACACATTTAATTAAAGGAACCATGTTTGAACCTGTAAAAGAATTAAAGATTGATAAAGCATCATCGCAATAGGGAAAATTACACTAAAATATCATAACATTTGGGGGTAAATTCATTTTGTATCACAACGTTTGGAAAAATGATTCAATTCAGTCTTCATAACACATGTCACCTGGAAAAGTGGACACGTGTCCATGGAAACTTGAATTGAATCACTTTTTCAAACGTTGTGACCTAAAATAAATTTATTTTTAAACGTTGTGACTCTCTGGTGTAATTTACCCCATTAAAATATGATATAAAGTTGGTAAAACTTTATATTATTTGGTTTCTATTAGACTTCATTTGGGTAAATCTTTCATAGCATCTGTATCATCAAAAGTAGAATAGAAATGTTTTTGGGAAAAAAATAGAAAAGAAATGGAGTCAATAGCTATCCATAACTCTTGCATCTATTTAAATTTATACATATATATAAGGGTTAATGTCGCGTTTAGTACCTAGACTTTGCCTAAATATGCAATCAACAACCTCAAGTTTGAATCAATTCAATTTCGTACCTGAATCAAGTTTCGTGTATGCAAAGACTACCTAAAATGACGTGGTACTCTTATCTTATTAGGACGTGCCACATGTAAGCTCACATGGCGTGATACTTTTTTTTTTTTTTGTTTATTTTAGGGTAAGTTTCATCTGCAGTACTTGAACTTTTTCATCATAACATAAATTTACCTAAAGAAATCTTCTTATAGAGAAGTACCTCAACTTTTTCAAAATGTCATATAAAGTACATTTGGATAAAATTGTCCATTTTTCTATCCATTTGTTGATGTGGCAACAAAAAAATTATTAGAAATAATTTCAATTTTTCCATCTACAATGGCATTTTTAATTATTTTCAATTTTTTTTATCACTTTCCTTTTCTCTCCTTTCCTCCTCCTATGCTGTTGTTGTTGTTGCTTCTTCTTCTTCCTACTCTAATCTTCAAATAAAAATAAAAACAACTTTAAAATCATACAAACCTCATAAATCTACACACAGAGCACGTTTGAGAGAGGGAGAGAGAGACCAAAGAGAGAGAGAGAGAGAGAGAGAGAGCCATGCCCAGAAAGGAAACAAACGATTGAAAACAAAGAGTAAAGGAAAAAAAAAAGAGAAATAGGAAATAAAACCCATACCCAAAATAACGAAATTGTATAAAGAGAATGGAAAAAGTGTAAATCTTAACACCCAATTGTGTAATGTTCCTCATTAATCCACCTTAAGAATGTTTTCCTTAGCCATTGTTTGAACAAAAAATTATTATTATTAATTTTTTTAATTGCTTTGAATTTTGATACATACTTGTTGCCAAAATAAGGAAAAAAATTGATATATATATATATATATATTTTTTAAATTTGTTTGGTGTTATCTCATGTAAGGGTTTATAATTCTTCTTAAGTTTTTGCATTAAATTTATATAAAAATCAAGATTTATGTAAAACTGGTCAATGTTACAACTTTTTGAACTATATAACGACCATGTTAGTTAGGATAGAACTATATCATGTTGTGGTTGGGTACAAGCAGTGTTGTTGTTGTTGTGTTTATTTGGTTGTTGGTTCTAGGTTTGTTTAGTGTTGGGGTTTGTGTGGTGGTTTCTGGTTGATGGTGGCAGTGAAGCTGTTGTTTGTGGTGCATGTGGTTTCGGAGGTGGTTGTGTTGGAATTTTTAGCACAAAAAAAAAAAAAGAAAAGAGTGGAAAGAAAATTATTGTAAAAGTTGCTAGTTGTTTTTATTGACTTGTCCACTAATATAAATATCATGTCTTTAAAAAGGCTTACAAAAAGAGATAAAGCCTATCCCAATATCTTAATAAGATAAGGATAAAAACAACTTAACATAATCACTAAATAAACAGATAGAAACTTATCAACTAAAATATTTAAACAGATTTTCTAGATATATGGAAATAACCGACATAAGATAAACCCATTACTTTTAAATCATATCCAATAATTTTGAATCATTATCCAACACTTCCCCTTGATTCAAAATTACAAAGTTGAAATCTTTATGGAGCACTTCTCTTCAATTTTCTGATATGTGAAGCACCTCTCTTCGCTGTATAATGCACTTCTCATCATCTTGTTGATGCACTTTCTCATAAACCTTTAATTGGAGCACTTCTCTCCAAAATCTTTTGGTGCACATCTCACCAACTAACTCAAAATAGAGTTTCTTCTTCAACCATCTCTACCATATTTGCTTGTTCTTCATTTTTTACTTTGCAATATTTTTGTAGGTGCTCAAATCTTTTGCACTTGAAACATTGAGGTTTTCATTTGTGCCAACAATCTTTCTCTTCATGGCCAGGCTTCTTGCAATGGCTGCATTGAGGGATTCTTCCTTTTCCTTTTAAAAATGAAGTCTTGGCTAGATAAGCTCCTTCAACCATTTGTTTGGTTTCTTCTTGCCCCATTGTTCTTCTTTGATCTTGTGCCTGCAAAGAATTAAGTACTTCTGCCTAAGTAATCTTTGATAGATCCTTGGTATTTTCCAAGATTGTAACTGTCGCTTCATACCTCTCAGGTACTGTGACAAAGATCTTCTGTACTATTCTTGAATCTTTAAATTCAGACCCTAGCAGTCTGACTTTGTTTGCAATTTCAAGAAGTCTATTTGAATACTCTTTGATTGTTTTAGATTCATTCATCTTTTGCAACTCGAAATCCCTTATCAAATTTAAAACTTGCATACCTTTGATTCTTTCGTCTCCTTCATATTCTTTCTTGAGATAATCCCAAATAGTCTTGGCTGTCTTATGGGACATTATTGTTGTGAAGATAGTTAATGACACCATAGCAAACAAGCATGCTTTGGCCTTTGACTTCCTTGTCTTCTTCTCCTTATGTGTTTTCATTTGTGCCATGGTGGGATTGTCTGGAAGTGCAGGAACATCATAGTCTTCTTCCACTACTTCCCAAAGATCCAAAGCATCCAAATATGCCTCCATATGAGCTGCCCAAATTTGATAGTTTTCTCCATCCAACACCGGTGGAGAAATTGAGGCCAAATTGGCTTAGGCTTCCATGACTTTTATTTTTTTTCCAAATAACTCACACACAGATCCTGTAAGAAGAGGGCTCTGATACCATGTTGGAATTTTGAACACACAAAAAAAAAGAGTGGAAAGAAAATTATTGTAAAAGTTGCTAGTTATTTTTATTGACTTGTCCACTGATATAAACATCATGCCCTTAAATAGGCTTACAAAAAGAGATAAAACTAATCCCAATATCTTAATAAGATAAGGTTAAAAACAACTTAACATAATCACTAAATAAACAAATAGAAACTTATCAACTAAAATATCTAGACACATTTTCTAAACATATGAAAATAACCAACATAAGATAAACTCATTACTTTAAATCATGTCCAATAATTTTGAATCATTAGCCAACAGGTTGTTGTTGTGAGTTTGTGGTGGTTGTTGAGTCTTGGAAAGAATTGAGAGAAAATTTAGAGAGAGAAGGATTGATCTTGAAGATGGGTTCTAGGAAGAAGAGAGAGAGAGAGAATGAAAGTTAAAAAAAATTAATGAGTTTTGGATTTGTAATTCAAGTTTTTTTTTCATTTGAATAAGAAGAAAAATAAATGAAGAAGAAGAAGAAGAAGAAGAAGAGAAGAAGAGGGGAGAGAGAGATAAGGAAAGTGTTAAAATTATAAAAAATAATTAATATTAATCTAATGATAGCAATAAATTAACCCACAACCCATTTGCTACAAAAGAAAAATGGAATTTGCTTAATGACCAACTCAACTCAAATTGAGAAACTTCAACAAGCCAGTCAACATATTGATCTTAGCATTACGTTATTCTTCGTTAAATTGCTCTTTATAAAGGTAAATATCTGGTAAAAATTTAATAATGTGGGACTTGCTAATAAACCACTAAATGTATTTCCTCAAGGTCTCGAAGGTTTCTTTCTCTGAGATTTGGATTTTCATCACCTCAAGCTCAAATCTGTCATGTTTGCAATCACTAGAACATGCTGCTGGGATTATTTATGCGGTCTCAAAGCTCATATCATGCGATTGTAGTGGTCAAGAGTATACTATAGGGACCAGGACTCCTTCATGACTAATGGATTTTAAACCTTGGTCATAAAAGGGCTAGTTCTCAAGTCGAATGCTCGATTGATTTCAAGTACCAAGGAGCGAAGGAAAGCAAGAAATGAAATAAAGGATATCCTACTAGTTTTTACAAGGAGAAGACGGTACCAACAAGATTTCAAGGCAAAATAGCCTAAATAAGAGAGTACCTGACTTGATACCAACGTTAACTTCTCTCACGAGCAAGAATGCTCTCTGTTCGCGAGAACGAAAATAGGGTAGACAAGAGTCATGTGGATTAAAAAAAAAAAAAACGCATGGCTAAACCAAAAACCATAGTGAAACATGATCAAGAATAGTGAAAAACTATTGAAAGAATATCTCATGAGGCGTATGGAGGATGCCACTTCCAAAGGACTTACGCACTGCCATCAATTCTTTCAACCATACCATGAAACACAACAACTAATTCATGCTACATTTTTCACGGTCTGCAAATGTATCTTATAGGCCAACAAATTGCTCTCCATTTTATGAGGATTACTCATTAAGTGATCGATGAGTTATGGCGTATTCATTGGCCAACATGCATCGTATGTTGCAGTTTTAAGCTCTTAAAACTTTTCAAAGATCCTAAAATTAAGTCATCGTTGAGTCGTCATATGTTGTAGAACAACAGCATGGGATATCAGCTTCATCCATGAAGATGGACTCAGGGATGTAGTCATTGCAGGTAAGTCACAGTTGGAAAAATGTTAGGCTGGCCATTACATGTATGTCATAGTTGATGAGATTTTACCGCTTTGGTTTACGTTTTTTTCTTTTTTTTCCTTGGGAATAATGAATTTTGTGTTGAGACCAAGACGACCTATTTGGTCGTGTTTGGACAGAGCATTCTTTGTCACTAACGCCTATATATGTCTATTTGTTAATGAAGTCAATGAGTTCACTGTTGTCCCACATCCTAAAACTTCATAACCAATCTTGTACATAAAATAACTGTTGAGATTACTGAGGCTACAGCATTGAAATTGGACGTATGCACAATTGGGCGTTCGGTGCTGCAGGTCTAGGAGTCAATGAAGAAGTTCCCTTTGTTACTTTTGGTACAATAGGTGGTGGGAATTGATAAAAAATTTTATTTGATTTATATTAGATTTTGTCTGGGTAAATCTGTTAGAGCACTCGTATGATCAAATGTAGAACAGAAATGCTTTTTGGGGAAAAGAAAGAAAGAAAAGTGAAGAAATGGAGTAGATAGCTAATTGCAAAACTCTTCTGACTACTTAAATTTTGATATATATGTGTGTGTGTATGAGGTATATAAATCACGGGCGATAATTATTTTAAAAACCAATATTTTTTATTATTACACGTGAAAAAATTTATTCTATACTTATATATATGCTATATGTAAACTGGTGTGTATTACTTATTAAATATTATGCCCAAATTGGGATGTTGGCGGTTGGCCATCAACGAAGTTATGCAATCGGTAATTTTTAGGAGTCAATGGGAGTTTTTGAGGGAATTTTTTCATTCAAATATAGAAGCAAACCTTGATCAAAAGCATCGCCTATCGTACCAAAAGTAATGAAGGAAACAAACCTAATGCTTTTCAATAAATCATCAATAGAACATAGGTGTTTAGAAGATCATAAAGTTTCTCTTTAATCAAGCTCTAAAATACATAGTTAATTCTCTCTATAAGAAGTCCAATAATTACTAATGTAAATTGATCCTATTAACATTTGGTATGAAGGCTGGTCTTAATAGAAGAACTGAAGCGTTTGCGACAACAACTTAAATCCTTGTTTGACTTGCCCAAGGAATATCAAGCACAACATGAAATACGTCGACAAACGTAAGTTCATGTCTATATTATTTGACGAGCTGGACACTCAAATTGTGAATTTGCATACTAAAATATTATGGCATATACTAATAGGATCCCACTGAAATTGTATCATGTAAAATGCGAGAGAATGACTGGCAAATTTTTCAATATTAGTTAACTTTAAGAAGACCTAACATTGAGAAAAATGAAATGGACATTACACACATGTGAAATGAACTCTCGCTTTTAATTCGAAGTCCATGAGACAGACAAGGCATTACACGAGTTGATTCCTTGGCTAGCAGTTAGAAAGTCCATTGGTCATAGTGAACATTCAAGCTCAGAAAGTTCAGAAGTAGAGTGAATTACACCTTGCTAATGCTAAATCATCTAATATTCGGTCGTACAAAAAGTATTGTCTGGTATCAATCTCTCCAACGATGGCCACAGTTGGGGTTACAGCAGACAAAGAAGAGCGTCATACCCTCCTCTCCTCGGGCAGTAGCCTGAAAAATTGTTAACGAGAAAACACATGAAAAAATAGTTTTCGCCAGATATATAAATACAGATACTGATGATAACAATACAGTGAGGCATTATCCCATTAGTTAGCACTTGCTTTGATGCATACTTGACAAATTGATATCAGCATCGAAAGGGCTACCTCGACAAGGATTTTGCACTTGCTTTGGGAATTATTTACCATTTGGGATCAACTCTTCAACTAAAAGTTTGATCCTTTTGGGTTGGTTCACTAGATAGTTGATAATATTATTTAAGCATAAATATGTTACGCAACAAATTCTAATCATCTCACGCAGAGGATCAATAGAGGTATCCGCTAAAGGTAAAAGTAACAATAGAATCATATTCATGAAAATGTAAAATGGGATAAGCCAGTGCAGCACAATGTTTTCAAATGAACAGGACATCGGAAATGCAGGAATCCCTAATCCACACTCCATGACATGAAATAACGATAAACAGAAATTTACTTGCAAATTTAAGGTATGCAAAGAGAAATATACATGTTAAAATAGCTCAAAAACAGGGGATAAATTCTACTTATATAATCAACATTAAAGTTTGATACAACAAAATACTTAAATCAGACAGATTGCATAATGTTTGATTGAATGCCAGATAAATGAGGAAGCTCCAAGTCTTAGAAATAGAAATAGAATTGCTTAAATTCAATGGAGGTTTTAGAAGAATTGTTTAGATGTTACATCCTCTATGCACAAATATCCCTCTTCCGCTAAAACCTTTGGTAGAAGGAGGAACATATTTATCCCCCAAAAGAAAAAAAAAAAAAAAAAAAAAACCATAAATCATTTGTCAAGAGCATTGATATTGTACTAAATCATAAACAAAAATCTAGGGATAATAGTGGATCTAAACTTGTGCAAGTTACTATTTAAATTATAAGGGGGGAAGTGCTGCAACTAAAAGCAGGGATATAGATAAGGTTTTCAAAATGATAAAGATATATCAATGTTTTTTTGCTAATAAAAAAGTAATATAATATCCATGCACTCCTGGAAATATTTTATAAAAGGTTAGCAAAGAAAACATTCCTCTATCTATAAAAAGGGAGCAAAGAATCCAAGGAAATTTGAACTCAAACATGAGAAGTTTGTAAGACTAAAAGTGAAGATAAAAAAGAAGAATGCGCCAATAATCATCCCCTCACCAAAACCCCCATCACTCAAAAAAAAGGGAAAAAACGAGAAGAAAAAAACAGGAGATAGTCCACTTTCTAAGTGCAAAAGAAAATGCTTACAAAAGGAACCAAACAGAACAAAAGAAAAATTGTTGCCTTTGATGTCTGGCACCATCGAATACATTAACATGGTAGCAGATGAATGATTTTTATAAGATTGACTCAAGTGAGTTCTCCAGGACTAAAGTAATATGGTCCAAAGCCATCTTTTTATCAGATACTTGCTCAAGTCAGCCCACCAAAAAATAGCATATTTCATAAGTGATGGATATATCATGGTCTCAAATTAAATCTTAATATTAAGAAGCATTATTCAAAGGAACTTCATGAATTAGGTGTAATGAAGAAAGTAAGATCCTCTGAGCTAATAATCAGAAAAAGCAGAAATGGAAGATATGCATAAAACTGGATAAAAATGCAATTTGCATGGGCACATCAGTATCTATGATGGGTAGTTGACCTGGAAAAAGACAGCTTCTCCATGGTTGCACTCAGCACATCGAACGGATTTAGTGCGAGGTAGAGTAGGATCAGCAGCTACATCCTGTAAAACCTGAGTGCGCTCACCGACAGAATGTGTATTTCATTTCGGTAGACGCGAAAATCATCTGCCACCTCCTAATGCCATTATATAAGATGGACTGGTAAGAATAAAGCCTAAAAGATATGAAAACTGACACATAGACAAGTACATAATGTAAATTCAGACAACAGGGGAAATAATAGACATTAAAAAAAAAAAAAGGAAAATAGTTTCTCCATACGCAATTATTGTATACACCCAATGATTCACCCCCCTCAACATAAAAGCAAATGCACCAATTCTCTTAGGTAAAATCACATCTACAAACCTTTACACTATCTACATAGTATATTACACTACACAAGGTAAATCATTTGTTAGATAGTCAAGGAGTGACATCTTTGAAACTAAACGAGAAATAACCTATTGAAATCCTAAATTTTTTTCCTTGATGGCTTCATGGGAAGAAACATTTTTTAGGTAACTCCTGCTCAATACATGAAGACCAGCAAAATGATAAGGAAAGCATTTTACTTATGGTCCTACTACCAAATAGAAAGGGAGAGATAAAACATGCACAGGGAGTTCCTGCAACCTAATTTTCTTTACTAGCCTTTGTTCAAAATAACAGGCCTTGATTATAAATCTTACATTGAGGAATAGCTTGGTTTTAGATTGGACAAGGCGCATCTACACCAAAGTACATAGTAATGCCGCCTGATAAAGGAAACTCTCAAATCCCACCGTACAATTTCATCAACATAGTAACAATGTTTAAAGTAGTTGACACGACATATAGAATCAATCATTGACAGCATAACATGACCAAATTCATCACGCATTCCACACTCATAATTTCTAAAGATACATGCCTACTCTTCACCATTATTGAAGAATTCTACACAAAAAAAGATAGCTACTAATACCTTTATGCATGAAAATGTTAACCACTACAAAACATACCAATCTTATAAGAAAAATAAAAAATAAATAAAAAATAAAACTTATCCGATATTATCCACATAACCCGAATGGAAGCTTCAATTGAGAGAGAGAGAGAGATGGACCTGGTGATCGCAATTGCGGCATGCGTAGAGAAGAACTTTTTGATCCCTGTCTTCCTTTGGATAGAGAATGTTGTTGCTGCAAAACCCAACCCACGAAGAGATTTAAAAAAAAAAAAGAAGAAGAAGAAGAAGAATGTTCAATAATTAATACGGGAGATGAGAAGAGAGAAGTAAAGGAACCATTCGCGGCAAAATTTCATAGTACTCATTTTGGATAAATTAAGGTTTTGGATTAAAGACAAATTGAGTAGGGTTTAGTGTTTCTTCTATCTACTTCTTCACACTAACATGCACGAACTCTGGAACTACGGAGACGGTCAGGGTTTTGGTTGGGTATTTTATATCACTTTTTTCATTTTTTTTTTAATAATGTTTCACTTAATTTAAATTGGGCAAGAATGATGTTTCTGATTCTGTTTTACCCCAAAAAAATTAATTATATTTCTGAATTAAGAAATTTTCATTATTATAAAATTAACTTTTACCCATGTAAAAAGAAATTATTACATTTAAAATCACCAAATAAGTTTTGCTTTTTTTCTTCCTCCCAAAATGGCAATTAAATAAGTTTTGTTTTCTTTTCTCCCAAAATGACAGGTTTGCCATTATAGTACGTTTAACCTAATGACATTTTCAAATCAAGCTCATGACCCACTAGCATTCCTACCCAAGCATACTGCTCCTAAGTGGACTTTTTTCTTCAACTGTTGATTGCTCTAAATTTATCTTATATACAAGTTTATTTCTTAAGCTTTCTTCCATGTAGTATTGATAACAACGCCATTTGTTCTAGAAAATATAAGCTTGAAGGAGATAAAACAGATATTCTTAAAATATGAGCTTGAAGGAGATAAAATAGATATTCTTGTAACTTCCTAAAGCTTTAACTTGCTTGCTCTTGGAAGGATTGCAAATGGTGCATGGGTTTGATATTCTAAATTGTATAAAACATTGGCTATGAAGTTTCCATCACTGATGGATCTAGTTGTTGAAATGGAAAAAGGTGGAGTAATGAAAGATACTAGACCTTGACAATATCCGCGCTCTAGTGCCATATTCCACAGTTTCATGGCCATAGTTCAAGATCTTTTGTGTTTCACTTCTTTATATATTCTATTATAATGGTTTGCTCTTGTGTTTCCATTTTGGTGTTTCCTTCAATTTTCTAGAATTCTCTGGTCTATGATGTCTTGTAGAATATTTTTTAGAGGAATTTTTTTCATCGGTCAATTAATTGTTTTCATGGAACATATATAAATCATCATACGAACGTATAAATTGGAGTAAATAAAGCAAATGTCAGTGAGGTTTCCAACTAGGATCTCTAACATATTAGATCGATGTCGCTAAACTGATTAGTGTCCATGTTTTTAACAAATCCATCATGCTCTGTTTCAAAAATATAAAACAAAGCAACCCCCGAAATGAAACCCAGATCGAACTAGAGAGAGAAAATGAAGATTATTAATTAAAATCAAATTTTATGCTATTAATAGAAAGGAGACTAAAGTCACAAAAGGAAAGGAAACCCGCTAATCAACTCCAAAACCAATCTTGAATAGTAGGGGACGTATCTCAATCAGGCTATCTTCTTCCCACTTGATCAAATTCAAACAATTTAAAACCTTTAGGTCTTGCAGGTCTCGAGTTCTAAACAAGTGGGCTCATCTTCTTCACTAAATTAAACCAACAAAAGCAGCTGGATACTTCTATTATAGGTTAGATTCTTTAGAAATTGCAGGATCAATATAAGAGGCTTTTGAATCATCTTTTGTGGCCGATTCAAACATCATAATAAAAGAAGACCGTGAATGGTATGTTTCTCTAAGGTTTCTGTGAATGGTAATAATGGCTATCAGATACTTCTATTACATACAAAGATGTCCCATATGGATAAAATTTTAAGAAATAGACTTATATATAAGTAAAATTAGAATAAACCTTGAATGAGAAATAAAAACCTATAAAAGAATATGGGCTTACGTGATGAGTTTATGTAGGCAGATTAATAAATGAGCTTGGCTTGAATTTAAATATAACATACTTTTAAAAAATAAAATAATATTAATTATAATAAAAAATTATAATGAAAATATAAATAGAAAATAATTAATTGCCATGTTAGAATTAAAATATAAAAAAAAAATTGATAAGATGCCATGTGATTGGTTCGTACGTCCACATCATAGGAACTTAGCTAGAAAATAATTAAAAAATCCAATGTCCTTCCTTAATTGCATTTTTAAAAAACTTTTAATTAATTGTCAAAAAGATGAAATTGAATATAGATCGATATCTAAAAATCATAGTTTTATCTTGGACTTAGTGGTAAAACCATCCATACCCATTCTTAAATTGGATTAAGGGAAAAATTATACTTTAATAAAAATTATAGAAAACATCACGAAAAAATAATTATAATAACAGAAAAATTATGATTTCTCTTCTTCCTAACCCCCAATAGTCAACGCACTCATTTAAATGAGTCATTTAACTCACATAGAGGCTCTACATGCAATCACCCAAATTTGTACAATTTGAATATGAAAATCATTAAGTATATAATGTAAAAAATTTTAAAGGTTTAAAGAAAAGTTGCAAGAATCATTTCTGATATTTCAAGATTTAAAAATATTAAAATTTGAACAATTGAATGGTTGTTGAAGAATTTGAATTCTTATTAATAAAAAATTTCAAGATACAATTTTCCATGACTTTTTGGTAATACCCCTCAAATATAAAATGATAAATTTGATATATATGTAAAAAGTAAAAATGAGACATCTTGATTGTGATCTTATTAAGATGATCACGCTAAAGAAAGTTATAATATATGAAATCCTTGATGAACAAAAGAATATGAGAACTGTATAGTTTATATGCATATTGTTATATATATTCAGATAAGAATAGAGTAGCGAGCTTACGACCTTCAATTGTTGAGTTTGTCGTGTAGTATGAGTCAATGTTCTGTCATTATGTGTCGTCTCAGGTCTAGAGACAAGTTGAGTTGAGTCCGGTCAAGTCATCAGTCGTTTGTTGTCTTTGTTGAGTCTAAGTCTACTTCAAAAATCGAGTAAGTGAAGGTTGGAATCGTTAAACTAATTCTTATTGTTTTACATATGCTATGTTGCATAGAATATTAGTTATGTAAAGTTAAAGAAATATTTAAAATCTTAAAATTATGAAATTAAAGAAATAAATGATGAGTAATGAGATAATTATAAAAAAAATGATATTAAACCTAAACAATAATAACTCGCAATTCGTTTCATGAAAATACAAATAGCAAGAAATATTAAATGAATGTGATAGAAGAATGAAGCGATGTAACCATAATACTTGTAATAGATAATCTTAATAAAATATGAATGTTTGAAAAATAAATCAAAATTTCTTTAGAAATGAAACGAAATAACAAAACTCAATCTAAAAATGATCAAAGTAGAAATTAAAATTAGATAAATAAATCAAATTAAGTAAAATAGGCCATAAGATAAAATTAAATAGATTAACATAATTGAACTAATAAACAGATTAATTGAGAATTGAGAGTTTAAATATTTCTTTCTATTTATTTAATTACTTCAATTACCCATTTCACAAAGCAAATTCCTCAATTCTTTCTACCCATTAGATTTGAATTATATTCTTTTCAATTTGTCCATTTACTTTAATTATCTCTTCCAACAAATCAAATTTCACCACCACCTCAATCAAATTTTAATTAAAATTCCATCTCTTTCAATTTCAAATCTCTAAACCCTTGAAAATTTCAATTTAAATGTTTATTAAATTTATAAATCTTAAGTACAGTCCATTTCTCGAATGAAATTATTTAATTCTTTGCAATCATCAATTTAAACCCCTTTTTAATTCAATTTATGAATGTCCCAATTTTCTTACTCTCAATTACCTAAACATATAAAATGTCCTAAATTAGCTATATTAACCTAAATTCTATTTCTTTAAACCATATCAATTTTAAATTCATTTACTTGTTTAAAAATACC
Organism: Combretum micranthum; assembly: GCA_024138025.1. Lineage (NCBI taxonomy): Eukaryota > Viridiplantae > Streptophyta > Magnoliopsida > Myrtales > Combretaceae > Combretum > Combretum micranthum. The sequence continues at coordinate 281,243 of JAMXBD010000446.1, read as the reverse complement.
AGATCTTTAGCCTAAACTCAAACTAAATATTAAGTTTTTATAAATATAATTTCTACATTAGATTTCCAATTCAAGATATTCATTTTACTTTTGTATATTCTAAAATTTCTTCCTAATTTTTTTTTTAATACTTAATATAATTATTTGAAAGGTTTAAACCCAAATCCCCTATTTAAAAAATATCTTCTAAATTTTCACTTTAACCTTTTTCCTTTTCAATTTGTTGCCATTGCTTTTCCTTCTCTCCTTCTTCATTCCTTCTGCGTTTCTTTCTTTCTCAAAAATCAAACTCAAATCTTGAATTCAACGAGATCATAAGGAGAAATAGAAAATAAAATAAAAAAGGAAGATGAAAAACATGCATGAAAGAACTACAACAACTAAGGGGAAGTAGTAGTAGGAAGAACAAGTTTCTTATGCATATCAAACAAGTAAGTTAGTTGTTGTTTTTTTATTTATTTGTCACAAATGCATGTGTATGATGGATAAATGTTAGTTATATATTGGGTTTATGATAAAAATGGTAGATTAGTAATATTTGAACTTGTAAGTTATAGTGTTGTGCTTGTATGTTGTTATTAAGGTGTTGTAGGTTGAGTTTCGAGAATAAAACAAGTAGACGAGTAGTTAAAGTTAGGAAAAAGAAACAGGAGGATACGTGACAATTGACAAGGGGTCAATCATGGGCATGATAAAGCCCTTAATAGCCTCTGTTTTAAATTTTTTGAGCAATCACGGGTGTGATTCAACCAGTGTTAAGCTATGTTTTAGAAGTTTTGAAAAATCACGGGCCTAACACCGCCCTTGGTAGGCCAGGTTGGATGATTTTAATCACAAGAGTGATTCAACACACAATGGCTTTGTTTTGAAAAATTTTAATGAATCACTAGCGTGATCTAGACCTTAATAGCCTCAAGTTGTTTTTAAACTTCAAAATCCTACAGTCACGGGAATGATTTAGCCCTTAGTAGCCTCAGGTGTGTGATTTCTATATAATCAGGGGTGTGATTATGCCCATGATAAAAATCAAGGCCTAAGTTACGATTGTAATTCTTGAATCCCTATACCTGAATAGCCTTAAATGTTTGAAATAACCTTAGAAATGAAAAAAGTATCCAAAGTAGGTGAAAATGCACTATGAATACTCAAGAGGAGGGGTGAATTGAGTATTTGCCTAAAAATTTTGAAATAATTAATTTTAATTTCAGCAGGTTAAAAAACAAATAAACTTGCAGCAAATAAATAAACAATAGATATAAAGTGTAAATTAAAGAGACAGAATTAGAGAAAATAAACCCATATTTAACATGGAGTTTGACCCACTTCCTACCCTCCACTGTCCATAAATTGTCTCTATCAAGATCTTTACCATCACTTCAATTAATATCAAAGTTAACTCAAGATGAGCAATTACACAACTAGGAAATAAAATATTTCCTCTCTCTCTAAGCGCTCTTAAATGAAGAGTAATAACTTTAAACTGAGCACTAGAGTGTATTTTCTTTCTCTCTTAATAATTTGCAAATATTATGTACAAGAGAATAAAGAAAAAGGATTTGTTTGATCACAGTTCATGAGTTCGTAAATGATTTTGGCACTTCATTTTTTCCCACTCCGTCTCCTAGATTTTGTATATAAATGGTCTTTAAAATTCAAAAGTTCGTTAGACGCAACATCTATAATCTATCAAACATTAAATACACTCCAATGACTCTTTTCTTGCCACATCAGCTTCATATTTTAAGTCGTTGCGTCTCAAAAACTTCGTCACGCCTCAAGCGTAGTGCCCAAACTTGACCTTCAATAACCTCTCCACATGTATGCTTCTTCAAGCCTCAACTTTGAACCGTCGTGCCCTAAACTTGAATACGCCGAGGCCTCAACTTGACCATCGACCAATATTGTGTTGTCTTTAGCTCTGTCAAGCCTCAAATTTTTGGCACATCGAGCCCTAAACTTGACATTCGACAAGTCTATTCTCTTCTTTAGCTTATTGCACATCAAACTAAGCTTGCTGAGCCCCAATCACTTAACTTGTTTAAGACTTGACTGACCCCTCGACTATTTTTTGGGCATACTTGAGCTTGTCTAGCCTTGACCATAGCTTTGTCATGTCTTGATTACTTGGCTTGTCTTTGACCATCCTAGTTTCTACTAAAACTCGTAGAAAACTCCACAAATACGCACAAAACATGCATATATATGTATATTTGACTAATTAAGTGTAGTTTATAATAAATAGTTGATTGTGCATTAAATTGTCTCATCAAAACTTACATTGAACTCTCAAGTTCAACAATCTCCCTTTTTTTTATGATGACAATGTATGCACAATTAATTCATATTCGCTACCTCATACTCCCCCTCAATTAAGCATTTAGGTTCTAAGACAATTTTCAATTTTCTAGGTTTCAAAATAGATTTCTGATGCTTAATTTTGAAAAAATACAAACTACACTTAATATGTCATTTTCTCCCCTTATCAAAACATACTTCATGCATATTTTTAATTGTACATCCACTTCTCTTTCCCTTTTTACTCATAAAAAACAATATGACAACAATTTTAATATATGTCAGCAAGGAGAGATGTATAAATATACAACATTCAGCTCAAAACAAATGCCTCAACAGAGGACTTCATATTTGCCCACACCCATGTAGGACTACACCACTTGCCTATACTTGGATAGGACTTCACCATACTTGCCTATGCTCACATAGGACTTCACACACATGGCTATACACTGATAGGACTTCACCACAAATGCCTACGCATACATAGGAATTCAACACACTTGTCTATGCTTATATAGGACTTCATACACACACCTATACATTAATAAGACTTCACAAATATGCCTATACTCACATAGGACTTCACTGCTTGCCTATACACAGACAGGACTTCACCACTTACCTATACTCCAATGAGACTTCATACACATTTGCCTATACACAAATAGGACTTCACCACAAATGTCTCAACACTTGAGGACTTCACATCACAATGCCTACACACAGTAGGACTTCACCACCTTTGCCTCATCATATGAGGACTTCACCAAAAGCAGCAAGCTCATATATAGCATATACGCCAACACATCAAAGCACTTATCTTCATAAATATGTAACAATCAAACCGGATCATCACATATTAGCACATAAACAGATCCAATACAAGCACAAACCTGATTTTTAGGCATATATCATATTTAGTAGCTTATTTAGCCTAAAATTCTATTCTATGTCAACTTGGTTCAATAATACTTAGCACTCATCTTACTTGACCATTCCCAATTCTCTTCTTAAAGTGCAGAAACAATCTTTACGCAAGGGTTTAGTAAAAAAATCAGCCATTTGATTGTTTGTATCAATAAATTCCAAGCTAATATCTTTGTTTAAAACATAATCTCTAGTGAGATGATGTCTAATTTCGATATGCTTGGTCTTTGAGTGTTAGATTGAATTTTTAGTTAAATTTATAGCACTTATATCATCACAAAGAATTAGGACTATTTCAAAAATTAAATTGTAATCAATTAATGTTTGTTTCATCCATAAAATTTATGCACGACAACTACCTGTTGCAATATATTCAGCTTCAGCAGTTGAGAGTGCAATTGAGTTTTACTTTTTAGAGTGCCAAGATATTAAAGAATTTTCAAGAAAATGGTATGTGCCGCTTGTGCTTTTCCTATTTACTTTGCATCCAGCAAAGTCAGAATCAAAGTATCCAATTAGATTAAAAGAATTAAACTTCGGATATTACAAGCCAATTTCACTCATGCCTGTAAGATACTTGAAATGCGTTTTGCCGCATTCAAGTTTGATTCTTTTAGGTATGATTGAAATTGTGCACATATACATACAGAGAGCATAATGTTAGGTCTACAAACTGTCAAATATAATAAACTGCTTATCATGCCTCTATACATTTTTTCACAAACATTTTTACCTTTTTCATCTTTATCAAGCTTAATACTTGTGCTCATAGGTGTTGATTTTGATTTACAATTATCCATTTTGAACCTTTTTAACAAATCTTTTGTATACTTAGCTTGATTGATAAACGTTCAATTTTCAAATTATTTGATTTAAAGGCCAAGAAAATAATTGAGTTCCCCCATCATACTCATTTCAAATTCATTTTTCATGGACTCAACAAAATATTTTATAAGACTCATATTTGTAGCTCCAAACACAATGTTATCAACATAGATTTGCACAATCAATGTATCAAATTTGTGATTTTTAATAAATAAAGTTGTGTCAACTTTTCCTCTTGAAAAACCATTGTTTAACAGGATGCTACTTAGTATTTCATACCAAGCTCTAAGAGCTTGCTTTAATCCATAAAGAGCTTTTTTAATGTAAAAACATGATTAGAAAATTCATTATTTTCGAAATATGGTGGTTGCTCTTCATAGACTTCTTCTTTTATAAAATCATTTAGAAAAACGCTTTTGGCATCCATTTGAAAAAAGAGTAAAGTTCTTATAAGCACCAAATGCTAATAGCATTCAAATAGATTCTAGTCGAGCAACCGGAGCAAAGTTTTCATCAAAATCAATTCCTTCTTCTTGATTATAACCTTAAGCAACCAATCTAGCCTTATTTCTTGTTATTAAACCAAATTCATCAAGTTTATTTCTATAAATCCATTTGGTTCCTATAACAGATCTACTTTTAGGTCTAAGAACCAAAGACCATACATCATTTCTTGTAAACTGGTTTAATTCATCTTACATTGCATTAATAAAAAGTTCATCCTTTAAGGCTTCATCAACATTTTTAGGCTCAAATTGAGATAAGAAAACTAGATTGCTTAAATTCCTTAAAGATGATCTTGTTTGAACACGATTAGAAGGTTCTCCAATTATTAAATCTTTATGATGTGCTTTAGCATACTTTTGTTCTTTAGACAAATCTGCATTATCAGATTCATGCACATCATCCAATCTTTTTTCATTATTTTCTTTGTTATCATTTTCAAGAGAAATTCTATTTAAATAAGTACATACATTACCAGCATCATTATATGAGCATACATCAAGCAAAGAATCATCAAATGCAATATGAATAGATTCTTTGATAACTAAAGTTCTTTTGTTAAAAATTTTATAAGCTTTACTTGTTGAAGAATATCCTACGAAAATTTCATTATCACTTTTAGAGTCAAATTTAGCCAATTGTTCTTTGCCAATATTTAAAATGTAACACTTGATGCCAAAAGGATGGAAATATGATATGTTAAGTCTTTTACCTTTCCAAAGCTCATAGGTTTTTTTTTTTTTAAATTGATCTTATAAAAATTCGGTTTGGAATATAGCGTGTTGTATCCACAGCTTCAGCCTAAAAATATTTTGGCAAATTATTTTCACACAACATGGTTCTAGCCATTTCAATCAAGATTTTAGTTTTCCTTTTGGCTACACCATTTTATTGTGTGGTTCTAGGAGCTAAAAAAGTTTGTTTAATACCCAAAGTATCACAAAAAATTTCCATTTCATGATTTTCAAACCCTCCCTCATGATCACTTCGAATTGTAACAATATTAAGTCTTTTTCATTTTGGACTTTCTTGCAATATCTATAAAGACATAATTGGTTTCGTCTTTAGATGTAAGGAAGAGAGTCCATGCGTATATAGTAAAATCATCAAGAATAACCAAAGTATATTTCTTTCCTCCCAAACTTAAGATATAGGTAGGACCAAATTAATCCATATGTAATAGTTTTAATGATCTAGATGTGCAGATAGCATCCTCAGACTTAAAAGAAGTCTTAGCTTGCTTTCCCTTTTGACATGCATGGCAGATCTTATCCTTTTGAAATTTTAATTTTGGTAAACCTTTGACAAGATCCTTTTTAACAAATTTTGAAATAATGTTCATACTAGCATGTCCTAGTTTTCTATGCCATAGCCAACTATTGTCTTTTTCAAAACATAAACAAGTTTCATTTAAAAATTGAAAATCATCTAAATTGATTTTGTAAATATTTTCTTGTTTATATCCTCCAAAACATGCTTGGTTATTGTCAATTCTTTTAATAGAACACTTTTTGGCAGAAAATATTACTTTAAACCCATTGTTGCACAATTGGCTTATACTCAACAAATTATGTTTTAAATTATCAACAAGCAAAACATTTTTAATAATTAAATATTGGTTAATGAGAATACTACCTTCACCTAAGATTGTAGATTTTTTGTTATCCCTAAAGGTAATACTCCCATGATCCTTTAAGTCAAGTGATGTGAACTTAGACACGTCTCCTATCATATGTCTAAAGCAGCCCCTGTCCGAGTACCATTTGTTGCTTCCACTTGAGGATCCTTGCAAAACAAAGAATTACCTCGTTAATACCTATTTTAGTTTGGGTCCTTTTTGATTAGGGGGTACAAAAACTTCTCTTTTGAAACCCCAACAAACTTGCTTAGATGATTCAAATTCATAGATTTTCTTATTACACAGTTATATGAAATATGACCTGTTTTGCCACAATAATTACATGTCCCATGAGTAGCTTTAACAAATTTTGTTTTGAGAACTTGCAATTATTTTGTCAATTATAGCCAATTCCAAATCTATCCGAATCATACTTTTGGCTCCCAAGAAGTGTGTTCAAATTTATTTTTTTTCGTTGGCTGTTGTGGTTTTTTAATCATCCAATAGCCAATGAAAAAAAAAAAAAAACCACAATAGCCAATGAAAAAAAAAATTTATATGCAATTGCTAAATTCGGGATTCCATTTAATCATTTGCAGGCTGCCCATTGTTCATAGGCCACCGATTGTCCACATGCGAGCATTTAGAAGGTCATGAGTGGCAAGAATCTTGATCATTTTTATCTAATTCTTATCGAAATTCGTCGAGAATTATCATTATAAATGAGATTCGCTCGCCTTTTGTCTAGGCGGTAACTCAGTTTCGAGCAAGATTGCTGTCATTCGCCTTTGGAGCTGCTCTACTGCAATGATCTGCAAAGGCCACTCGTGAACTTTACTTTGAACCTCATATCGGCAATTGACCTTACTACAGTTGTGATGCGAGGAATTTGTAGTTGCTTGAGACAAAATAGCTTAGATCCAATTAAGATAAATATATATATGTATATATATTCTACTATATTGACATTTTCAACCTGTCTTCATAGATAGAATACTTGCATTAAACATGAAGACCCAAAATGAGATTCCATTTCAAAGAAAGGCAGCTAACTGGGGTTACAATTTGCATCTCAAGTTGGGCGATGGAACGTGTTTGGGGTTTTTCACAGTAAAACAATGGCTGATTCCATTATATCAATGGACAAGCTGAAGGCATCTCAGCATTTCTGCATGAAAAAAATTTTAAAAAATGGACTTGTATGTAAGTAAAATTAGAGGAAAGCATACTTAGTAAAGAAAAGCTTATGAAGGAATATGAGCTTACTAAATGAGTTTCTATTTATAGGGTTAGAAGATGAGCTTAGGTTATAATTTAAATAATGTTCTTTTAGATAATAAAATAAAAAAAATTATAACAAAAATAGAAGTAAAATTAATCAATTCACCACGTCAAGAAAAATGATTAAAAAAACATAAAGTTCGCTTAAGCACTAAAATTGAACTTTTGAAAGTTCAGGTACCTAATTGAATTTTCGAGTAAAATTCAGGTACCAAATTCGACTTTAACCCTATAACCAATACTTGAAAATTTACTATTTTTGTAATTAATTATCTAATTCAGTTTTTATAAATAATCCAAAAAAATTATAGATAATAAATTGGTACTTTAGACTTGAGATTGTTAATTTGACATTTATCCTTTGAAGTAAAAGCGACAGACTCATTGGGAAGCCCAATGTTAAATTAGGTGTCAAGTTGATAATATATATGTATATATGTGTGTTGTTTAGCAGTTGAGTTTAGTTGTCGAATGAAGTTTAGTGGGTTCCTTGTGCTTTGCACCATCTACATGGTATATCGGGTTACAAAATAAATAAATAATAAATAAAAATGAAATTAAAGACTTTCTTGTTTCGGTCTCCTCGTACAAACCATAACATGAAGACTAAAGTAACAACCAAGGCATTTGGATTGATTGCTACTAAACTCAATTACGTTATTGAAATCAATTTATTTGTCCCTTTCCTCTTTATGGAATTTCTTGTGCGACTTGAGTAATGCCCATCAAGAGTGAAAACTTGTAATTTATTTTGTAAAGCACTAACCTAGAGTATAATGTGATATGGTGAAAATTGTGTGTGGTTCCAAGTGAGCTAATATTTGTGATTAATACAAGTGTCTAAAGTCCTCATTAAAAGCATTTGGTGTCCATAGAAATCAATGGGTGATTAGAACTCCTTATTAAATTCAGACTCAATTTCTTTTTCTTTATTACTTTCACATTTTTCCAACTCTACCTACAGCAATTTATCTTGTCATAAATTATACTTTCTATTAATATGTAATTAAAATAGAAAATTTGTTAAGAATAGGATAAACTCAATTCATGCCTCTTAAGTTTAGTCTACTGCGATCATAACATCATTTAATGATGTAGAACAGTAATTGAATAATAAATAAAAAAATTACTCACCAATTAAGAAAAGATAGGTGGTCAAATGAGTGATTTTAGCATCAGGTTGGGGCCATATAAGGGTGGCAACAAATGGCATAAGACTGGTGTAAGTTTATTTAGCATATATCTTGATTTTTCTTTCATTTTAATTGCTAATTAACTTTGTGTTAGTACCTACTAAAATGATGAGAAAATAATTAAACTCTTCAAATGAATGATTTGAACTCGAAGTAGCATCCCTCAACTCAAATCATATATATTCCACCAAAAAAAAAGCTCAAACCATATGTTGATTGGCAGACTTCCTCTCCTGTTTCGCCACATAACAATGCCACTTAACTCTTATGCAGTGTTTATCAACTCTAAATGTCCTGAAACCAAAAATAAAATTGTGCTTGCACTTGACAAGCTCTTGTAGCTGTAACATGTTTAGTTTGTCTTATTTTCTCTTTTATTATTTTTTAAATTATTTTCAATCAGTATGTTTGCTAAATGAAATATCAAAAGGTAAATGTATTAATATGCGTATCTATGTTTTTATAAAATTGAGTACCCACCAAATCCTTATGACTTAATGTCCTTTTCTTTTTATTTCTTTTTGAAAAATCAAAATTTTATTTTCGATGTATCAAAATTGCTTTTAAATCTTCTCTCTTAAAAGTATATAAGTTTTTTTACTTCCCAACTCTCAGTTAGGGATCATATTTTCACAAGTTATAATACCAAAAGTATAAATGTCCAAATTAGTACATGGATTATACTAAATTTTACAATTAACCATCCAAAGATTAAAAATATCAATTTAGTACACATTTTTGTAATTAATTATCTAGTAAAAAATGTTATAATTGACTTCGAAAAATTTGTATGTAGTCAACAGACATATTTTAAACTTTAGATATTTAATTATAAAAATGAGTAAGATTCAAGTATTTGACATCAACTCAAATTGAAACAAATATGATAATCGAGTTACGGATACATTTAAGATATAAACCAAAAAAAAATCCAAAAAGTTAGGTTTAAATTGTAATACATTTTTCCACTTTTATTCTATGTACTAACTTCTTTATTTTTTAAATTAAATGTTTGCACAGCAAATTTGTTCTGAAGAAATGTTTCCATAGTCAATTTCACTATATTGTCATTAAATAAAGTAATTTAAAAAAAGTTAGATCTGCATAAATATGTATGTATACATATTTTTTTGACCAAGGTATGTATACATATATTACTACATATTAACATAATAATAAAGAAATACTAATCCATTCTACTCCAAAATCCTTTTATATGATTTTTATAAAATATTTTTTTATTCTTATCCTACTTTCCTTTTATCTTATCAAAATTTTCACGGCTTATTGATATATGACAAAAACCCTAGCCACATTTTCTAAGTATAGAGATTAAGAAAAAAAATAATCATTTTTTTTTTAAATTATACAAATCTATCGAATGAAAAAATAACTCTAAAAGATCACCTCTTCAAATTATTTTTATCCTAGCATTTTTATAATTTTTTTGTCGAGAATAATACTGTTCGCTTAAAATTAAAGGCAAACATCCAAATGATATTAGGATGAACCGTGAAGCCCACCTACGGAAGACCTCCAACCACATACATTCAAACTGGAATTGTATAGGGGCCGCGCGAACGCAGGCCCCCACTGCCACAAATTATGACGTAGGCTCTGCCACTTTGGGCAGACCTTAGGCAGGCACCCCTCCGGCGTGCAATGGAGGTCACCAACCTAGGCCATGGGCCTCATTGATCACCCATCGACCCCGTCCAGGTAAGTATGTTGCTCCTTCCCACGCCCTTTCATTTTATAATCCTCCCTCGGTTGTCCGTTATTATGTCTTAAGAATGTGGGACATAAAACCAACAAATATAGCTTTCTCTGGCAGTATGGCTCTTCTTGCAATTGGTTTCCGCTTTGCAGCCCCTCACCCAGTCGACTTCTTTCATCCATACACGACGTTATCAAGTCTAGCAACACAATCGGTGACAACTCCGTCTTCTAGATCAAGATCAATCATAAACATTGTTCAATGAATTATCAATACGATGCCATTGATACGACTTGATATTTGTTCCGCGCAACTGAATGCACTTCCACCACCAGCACCACCCGCTTTCACTGAATCCGGTCCACTAACTAACTATTCGCGCTTGATGATACAACCCATACGTGAGATGGAAGTGGGTTGGAAATTGGGGTGCTCTGTATACTTCTTTATTACACATAAATCATAGAACAATAGCAAGTTGAATCAGAAATCAAACATTTGTTGGCTATTCAACAGAACATTTAACGGGTAGGACTTAACCATGCATAAAACATGATGTTAAGTACAAGAAACAAAATAACTTTACGAAACCAGCTTAAGTAGTTATTATTCACCTCTTAAACGACAACATCACAATATAGGAGTGTCCTAAATTGAAAGAAAGCGAAAAACCTGTAAAGAGAAAATTTGGTACATTTTACAGGCACAATTTTAAAGAAAGGGTAATGTGAAAAGTAAATCTTGTAGCCATATATGCATGTTTTCCTTTTATTTTTGTTTTCATTTAGTCGGGTTTTTTTTCCCCCCTTTTTCCTATCCTTCCATATTAGATACTAAAAAACATAAAATATAAATACATATATATGTGTCAAAGTAAATATATATGATAGATGACAAGAATGTTAGTTTGTTCATCCGAATGCTTAAGAGCTATGGAACACCCAATCTTTTTACTGATTTCATACAATATTTCAATCTATAGATTGTTCCACTATTACAACGGATTTACATCCATTTATTCTGAAGGCGTTGAATTCTGATCTTTCTTTAACCGGTTTCTATGGAGACCCTAGGAGCAATGCTGTAGCTATCAGGCATAGACCAGGTTAATATTCCAGATTTTTGTGCTATGGATGTTTTTGCGTGATTTTGGCAGGACCAGATGCCAAATATTTCAACTTATTAACCAATGGATGAAATTAGAGTTCACCTTAAAAAACATGGACGTTTAAGAATTACAAGGTTATATAGGATTGGTTGATGTTTGACTCATGACCACCCGGCGCTGTTGTGTTCAGAGCTATCCCTTGCGGTTTCTCAACGTATTCAAGTTAAAAAATTTTCGTCACTTTCTACCCTGTCGACGTGTCTGAATCCTTCTTGTCTAGTGACGTAATCTGTGGCTATTTCAACTCTCTACTTTGCTTGAATTCCCAAAAACCTAAATCTAGTTTTCCCAGCTTAAGAAATCGGACAATGAACCCAAAAGGTTAGCATGACTGGACTGCCCTCCTGCGGGGTTTAATGTTAACAGTCACACTTAATACTCATGTTGTGTCCTCTACAACCTAGTCCACGTCCATCATATAGTATCCGGATCAACATTTAGTAATTGCCACCACCAAAGGCACAAATTCCCTTCTTGTAACATTTTAGATAATAAGAGGGCTTGAGCCCCTAAGCCTATTTAGAATCCAGCCAATATCGGGGACATCAAAAAAGAGGATAATAGAAAATTCTAAAGAAAGTACTAGCTGTTCCCTTATCACAGCAATAACCAGGAAACAGACATATCGAAATATTCAAAATCTTAGTTCTATGATCATCTCAAAAGATCCCTGTTAGAAGATTTGCAGCTGTGGAGATTGCTGCCCCTGTGATTGCACATTGCACAATATGCTCATGGGACGAGTGAGATGATGTTAACCCAAGTGCTGCTCCAGTAATTGCCCCTGCTACTGCACTGTTTTTCTGCAAATAAAAATTGCAGAAATGAATCAGCATTTTCCCAAAATAATGTCCCCATGCTATCTATAATCTCTGTGTGCAAGTAGGCAGGACGCAAAGAATCTATCTTAACACAAGAGTAGCTAGTCCCTGCTGAAATTTCATCACTACAAGACACGGATGGAATTTGTACTCTCCAGCGTTTCTGGGACATACATCCAAAAGTGTTCTCAAAAGGTACAAAAATATTACTGATTGTTTTAAGTTAACCGCTAAAGATATAGCTGCATGTGTATAGAAAGGACAATTGTCCACAAGATCATTACCCAATCATGAGCTCCCCGAGCCTCACGTAATCCATACGTCAGTCCTGAATATACTCCAGCTGCCAATCCTGCAGCAGAAAAGGCTCTATGAATTAGAGTCAATATAAGCACAAGTTTCAATGCAAAACACTATCTATATAACATTTGAGATTCCATGGATAGAAATGCTAATTTAAGGAGGCGGAGAATTATTATCAGGTCAGAGGGCAATTTATGATTACCCCATTGAAGGGACTCCTTTCCTGTGCTCTTCACCTGAAAGAATATGATGGATCAAGATAGATGAGAAGGATTAGAGTCCATGACACGATCTTTTGAAATTGAATCTAAATAGTACTGATGAATCGTATTGAGAAGCAACATCATCAGAACATGAAAGGGTTATTAATCCTACTGCATTTTTCATTTAAAAAGAAATATTATTACATCAATATATATGTACAGGAAGCACATGCCCAAGAACACAGCAGCACTGGCAAAGCAACAAGTCTATTTATCAATGTAACCAGAAGGGTGGATTGAAAGACTTTCACATACCAGTGCTTCAATAGATTTTTCGTTGGTCCCACCTGTAACCACAATTAAACCACTACAATTATTTCAAAGCCAAATCACTTCAAAGCCATATATGCACTGGTGATGTGTCGATCATTTTTGAAGCAAATAAGAAAACAAGATGTGCCATTTTAACACATTTTCCAATTGTAAAGAACTACTCGGAAAGAAGCCTGCGTCTTACATTAAAGTAGTCTAACCTGCTCTAAACCTGTTTAATACCAAATAAATTAATTAATTAAGGAATATCTAGTTGCAGAGGCCCCAAAAGGCAGTCCTTTATATTTTAGGAGTGCTTTAAAGTTTAAATACTTCTGACAATCGCCATAGAGGCCGACAACCAACTGAACACAGATGTGAATAAGATTAGTGCAAAGCAGGAGCATGATGATAGGATCACTATTTTATACTTAAGACACTCATCTCCTAAGAGCATCCCATTGCTGGTCCTTGACATGGATGGGATGGGGAGATCCAAACTGATAGGGTCTATCTCTTGTTATACTTTTGTAGCACAACCCCATCTCTTTTTGTACATATGATGCATAGTAGGGAGGCCCCTCAAGACCACTTTCCTTGTATAGTATTATCTCTTGTAATTTTTATTTTTAGTAATCTTAGGTGCGACTTCCTCAAGAGTTTTAATGTCTCCTCCTACCAGACCCAGGAATGCATATAAAGCTCTATATAAGGGTGTAAGTAACCTTATGGATTCAAGCTCTTACTCACCACTTGACCACTTAAGTATAGACATGGTCAGGGAACTCATTGTGCACTGTATTTACACAGATCTTTTGATCCTTTGTCAAGGACCCAAATCTCAGAATGTAAGTTATTTCATTTGGTAGGTATTATATGCCACGTGTAATATACATGTAGTGTATAACTCTTAATGGTATTCTAAGACATGGGTCTATAGATAACCACCAAATATATTACTCATATGTTACAAAGTTATCGGGAATTACATATACGTGTACATCACATTATGTGTAATACCCACTCAAGATTTTTCCGAAACTTAGAGATGAAGTAGTAACTTGTTAAAAAAGAGATCAATGATGTGGTACTTTAAAGAACTCTTAGAGTGGATACGGGATGTGGATGCTCTAGTATAGACTAGCAATGTGCTCATAAGTAAAAATATCACAAGTTTAGACTTGTCGGGTTATATTAAATCCACCATGAAAACATAACGGCCAAAACATAGCTCTATCTTGAGCAAGCACGGTCAATTCTCTGTTCTCCTGTACTCATATCAACTCAATTTATGCTGAAGTAGAGTGAATAGGACGATACGCCTACCTCGAAGGTTAGGAATCCGATTCATCTTGGCACCTGATACTGCAGCTCCCGATTCAAGCCCTGAACCTGGCAATCCATTTACAGTCTTAATCACACTTAAAAGCATATCCAAAACTACATATATTGCAATGATCCAACAAGGTGTACAGACTAAGCTACCTTCAATCGCTGTGAAATAAGCCTCACGCGACACAGCCTGAATCGCGCCAATCTGCAAGTTAGAAACCAAATTAAGCCACACTAGAGTTTATCGAATATTTCATTTTCAATGTTCCAAGTAGATACGATATCCTTTCCTACGTATTTTTACTACCTACCGAGAAAATCGAATTAAATTTGATCTCATATCAAATCTTCGGAAGAAGATCCTGTATCAATCGTATAATCAAAAATTCCTATTCGTGTCTACATTTAACATTACCGCGGTAAATACATTTGTCTATATACTGAAGAATACTACGTAAGAAGTTACAACATAGGAACTAGTATAATTGTTATTACCCCAGCAGCTTTGATGAAGCTTTCAGTGATACGGTTGAGGAGAGGATGTCCAAGGTCTACCAAGACACCATTGTTGATTCCACGAAGTTCGTCGAAAAGAGTTCTTGTCTCTAAGTTGCTGCTCATTTTTCACTTATTTTTTTTTGGGCTACTTTCAAAGGGATGG
This sequence comes from Combretum micranthum, assembly GCA_024138025.1. NCBI lineage: Eukaryota > Viridiplantae > Streptophyta > Magnoliopsida > Myrtales > Combretaceae > Combretum > Combretum micranthum. The sequence continues at coordinate 266,080 of JAMXBD010000446.1, read as the reverse complement.
TGTTTATTATTGAGTTAGAAAAACAAGAAGGCAAGAGAGAGGAGATGAGAAGAAGTTTTTAGAAGAAAAAGGAACGAGAAAAATTCAAGAGAACGAGAATGAGGTGGTGTTCGTGTTATGTGATTACGTGTCTTTAAGATTACATGTGTCGACATATCCGAGGATTTCAGGTTGGGACTTGGCGCACGGTGAGCTGAGGAACCGGAAGAAGCGAACTTTGTGGGAGGAGGAATCAACAGTATAAAATTTTTGGACATGTTTATCGATAGAATTGACTCGGGAGATCAAGTAAACTATGTTTATGTAAAATATATCAAAGTATATAATATTTAAATGGGTTAATATGTGAATGCTAATAAACTTTAATGAAATATATAATTAATTATTTAAAATTTAAAATTAATTAATTTAAGAGTAAATTATATTGAAAGGTCTTAACATTTTGAGATAAGTTCATTTTGGGTGTCAACTTTTGAGGTAGTTAAATATAGGTTTTTATGTTTGAGGGTAAATCCATTTCAGGTCTTAACGTTTTGAAAAGTTATTTAACTTGTGAGTTTTAATTAAATATTTCTCTTAGTGACTCGTGTCTATGAAAATCTAAATTGATCGCTTTTCCAAATATTGAGACCCAAAATGAACTTATCGCCTAAATGTTGAAACCTCTTTTTAACCACTTGAAATATTGATATCCAAAATGAACTTATCTCAAACGTTACAATCTTTTGGTGTAATTTTTCACAAAATTTAATACTTTAATATTATAATTGATCAATTTATAATCTAAAATGATTTTTCAAGCACGCCAATACCACTTTCGTCATATTGGTTAAGCATACCACATTAGATGACAATCAATTTGACGAAGGCAATACTGCGATCGTGAAAAGTTTTTTCAAACATCAAATTGAACAATTTCAAAATTTTTATATTTAATGACATATTTTGCCAAAATTCAACAACTTATCCGACATTAACCCTATTTAAATTAATAGAATCAAAATAATAGTAATACAACTTAGCTAAAATTAGAAGCAATTCCTAAAAAGTCCCTATTGGACTTCAATATACAAAATTAAAAACACAAAAATTTCAACAAAAACAAGTTTCTTTTTGTTGATGACATGTTTGAGATTCTCTTAGCACTTTTTAAATAACTCAATAGAATAAAAATAAATCTAATGATATGTTATAATCCGATATTATAGTAGGCCAAATTGGTTTTATGTTATATTAGGTTAGACTCGATAATCAATCAGTCTTATTATTTAAATTGATCAATAAGATCCACATAATTAAAAACGGATTTGGGATGATTTAAGAAAGTCTAGTTTGATTATCTCAAAATATAGATTGCAGGGATTCACCTACAAAACTTTAGGTGTTTTCAGTGTTTATGGATAACTAATGATCTAATCGATATCTAGGTGAATGTCTGAATGATCACATTTAAGGTTGCAAGCGAGTTAACTCAAGACAATATAGTGCCAAGTCTAAGTTTGAGCTCGACTCAATTTCAAAATTAATGCTCAATTTGATTTTATTTAAGCTTAAAATTTTAAACTCGAGGTTGCCTCAAAATAGCACTATATAATCTCGACTTGATTAAGTTTGATGAATTAAAATATATATATAAATTCTAATTAAAATAATATTAACGCGAAGACTCAATTCGAATTTGATTAACATTCACACTCAATTCGAGTTTGATTAGGCTTGTGAGCTAATCGAGCTAAACATGGAAAGCTCAAGCTTGACTTAATTATTTTTAAATTAAACTCGAATAAATATTGAGCAAAACTCAAATGGTTTGCGAATAGGCTTAATTCATTTGTACTCCTAATCAAATTGTGATCATAACCACGGTTTGCATTAATTTGAAATTTGATGATTTTACATTATATGTGATGTAATAGAAGCTATAGCTAGACACCTAGTTCTTAAATCTTTGCCAACTAGAAATTAATTAAATTAATTAATAGGTTAGGAGGATCTCCATCATCCCCATGTATTTTCTTGTTGGTTATGTGTGTAGGCTTTAGTCAATGCCAGCCACCACAGGCCAACAAGGAGCAATACTCCCCTTCACTGGGTACTTACCCATTAATTTGTTTTCCCCGAGAGGATTCCTGGGCACTATTAGAGCAGTTTTATAACCTGCTCAAGTTCAAGGTAAAAACATGGCAATTGATAATTATATTGATCTATGATAAATAAATATATATATATATATTTGTAGTCACATTTTTGGGTTTTGAAGCATAACACTTTTTGTCTAATTTCGAGCTTTTATTAGTGTTGAACCCTCTTTGCTCTTATGCTATTGGTTGCAAAATATTGGAGTCCTTGTCCATTCGTGACGGTTGTATCCGTCCATTAGGATCTATACTTTTATTTTATGCTTTTCATTTTATTTTAGTTATTTTATTAAATGACATTTTTAATGTCTTTATTTTATATCTAATTATTCCAATTGGTTGCCAGTTTTATTCAAGATTAATAGGGTAGCTACATAAACCATCAAATAGATCCATCTTTAGTTAATGGTCAACTTTAAGTCACAATTAATTATAAGGACAATATCATGGTTATCTGAATTTTGTATAAATATTCAATTAACTATTAAAGCTTACATTTAGTCATTTTACAACATGTCACAAATTTTCATGGTCATATTAACTACTTGATTTAACACCATTATTTCCATTTGTCTAGCTGGCACCTTGGACAAATCATTGTGCACCACATGTATATAGCCCACCAAAACAATAATCCACATCAATATTTCACATGATTAAGTAAAAAGCATAAACACAAATCATAGTTAAGTCCAATTCGTAGGTTGAACAAATAGAAATAAAAACCCCATCTATTAAAGAATTGAAAGACACTGTAAATTTGAAAACCCTAACATTAAAGCTTTGACAACAATAGAAACATATAAACCCCAGTCAAGTATGTTTGGTGGGGACATGGTAGACATCTAAATAGTAGCCTAGGTACAATGGAGGTGACACATTCGCACACCTGCATCTCAGCGCTTAGCTTTTATTCTCTTCTGGACATGGTTGATTCGACTTTCAGTCTTTTTTTTTTTTTTTTTTTAGCAATATCAATACTTTGTTGTCTATCCCTTAGGTTTAGGGTTGAACATCCTTCATTATATTTACCATCCAGGTAGTTAAGGATGGCAAAAATTGGGAGCCTGTCGTTAGGTCGGTACAAGTGTCTATGGGCATGCATTATGTGGGTGCGAAATTAAGGCAAGGCTTGCAATTGCAAGGACTAAGAAAAATCGTGGTCAATTATTATATGGGTACCCATGATATGACATGGTAAAATTTCTACAGTGTTGTGATATGTATTTTTGGTGGTATACCTTTTGATGGTGGATGATGGATGCTACTCTCTTTTTTTGTAGGACGGCAGCTGCAATTTCTTCACGTGGGTGCACTGCGATGAGGAGTTAATGTCGAGTGCATCGGAATCAAATCGTGTTACTATTATGAAGGAGAGGCTACTTACTTCCCTTACGAAAGATATAGAAAGGATTCAATAGAGGGAATCAAATTCGAACTTCAGAACCAGTGTTTGACAAGAAGGATATCAACATCATGCTGCAAAGGAGGATGGAACCATCTTTAATGCCTATGCAAAGTTAGAAAAGCTATGAAGCGGGTTGAAATTTGTTAAGTGCATGGTTACTCTTACTTGCTTTGGAATTTTTTTGTACTGGCTATGTTCAAGCCATTGACAAAACTAACAACTTATATATTATGCTAGCAGCAGTGTTTTGATGTACGGTTTTTTTTCCTTCTAGAGCAATACCAAAAGGCCAATGTAACGCCACATTTATGACAGTTCGAAATTTCTTGATAAATGTTGCATGTCGTATTTTCATCTTCCATAATGTCCCAATATGAATTGAATCCTACATGATAAATTCTCTGCACACGACCATGATCACAAGATTTATCAAGAACAACCGTTTACGCATGATTCTACCTAAAAACGAAGATGAATCGAACATACGCATATATTGCTATAATTAAAAGGAATGTAAAACTAAGTATCGGCACAATACAGTCTAATTTGCATTTGCATTCTTGGGAGTAAAGTGAATACCATGGACAATATTTCAAAGATACCTGGTGTTTTAGCTATTGTTGAACTCTGCAATTTTCTTAAGAGCATCTTATTTGTATGTTATCAATGCACACATCATTAGATGGTTAAAAATTGATAAGATGAAAATTTAGGGTCCTTTTCTACCTCAACTAATTGTGGTCACATGATGAAGCACATCTGAATGGTTGATAAATGATGGATTCACATAGTCCATTCACACTTGATTAAACATTGACATAAAAACATTTGATTAGTTGACAAATTATGCCCATATGCATATGAAAACATCTGATTAGTCGACAAATGATGCCTATATACAAATAAAAACACTTGATTAGTTGACAAATGATGCCTATATACAAAAGTTCATATTGTAATCAAACATCACGGTAGAAAGTGCAATAGATAAATCCCTTAAGGTGCACGGCTAGTTAAAAACGCAAACCTAGCACATGCACACTAGACTAATCCTTCACGGTTTCAAAAAAAAGCTCACTCGCCCTAAAGACATTGGCTGATCTAATACAAAACACTACTACATCGACCCAAACATCAACATACATGCCCAACAAACCCGACTTAGTCATATTATCACATATATACATTTTCAAAAAACAACATCAATCTATTTTTGTGGCTTGTTTAGCCAGCTCTCTTGCATGGGAGTGCAGGTAACATTGTCATCGTCATTAAACTCATCTAACGGCACAAATGTTAGCCCTATCAACTTCTTTTTGTAAAAGTTAGCAAGCGATATGCAACTGCTTCCACCTTTATTAAGAAGTTTATTTTCCAACTAAGAATGATATCTTCTCAATATTGATAAAACCAAAGTCCTCTAAGAAGAATAACAAGGTAGTTTCATTAATTGATTCCATCTCTACTACCCAACATATTTGTCCACTATCTACATATTGCTTGGAATTCTCGTCTAATTAAAACCTTCCTCCAACGTATAGCATTTTGATCCTGCAAGATAACACACCCTCATAATTGGAACCTTACACATGAAGTTTTGAGAAGAACAACATTACACTTGACGACACTAAAAACCATTAACATAAAATGATAAAACCCACGAACACATTATCACTACAGAACAATTCTTGCTAAAATATGTCTAAGGGATATGTTTAACCACGAACAAGATGGGTCATACATGAGGAAGTATGAATTTGATTTAAATCCTCAGGAACATGGGCTAAACAAGACATAATTGTTTCGTCAGAGGACCAAACAGCTAAGACTCAGACGCAGCACAAAGAAAGAAAAGCATCGGCATTTTAACACATGGGTATTCCATAAATTATTGTACATAGTTATTCAAAAAGTATTACCGCCTACTACGAAACCCTAACTACAATGTATGTCAAAACTACCATAAAATAAGTTTTGTATAGTACCTTCCACTACAAGATGTTCGATGCATGTCCATTTCAGTCCCCTAAGGCATGATGCCCTTGTACCCCATAACCTCGAAGATTCCGCAAACAAAATTGAAACCACTACTAAAGCTTCCTATATGGTAGAGTAGGTACCACTCCAAGTTGTCTTCTTTCTAAAATGTTCTTTAGAGATCACATGATTCTATGTTCTACCTTGTACACTGTTACCATGCGCGTAACGTTAAGGTCACACTTTAAGGTTTCTTGTTTCCATTTTAGTCCCCCAAGACAGTGTTTGGTTTGTGTTTGACGTTGGCAAGCAGGGTTGTGAATTTGCGTGTTGTTTTGGTGTTTGGCTTTTGTTGTTGGGGTGGCCAGTGATGTGTGGCTTGGCAAAGGATTAGTATAGACATGGGCACGGTTCGGTTTTCGAATCAAGAGCCGAACCGGATCCATACCAATTAGATGGATCTAGAATCGACTAAGGAACCATCGGTTTTTCGGTTCCTAAACGGTTCTAAGCTTAGAACCGGATGGTACCGACTGTTCCAACCAATTCCATTAAAAAGAAAAGATTATGTTAAAAAAATTAAAAATAATATTAAATATACAATTATTAATGTTTACACTATTTCATATGAATAGTAAAACCTATTACCTCTTTACAATATTTAATATTTAATTATCAAAAATATAAATAAACATAACTTAAAATTATAAATAATTTAATTTATATAAACTTTTCCTAAAAACGAAATTCATTCTTTAATAACGTAGAACTATTTTTTGTATTACAATTTTCTTGTTATCATTTAGAATGTTTCGCAATCTCATGTTACTAATTATAATTTATATTAGTTATGTTTATATATAAATAAATGTGCATTGTAAAAATTTTTTAAAAAATTTTGGCTAAAAAATTTAATGCTTTTAGATCCAATAATTAATTATTTTAAGTTTAGATTTTATTTTATTAAAATATAAATTTATTTTTTTATTTAAAAAAATCGGTTCCACGGTTTCAAAACAAGAACCGAAAACCACCGGTTCCATACAACCGAACCAGAGCCGTGGAAGACATTTTTTATTCAGGTTCCTCATTTTCAAGACCCGAAACCGACGGTTCTAGTTCCGGTTCAGTTCGATTCAATTCTGCCACTGTGACAATATTTAGATCGGTGTCCATGGTGTTGTTGGGGTGGTTGGTGACGCGTGGCCTGGTAAAGGAGCATCATCGATAGTCGGGGCTAAGCTTTCTTTGTTTTTTTTTTTTTGCCCTTTTGCACGCACTTGCCTAACCCGACGAGTTAGCCTGTTGGCAGTCTTGAACAGCCAATCACCCAACCACCCGTCGAGTTGTCTGACAAGGTTGTGACCCATATGAATGTACCGTGCTACCGAATCATGCCAGCCCATGTTAGTTTTCAAGCGGTTCACAGGTTGGTAAAGACCGGTGCCGACATCAAACATATCCCTATTTTTTATTTTATCACAAACCTATTGTTGTCCTAGTGATAGCAAGGGAGTCGAGTAACATAGCCTTGGGCATAACCGTTAACTACCAAAAAGATGTTTTTTGCAGCTGAAATTTTACCAACTAAACAGTTGGTATGGACAAACAGAGCTAACTATGACCTTAGTCTCCTATATTCCCATCCCAACGACAGTTAATCTTGCTTAGGCTCATACAGAAACATCTCATGAACAAAATCAGCATACCAAAGTAACACCCGGGATTGCTCTCCTAATACACCAATAAATTCTAGCCACCACTGTAAGGCAGCATGGAAATTGATGATTGTTCAGTGAATGTCCATTTCAGAGCAGAAAATGGAAGGTGGACTTTAACAAAACATAGAAAAGAAATATGCAAAACTCAATAAATCATCCACAATCAGATAATCGGCGCATAGTCTTGCCTCTACTTTTAACAAAAACCGTAAATAAAACCAGTTAAAGGGACTTGCTATGGTTCTTCTATTAATAACCAAACAATATAGGGTAATATAATTCAAATGAAAGCAGACCTAACTGAGAAAAACCCTACTAGTCCCATTCTGACTTTAAAATAATCTACTCCTCTGCAGATTCTTCATGCTTGTTGTTGTTGTGCTTCCTGGCATACCTCTGATTCCTGAGGAACTTGGGGTCCATCTGCACCAAACCATAACCAACACTCAATGAGAAAATTATGCACGAGCTTAGTTTCTTAGAACACAAAGAAGTTTAAAAGGATCATGTTTAAATGATTGCTGAAATAGGCCAATAGAGAAGACTACAATCTTTGCAACCCACGCAATTACACAATATGCTAATGACTATAGCATGTTTCTTTAATAAGTGGCTTGGATCACCTGTTAATTCTAATTTCGTCATATTTTCAATGCACTGAACACAGGACATGGCATCGATACAGAATTGCACCAAACATTCAGCATATAATAAATACCACGAGGATACAGTAAAAGAAGACAGGAAAAAAAAATGATTAGAATATTTTACCAACTAAAAATACCACCAATCCACAGAACAGAGGAATTCTAGCAAAAGCAAATTGATAACATAGGACGTGAACAAGTCCCTAATAACCATGATTTGAATTTTACATAACCACCTAAAATAAGCCATTTAAAGTTTTAAACCCTACACTAAAGGCTACACGCCAGTTATCAAGCAACATTTTTTTATATAAAGAAGTCAAGAGAAACAATCTGCAAACAGATCTTTCTCCCATAGAATGACACAAAAGTTAAGAATCCCCAATGAATACGATCAACTCCATCAATCTGCTTATGCTATTGCATCTACAAATATGTGCACGGCTATGCAGCCATGATTGGATTCCCTATCCCTGAGCACAGTAAGTACCCATTTTAAACCGAAGCCCTATACAAGTTGACATAAGACTTTCTGAACAAGGACAATGATTTCTTACAAAACCACAAGTCAATCATAGATTGTAACCAATCACAAACACTTCCAATTTCACATGGATCAAACATAATAGATATATCTAATTCATTAACTTCTCACTAGGAAACATTAAAAAAAAGAACAACATATCTATGTCTGGAATCAACTTTTTAAACATTCAGTATCCCCTAAGACTTAAGTAGAACCGATTATTCTATCAAAGATGGAAGCTTTATCGGGAGAAGAGAGAGACAGTACCCCTTTGGTAGAGGTGTGTCGGTGCCTCCTAGGTTTCTTGATGCCGTTCTTGTGAGCCTTGTAGGACTGGTTGTGAGCGGTATGGTTCTTCGACTTTGCCATCTCTACAACACACGGACGCACATACAAACACAAACAGAATTAAATTACAACATCAATCAGTTAAACACAACGACGGAGAAAAGGCAGAGAGAGAGAGAGAAGGGAGAGAGGGGGGGGGGGGGGGGGGGGGGGGGGGTGGAGGGGAAAGAGAGAGATGTACCTGGGTATCTAGGGTTTCTTCTTTTTTGTTTTCGGCAGATGCAACAGAGAGGGTGGCAACTTGTGGCTGTGGGAGTTGATGAAGAAGGCTTTAATTGATACCGGAGAAAAAAACCCTAGCCAAGGAGTTCCTCGCTTATTTACGAATTTGCCCATTCTGCTTTGTCTGGGCTCATCTACATACTGAGGTCGTGCGTTATAGGGCTTGACAAGATTTTGTACTCTTCTCCTGTTTAGGCCCAAAAAGAAAGGGGTGGTTCTAACAAAAGAAATTATCCTTAATTATTCACACAGGTCTAAGTAAATTGTTCGGATATTGGAGGAAAATTGAAACTTTCTCTTTGTTATATGGAATATGATTGTGAGGAATGAAAGGAACTATATATGTAATATTGGAACAAAAATTTCATTCTTTAAGATCACCTTGTGGAATGTGGATTCATACATATTCACTTATTAGAATTAGATTATCAAAAAGTCATTGTTTTGTATAAAATATATAATGTATAGGAAATTAACCTAATCGGTCCTTTAAGCTTGAAAGTGGTTACGATAGTGTTTATAATCAGTGAATCATAAATGGTTCTTGTTAGTTATTACGTAAATTATATTAGAAGGTATCAATATTTAGAAGTAATTCATTTAAGGTATCAACATTTTTAGTAATTCAAAGATATAAACATTTGATAAAATATATCAAATAAGATATCAACATTTTGCAAAGTTCATTTAAGGTATCAATGTTTTGATTAATTTTCAACTAAATCTCTTAATTTTCCATTAATGATTAATTATTAATATCTTATTTGATTCACTCTGCCAAATATTGATATCTTTTTTTAACTACTCAAAATAGATACCATAAATGAAATTACCCGAACATTGATTTTGCTTTTTATCCTTTCAAAATATTAATATTTAAATAAATTTACCATCAAACGTTGATATCTTTTAATGTAATTTACTCATTAGTTATTAATAGAGAATTTAAGCCTAAGTTGAACGGTAAGTAAGTTGTATGGATCATTTTCCACATATGTCTTCGAGGTATTCATAAGAGGAAAGGTAGAATCCTATTGATAACTTGCACAATCCTCATAATTCCTTATCATGCAGGCTTTGCGATTATCACGAAAATAATCCTACAAAAAGAGGTTGAGACAATTATGCATAATCCAAATTCATGCCATTTATCATGTAGTCTTATTTTGTTTGCATGTAGACGTTGAATCAAATCAATGCACAATTTTAATGAGACAAATATTATAAAGTTTAATATCTTGAAAATTTGACAAATCTTTGAAGTATACCAAGTATACATATTATCTTACAATTGGACAAATATTTGCATGTCATTCTAATAAATGTCATAGTAGACACTTACCATTCGAATGATGCAGGCTTAGTGTCCATACACTATTTAATTTAATTATTGCCGAGAGCAAGCTTGTGCATTTCTTGTCACTACTAGTTGGACAATAATGATTGGCATCTGATCGGTATATGTGTTTTGCCGTAGGGTTTCGAGTATGGCTCAAATGCCATGTGAAGAGGCCTCTTACTGTTCGGATGGTAAGCTCTAGAAAAAAGTAGCCATTGTAGCATTAATTGCAGACAAAAGTTATTGTCCAAAGCGCAACGGGCAAGAAAAATGAGAAGCGTATTTATACAAGTTTTTTGTGAGATAAAGACTAGTAGTTGAGCTCAAAAATTGCTATCAAAGTCTTATATTCTCTCAAATCATTGTATTGTATTTGTCTTTAGTTCTTAAATTTGCTTTAAATTGTGAGTGACAAAAGTGAGTAATACTTTGAGTGTTATTTGTAATCTTGTAAAAGAGTATTACTCAAGTGAGATTATCAAGTATTGCTAGTTGGGTGTAGCTCATTTGAGCATTGGTTATTTTGTAATTAATAAAGAGTGTGGAAACTTCTTTGGAGGCATTGGTGTGATCATGGAGATTAGGAAACGGGCCAAACTCCACGTTAAAATCCTAGGCTTGTTTCTCTTAACCTTACTCTCTTTACTTATTGCATCATGTATTGTTAATTTGTTTTATTGTGTTTGGTTGGTTCTTAATCCTTGTTTTTTAAAAGGATTGCATAAATACTCAATTCACCCCCTCTTGAGTATTTTACCTAGTATTAAGAGATTTTCAGTAGAGAGGGGTTGTTTGGCTGACCTGGATTTAAATGCCTTTTTAAGAGAAAACACTATCAACGCTTCGATTACACTTTAATAAAATGATGATGTTATATGCCTTATCCCCATGCCACTAATTTGCTTAATTTTAAATAGGATCTTGATAAAGAGATTAGTGATGCCTTTGATGGGTCATTTGTTGATATAGATGAAGAAATAATGTACAAAGAGGACACAACTAGTGTCAATTGTAGTAAGTTTAAAATCGATACAATAGGGGATCCCTTTCATTAGAGTCACTACAAACTATGTCAGAAGGTATCGTAGTACATAACCTTAGATTTTGATTTACATAACAAAGATGCACCACACTAAGCATCACCACAACTTCGTGTTAACAAGTAGAATAACTAAGTGTGGTCTATTTTTTTATTCACAAAGAATTAAGGGATATAGTTGGTAACTATGTGCATGCCACAAACATATGGACATTACAACCATTAAAGGTCCACACACATATATTAATCTTGTACTTAATTAAGACCATTCATAGTTGGACTTTAGCTTATCGCATAGTGTTTTCTTGATCAAGTTAGGGTTAAACTTAATGGAAGCAATTTTGTACTTCGACAAACTATTTTCAATATTTGGGTACTTAATGACAAAGGGAATAGCGATTCAAAGTTGTATATGGCGATTGTGACCACTCTTAAATGGAATTATCAAAATCGTCAAATGTCACTTGGTTGGGCAATTCAGGGTAATAAGTCAACCCCTAAGTTTCTTTGTAAGCATATTCCTTAAAATTTGAATCTATATAGAGGAAATCAACAAAAAGAATCTACTCCCAACTACTTTGCGAGTATTAATCGAGACAAACAAATATGGGCATATTATAAGAGGATATAGATTTAGGTTTATGATTATTAACCTCAATTAAAGTTTTAATGTTGTATTGAATGCTATAAGGTTCTTAATAGTGCTAAATGGTGTGAAAAAAAAGATCTTTCATAACTGTTTAGGATACTTTTAAGCTCGACTCAATGAGGTGATTAAAGACATTAGTAAAGGGAAAGTGTTTATGTTATAGTTTATTGCAAGATTATAGAAATGGCGACAAACTACTAACGATTTTAGGTTACCATGTTTGATAAAATGAATGAGATTTTTTATGTTATCACCAATAAAAGAGAACGGGTGTGGTAATAAAGGTGGTCATGGTTAATTTTAATGACTGTAATTGATTTTTTTTTTCACTTTATGATGATTCTTTAGTGTAACCAAATCCAATTACAACCGTTTTTACTACAATGCCTTATTTGGTTGCAATACCTTTTTTTTTCTCTCATTTCTTATCTATACCAACCAATAGATCGTTGTTTGCATAGTAAGATAGTCTCTACTTGGAGGTAGTATTAATCGTATAGTTATATAATAGGTTTGCACCTTCATTTTTTTTTCTTTACACATGCATGATGGTCATGCATTTTTTTATTTATTTTTGGGATTTAACATAACTAGTTTGTCATTGATGGGAAGCCTTTTTAGAGTGTGTTGTTGAGATTATACTCTAGAGCCCCACATCACTCTATTTACAACATGTTGACTTTCATAGTATTTCTCGACTTCTTTTCATGTAGTTCAATCAATGTTTCATCACAATTTTAGTGACAAAGGTGGAGATCGGATATATACACTTTCCATGTACTACGTTAGAGGTTTTATTGGCTCAACAAAATATCACTACACAGGTTTGATTTGTCCATTGATGGTCATGTTGAGACTATGAGCACCATCACAAGATAAACAAGCAAATGAGAGCGCTTACCTAGATCCATACTTGGTAGCCACGATATCTTTAATGCATGGGCTGATATGTCATGATTATGACAATAATTTAGACAACTACCTACTACTACTAACATCTTAACCATTATGCATTATTCATGCATATACATCTTATGCTTGAAGGGTGGGATTATCTTTATAGACAAATTATCTAGCCTCATCTACTTGATGTTCCCCCTACTCCCATGTAACTTTATGGTTTTTGGGAGGTTATAAGTAGAAGGTATCACGCTTGGCATGGTTGTATGAATTGTTACATGGCTTGATTTTTTTTTTTTCAAAAAAAGAAGTCCTTCCTTTCATGGAAAAATAGAATATTAAAGAAAATGGATCGCACTTGGTAGCTAAAACTTATTTTAAAAATGAAAAATACTTTGAAAAAATACAACTATATATCATGAAAATAAGAAAAGATGAAGAAGAAAGTTGAGAGCGATACTCATCATCATTAATGTAATAAGATCATATACTCTTTTGCTTAGGAAAGCATTTTACAGATAATGACATGCCGTGCAATTTGGTGATGTTCATATGAATCAATATAAGAGTGTATCCACTCTTTTATAGGTGGTGGCTTTTGAATTTGATAGGTTATATGCCATCCAGTGCACTCCCTTCCCCCCCACCCCTGAAATGCAGAATGAAGAAGCTATCTATTTGTTTTTTGTTTAGAATTATGTTGCTGATGATCTCGAAGCTCTTTATTCATTTTATGAGTTTCTCTCTCTCTCATTTATAGGTGGGATCATTAGAGATAGATTGCTCATGAGTAATAATCATGAGCTTTTACCCAAACGAGGGGAAAAAAGCAACACTTTCCAATGGATAGGAGACTAAGTATTCATCTCATACTGTTAATGGGATCTAATCTTTGTTACTCTCTCCTTTTTTTAGGAAGTGTACCTTTTGTCTCTATTTCTTTTCAAACGGATGGGAATTCTTTCCTCTTTGTCTTACACTGCCAATGCGTTTGCCTTGGCTTTCTTCTTCTTCTTCTTATTTATTTATATATTTAAGTTATCCCTCATTAAGTAGAGTAAAAAAAATTCCAAATATGTCAAGGATCTTTAATTTAAGTGTGATTGCATCTGAAGAGGCTATTTAAAAGATATGGTAAATTAAAACATGAACTAGATGAAGCGTATCTTAGCTGCACTTGTGCTACATGGTTCTTCATTCCAAGTATAAGAGACTTTCCTATATATTATCTTTGTGCGGCTTATTATTCTTGAAACATTTAAGATTACATGTTACATACCATTTAAATTAGTTGATACACTATTTTAGCACCGTGTTATACAAGTACCGCACAAACCTTTCAAAATGAGTAAAGGGCATCAATTAACACCTCTCATTTTATTCTCTCTTTAAATCAAACATGTGGATGCAGTTGTATACCTAGTAGATGCCTATGACAAGGAAAGATTTGTCGAGTCAAAGAGAGAGTTAGATTCACTCCTTTCAGATGAATCCCTTGCTAATGTCCCATTCCTTGTGCTCGAAACAAGATTGACATCCCATATGTAGCATCAGAGGATGAGCTGTGGTTTCATTTGGGTTGATCAACTTCACGATTGGCAAGGGCAAGGTCACTCACATAGACGACAGGGTGCAACCCCTTGAAGTCTTCATGTGCAGCATCGTCCGTAAGATGGGTTACGGTGATGGGTTCAAGTGGCTATCTCAATATATAAACTAGAAGGCTATAGGCAGCAGTGGGCTTTTGAGAGGTAATCCAGCATATCATCTTGGAACCATCCCAAACCTTTTCTTCTCATTTTCTGATTTCATTTGCAGTTTGAATTGGGAGAGAAATATCCCTGGCATATGAATGGCGTTTAATGATTCATAGATACAACAACACCTCAAACATCAATCATGACCCTTCCATTTTTGTGTGTCTTAGTTCTGACGTTTGTGTCAATGAATTGGAAACTATTCAAATCAAGTTGTCCAAGGCATATATGTTGCTCCTTATGTTATTTTTTGTGTCAAATAAAGTACAAAATTTTGTAGTTTTTAGCAGATACAAACACGGCTTCTTAGGCAGAAGGCGAAAGGTGTTCTTGCAAAAGTTTCATTTGTTTAGCAAGCTACTGTTTTTATCTAATTTTTCATGTACTCATGTTGCCTAGGCTATAATGAAAAGAAGTGGAGTTTTTTATTTTGTGTGAAAAGCTTAGATTTGTTATTTGGAAAGGAAATGAGGAGAAATAAAGTTAGTTGTTGACAATATTTTATGAAAAATAGTTAAAATGGATGATTTTGTAATTGCATCTCTTTAGTAGGTTAAAAAGTGGAAAATTTTCTGCATTTTTTCCTCTACTCATTTTACTTCACACTTTAGTTGCCACACTTTTTTTTCCTTGCCATTTGGGTAAGTTTCATCTGATTTCCTTAAATTTGCACCCATTTAGACAAAGTTTTAGTCGCATCAAAAGGTGCTTATGATTACAAATATGAACACATTTAAAAAAAATACATCATTTGTGTATTTGTGTTTTTGCCGTTTAATGGACAATTTTGATCATGACCTCTTTAAGCTCAATCCGCCCTATTTAAGGCTTGGCTATCATTATTCCAAATGGGCCAACCTCCTTGGACTCTGTATCTAGCCATAAGTCCAAGGGCAAATCTCTTACGCCTCAATTAGCTCGGTTGCTCTTTGCTAACTTTCTTATTCACTTGGCTAATCATATACTAAGCCTTTGCTAACCCCACCCTTGGAAAAGCAGGAGCGTGCTTTAGTGGCTCGACAATCGCAACTCTAATAAAATAATCGCCTCAACTCTTTATGATCACCACAACATGGCTCCACTAATTTTAACCATTTCAAACCCTTTCTCTATAAATACTCCATGAGAAGGTTTTATTGATAATCTAGTAACACCTGCACGCTGCCATTCTCGTTCACATCTCGCTATTTTACTAACTTGACCATCGGAATGATCATACTAGATATTTCGGTGATCATTGACCTATCCTTAATTTACTTATAATATTAACTCATATCTAATTATCTCTATTAGTAGATTCTTGATAACAACAAAATTAAACTTTGTTTTCTTATAATGATTCTCTTTCAATATTATGTTAATCCTCGTATAAAGTAATACATTAAAAGTCTCTTCTTTGTATTTACGCCTTTTATAAATCCACAATATCTATACTTTTAATTTTTGTAAATACGCAAAAGCATTTGGGAAAAAAAAAAGTCATAATGTATTGTAGAAGTCCATAAAATTGTTTATAAATACGTGTAGAGGTATAGTTAGCCATACGGGCCATAGCTTGTTGGCATACCTGTTTACAGCTTTAAAAAACAAGTTGTGGCTAATTTTTTTGCCCGTTTAAAAGCGGTTGGTCCCAATCTCGCGGGCTAAAGCAAAAAAAGGGAATAGTTTAATAATAAGAATAATATAATAACACATTAATGATTATTTATGATATGCCATGAAAGAAAATAGATTGATACAGGCACCACAAACATTATAACATTTTTTAAGTATATTTGTTGATTTAAACGTAATATGATATTCAATAAATCATTTAAAAAACTTGTTTTTATATATAATTAATCAAACTAGCAATCAAATTAATCTTCAATATACATAAAACCCAAAAATATATAAATATTCTAATTTTCACGTAAACTAACATAAAAAAATAAAAAATAAAAAATTCACTTTAGCTTATGGACCGGCCTATTCAGCCCGTGAGCTAAAGTGAGTCAAGCTTAGACCTAGAATTTTGGTCTTTTAACCCGCAGCCTAGTACACTTGGCCTATATGCTCATCTCTAAATACGTGTGCTCATGTAATGTATTATACTTCAGATTGCATAGATGATAGATCTTCTTAATATTAAATATTCAAATCATACTTTCCTTATTTCTACTTATTTTTTTCCCCTTGTCCTCATATTTCGGAGTTCTCATAAGTATGTTGGAGACTTGGAGTGACTCAAAGTTTGTTTCGAGTACAGCTAAATCGTCCATGTTTTGTAAGGATTAATTTCATCCTTTTATGTTTATATCAGAATTTAATAGAATACTCAAGGTTTTAAGTTATTCGTCTATGTTTTTTTATCACTAGTCATTGCGTTATCACATCAAGTAAGTGAGCTTTTTATCGTGTGAAATACTATTAGAAGGATATAGTTGTGTGGTCATATAAGTTTGAAGGATTTAAAATGTATTAGCATATTAAGGATTTGATTAAATTTAGGACTAAATGATTTAATTAACTGAATTTGAAAGTACTAATTTACTATTTGATTTAATTTTTTGAGACTATAACTAATTCTGTTTTCTCTTCTAGTTACTATCCATCAAAACATGACACATGTTTTGTGAGGCATATTTGACTCTATATTATTATTATTATTATTAAGAATAAGAGTTTATGCTTGTTGAAATTGAAAGTACTAGTCCAATGAGTAATTGTACATTACGGCCACACATTACGTCCACGTGTTATATACTTAAATAATTTTTGCCACTTCCCTTTTTAATTGCATATTATTTATTAAGCTAATTGTTATGAATTAGGTAATACAGGACAGTTGGTTTTATGTAAAATAAACCTAACAATAGAGATGGTCCAAGAATAACAAAGTAATATCGTCTATAAGAGCAACTTACTGGTTGTTTGGTATGGGAACCTAGACTAAGTAGCCCATTTATGAGTTGCTTAGCCATTAAAGGGTTGCTTAACTTCGATGGATTGCTTAAGAGTTTTTCTTTTTTTTTTTTTCTTATCCTTTGATATAAATTTTGCATAATTTATATAATATAGGATCCGTAAAAATTTAAAAGATTTTTAAAGTACCTCACCGAAAAATCCACTAATAAAGTGGAGAGTTACTTAGAGCATTCACGTCCATGAGGTTCTTGATAAAGTCCTTAAAGTGCTATATTGGTATTCAAAGAAGTTTTCCTTTCGAAGGAACTTACCACTTTATCTGTAAGGTCCTTTACATAAGTTTTTTTACTTTTTTTTTTTTGTATTTTGTGGGTTCTTTTACTTTTACATAATACCTTATTTTTATAAAATAATAATAAAATATTTCAAGAAACTCATTTTTTAGTTTCTTTTGCAAATGATCCAAAAAAGTTGAAGGAACTTTCTATATCCATCAAGACCGCAAAAGATGACGTCCTTAGCCTAGGTATTTATGTCAAGTATCTCCAATGTGAATGCTCTTAATAAGAACAGTTGCTTAAGATGCTAACATAGTATTTTAAGTATTTTATTGATAAAGATTATCTAACTTTAAAAAAAAGTTTATTATACAATCATATTTTTTACTATCTTAAATTTATATACAATATAAAAATAGGCTAATCTCCTAATCCATGCCAATGGAACCATATAAGTTTACCCTCTTTCCACATTGTCACTTTTCTTTCTCTTTTGGCTACACTAGGCTAAGAAGCTCAATATCAATACTAAAAGTTAATTCAAAACTTTTATCATTAAAATAAATATAATAATTAATATATTAACTATTTTAATAGTATAATTAATTGATATGAATTTACACTCTCAAATAATTAAAGAGATCAAATCCATTAAAATTAATGATCGTATAATAAAATCTTTCCCGTACAAAATTTGGAAATATAAATGGTTTCTAATAACATTATGACTGTGGATTCAAGTAGTTTACTAGTTTTTAAACAGGAAGAATTAATTTGATAAAGTTATATAAAATTTTTCAAACATTTAAGTCCCAAACAAATATATGGATGATTTTTTTTTTTTTAACTATGAAAAAATGGAATAGGTTAATCTAGTAGGATTTGATTATTCTGAATAGAATTTTGATTGCAATTCTGCACCTTTAGCAGACTTAAGTTTCCGTGGGTGGCTACTGGCTGATCGGTGCTCGATGATGTCAAACGACCAATAAGATTTCTCCAGTTGGCAGGCACAACTCCAGTTAACTGGCTATACCGGTCGATTACCTATAGTGACGTCTAACGAACAATCATATCCCGTCACTGCACCCATTAATCTTGAAACCTATTATATGGTGTGGTGTATTTTCTTTACACTTTGTAAAACCTATATAAAATTTGTATTTTGTTTTATATAATGATTAGCATTGGCAATCTGTGCCACTGTGTTGTGTCTTTTGTTAGTGTCTAAATGGGTTCATATTTGAAAGACCTTAACCTGGGACTTGATCTGTTTATATCATGTCTCATGCCAATCCGCTTATTGGTTGATAAAAAAGATTTAATACTATTTATTAATATGATAAGAAAGATATAGTCATATAATAGATAGTGGACTTGAAAAGTTAATATACTAAAACAGTAATTATGCTATGCAGACTTAGTTAACAAATTATATATTATATAATATATATTACTCATATATAATTAAAAGGAAGAAATTATAACATGTAAGCATGCTCTTAGGGGATAATATTTAATGGAAATAAAAAAAGCCTATATTTTTAACTAACAAATATATTATTCTATCATTATACCTAACAAACATAATATGTTAGACATTATTTATATTAAATATATTATCTGTTATATATGTGTGTGTGTATTATATATAATATTTATAGTATATATGTCACTTATATTTTATATTAAATAACTTTGTATAATATGTTATATATGATTTATATATTATATTCCAAACGCACACATGCAACATACTCATTTTATGCAACGATTGAATTATAATATATACACTATATGTTTATAATCTGTAGATTTTATACATTATAAATATTATAAATATCTTTCATATTTGTTGTGTGACACACACACACACACACACACACATATATATGGATTATGATATATATATATATCTATATGATATACATTACACATAATTTTTAGTTTATGTGTATTATTTAGGTTATATATATAATTGTTACAGACTATATATGTTATATACAAAATATATAGTTTAATCATGTAGATATATAATCTATATATCAATATATATTTTTTATGTTATGCTATATATGATCTATATATATCATATTCATTTCATGTAACGAATAAATTATAGTATATGTAACATATAAATTATGTATTTATAACCTATAGATCTTATATACATGTAGATAAGTATATATATAGATATATACATTATAAATATTTATTTATTATATATATGTTTTGTTACATATATTGTGTTAGATATATTTAAGCGATATATGTTATATGTAATTCGTAATTTATATGCACTCTATAAGTTACATATTATATATATATATATATATTATAGATAATCTACACAATTTATAAATATTTTGTATGCAATTTCTATTTAATATTGATATTTATATAATATGTCATATGCATAATCATTGCATAACATATAGATTATGTATTTATATTAATGTGCTAGTCTAGGATGGATACATAGTTTAAAGACTTTATATTTATACTCTACCTCATGAGAATAGGTTTCGAAAAATATGTGCTCCAACCATACTTTATAATTTTTAATATCCATTCGAACCCTGCCCACTCATGTTTAGGCCCTACTAGACATCCTTAAACCTTACTATACAAGTATTCACTTACTCATATCCTTCTTTTTGTGAGAACTATTTATCATATAGTCTTCTATTTATTTATAATATTAAAGTAAAAAACTTCAATTTAATGTTTCACCATTTAACTACTCTATTATTTTAAGTTAATAGAATTTATACATGCTTTATTTAATATCTACTAATTACTTCTAGTACCACTTAAGAGACTAGAGAGATGCCACTAAGCTCTAATGTCATTGGCTTCCTTTAATCCTATTACTTTTACAATTTCACTAGCCATTGTATTACACTATGAATTATATTATTTTTCATTCAAAATTATATAATATTTTCACATGTATGGTAAGTATAACCTATGGTAGGGTTAAATATATACTAAATTAATTGTTAAGACTAGTATTATTACTAGTATTTCAATTAAGATAAATCAAATTTAAGTCTTTTGATGCTTTGTTGTGATATGGTTTATAATTTTTTTTGCTGTAAAACAAAAAATATGATTTATCTAAGACCCTTTTGTTAAGTAGTATGAGATTATCTAAGACCTTTTTGTTAAGTAGTATGAGAGTCTTCCAATGTGGTTATGAGATTCCCCCCCTCTAAAAATTGTAGTAAATTAATAATATATGAAAAAAGAAAAGAAATTGAATTCAAGTTTTATACCCTTATCTTCTCCACCAATTGAAAATGTTTATGGATGATTACACTTATTAATGTTATTTGAATATTTTTTCAAAGAAGTGCTATTTTTTTTTTTTTTTTTAGGAGGAGAAGGAAATTAGTATTCCTATTTTTAGAAAAAATTACAAAATGCCACTATGATAAAAAATAATCCCAGATTTAGGCAACATGACTTGTCTCTTAAAGAGATGGGGTCTAAATAGCGAGCAACCTTGTCTCTTAAAGATACGAGGTCTTTGTCTCTTTAAGAGATGAGGTTGATGAGGCCAATATTTGGTATCGTCCATCTTCTTCTCCCCATTTCACTCGTGCTTATCCCCACGTTTCTGTCACCTAAAAACCTTAACCCTAATTTTCCTCCATTAGAGTACTGTTATTTTTTATCAAATTAGTGGATGTTCTTGGTTAATTTCGATCACTAGGCATCACACAGACATCAATTCGTGCAAAAATCAACTAATTAAGCCTTCAATCATTAAGGACGCGTTGAACTCCATAAGTAAGCTTCTTGAGCTCATCACTTCATTTTTTCACGATTATTGATGTTGCAATATAGATTTCTAAATGTTGTATATGTTGTTGGATTTTATTTTTCAAATGTCGAAGCAACATTGTATGTTATTTGTTGCATGAGTTGTATTATGGAGTGGTAATGCGATTTTGATGTTCATTGCATTTTTACTAATACTGCGATGTGGGATTACATGCTGTAATTTTGATGTTACTGTGTACTTTTAGAATTTAGAAATTAAATTATGAAATCATATATTATTATATATCTTACACATTGATCATGTTTGATGATATAACCCACATTAATGAAATATTTTGATAAGAATGAGGTGGATAAGCTAGCATTAGTAAGCATATTCGATATTAAGGGAGTGCAATTCATAAATCATGATCACATTTCATGTATTCTATGTTTTATGAGCTGGCAAAGTAGGTGAGGAAATGGATAAAGCCAAGTTTATATTATATGCTCATGGCAATATTGTGGAAGAGAATGAATGTTTTGGTTATGATAGGGGGCAGTTGTTGTGGTTAGTGTTAGTAGGAACTCTATGTATGAGCAAATCTTAAACTCCATTTGCAGTAGACTTAAGGTAAATAGGTCTACACATCGGGTTGAGTTGTATTATAGGCTAACTATTGGAGATAGAACACTATGTTATGATGTTATTCTAGTGATCGATGATGATGTTGCACATAAGATATTGTGTACACAGAAGGGTCAATGGTTGTATATGTCCAGATATTTGAAAGGAATTGTCACAGATACCTATGGGTAACAGGGGCATTGATGGAACTGTTGGTAGCTAAGTGTTAGCAAATGAGAACTCCAATCCCACTCAGACAACAGTTAACACTCAGGTCGCAAGGAATGACTTTAAAATAGGTGCACTTGATTGGAGTAGTGATCATGATGCTGATGTGATGCAAGACTCATTAGTAAGTGAATCTATTGACGACTATGATAAAGATGGAATTGATTTGGCGATAGGCTTGTCCCAGCAGGTTACTACTGCCGATGTATAACCTAAGGGTAATGACTTGCCTCGTTTCGTAGCTCCTATAGATATTGATGAGGTAAGGAACTTAGTGCCAATACCTTTTTTTCACTGCAAATATAGGAATTACATATGTTTCTTTTGATGATGAGTAGGAAATGAGTGCTGGAAATTGGAGCTTCAATAATGAATTCAAGGTTAGGATGTGATTCAAGAGTAAATATCATCTTATACGGGTAGTTAAAATGTGACATATATGAAACCATTATAATTTTAAAGTGGTGGACACGGATGTAAGGTCATGGGTAGTTAAATGCATTGATACCTACAACAAAGGTTGTAAGTGGAGACTTAGAGGCAGCTATAAGAAACATGATAAGTGGTTTCCTATAAAGGGCCTCGTATAGGTTAAGATGAAATTATTGGACATGATCATTCTCAGTGGGACTCCACCAGCATGTCCAGATGCATCATAATGGAGATTCGTAATTCTCCAAATATGAGGGCGAAAGACCTCTAACTGACTATCTTAAAAGAACTTGGGCATAATGTTCATATTAAGAGAATTCATGAGGCAAAGCGGAAGGCTTGATGTGATAGTAGAGGAAAATCTAAGAACAAAGATTGAGTGGAGAACTATTGAATCGAATACTACAGGGCACGTCTTTCTTGAAAAAACTTTTGGGCATTTACTCTTTGCATTGAAGCGTTTCGGCATTGGAGCTATGTTCTGGATACATGATTGAATGTAGTAATAAAAGCTTGTTAACAGTGAACTAATTTATCTTTGTTTATTCTTTACAGACTCATGGTCATAATTGAATTTTTTTTTGTATTGCAAGTACAAGTACAAGTACAAACTGCTGATCTTGGTGGTAGTAGATGGAGCAAATCATATCGGGCCATTGACATTTGCTCTTTTCGATGAAAAGAAAGAGGACACATGAGGTTGGTTCCTTAAAAACTTATTGGAACACATTATCAGGGACTACTCCAACATTTGCTTAATATCCGACTGCCATGCTGGTATTAAGAGTACAGTTGAGGGTGAAAATATTGTGTGGCCTATATCCTGGCTTTGGCAATGATGTATCGAGTATGTTGCTAGCAATTTCAACTCAAAGGCCAAGAGAAAAGAATGCAAAGATTTAGTGAAAAGAGCAACTTACCAAACTCAAACTAGAAAATTCCATGGTCACTTTAATGCAACAAATCAAACAAGTCCATGGACGTCGTGATATTTTCGCGAGTTGTGTTATTGTATGTGGATTTTATCTTATGACGAAGGTTGGAATTGGTACAATAAACATGGCTGAAAGATACAATTCCATTCTTAATAATGCTTGGTGCTTTCGATAGTTGCATTAGTGAAAAAACTTTTTACAATTGCAACTCAATTTTCAACAAGAAAAAGGCGTAAGATGAGTGGCACAATAAATTTAGATAAGGTGCTGATAGATTATTCTGCAAAGAAGTTTGAGGTGGAACAATGTGTCAAGTGCCCATTGTGTTAGATGTTTTGACTACCAGGAACATATATTTGAGGTTCTAACTGCACCGGGGCTTACAATGTATAGCTAGAAGGGAGATCACATACAAAAAGTCGAGTTGAGGTTAAGTAGATGTACATACAATAAGCGGCAGACCTATAAAATTCCATGCTTACATGCAATGGCAATAAAGGGTACTCTGTATATGAATTTTGTTGCTTAGGTAGGTTAGTAGTATAGATGGGAAAATTAAATAAGGGTATATGAACGTTCATGTTGGAAAAAAAAATTGTAAAGTGAAAGCGCAACTAAGCTTGTTTACACATACATGCAAATGCAGAAGCTACAAGACGGGATTCTAAACCAATTTTAAGCTCACTTATCAAACTATTATCTCTTTTAATCTTTTTGCACACAATTACAGCCATAATTATAAAGATGATAAGGGAATAGAAGATTACATCATATTTAACGAGAAGTTTGGCTCGCCCTTTAGCCTCTATGGTCCACAATTTGCCTCGCTCAAGGAGGACTTCATGCATTTTATTAGAAAACAATTGCCTTAATACAAAGGACTTCACTCAATGCCTACGCACGCTTAGGACTTCACACAAGTGCCTCAATACATGAGAACTTCACTTATTGCCTCAAACTCAAAAGGACTTCACTAAAACACTTATAAACAAATGCATGAATAGTGCTTTAAAATATTGGCTCACTAAATTCACCAATGACACTATTCATTTAAGGAAACAAAAACAAAATGAGGGAGTATTTTCATATTACCTCATTCTATTAAGCCATATTCTCTTCTTTCACTTTCTCTTAACTTATAAAAAACACAAAAAAACATTCTATATATAGCAGCTTTATAAACATAGCCGTTCACCCTCAAAAGAACCACCAACGGTTGAATTTGAAAGTCTGCAATGGCTATTTTTTAAATTGATGCGCCGTATACTTGCACACCGTATACTCATTGTGCCTCACTGTACCCGGCTAAGTTTGTACTTATTGAGCCTCAGATTTAAACTTGTCACCCCTAGAGTCAACGTGACCCGCGATCAAATCCATGCATTTTGTTTTGTTTCAATCATTACACCTTGGATTTATACTGTGATTGAACCAATTGAGCCCTCGATGAAGTCCGTGATTAAGGTTATGATCAAAGCTGCAATCAATGCTGTGCTTTCTCATTTTGTTCCCGCCTTGGATCAAACTTATCAAGCCTTCGATTTGCCCCTTCGATTAAGGTTGTTACTAAGACTATGGCACTTAATTTGTTGCTATACAATTTGTAGAGAACAATACACATACAAATGCAAACACATATATGCACATAAAAGCTTAAATATATCAAAACCAAGTTTTGCTTAATGTAGCTTAACTAAGTTGAGGAACATTGTGTTATACATTTTCTCATCAAAATAAGATTGTAACCACCCTTGATTCATCAATCTCCCCCTTTTTTATGAGAATAATTATTACACAACATTGCTTCCCTTTAACTTAGCATTCCCCCTCAATTAAGCATTCAGGTAAAAGCTCACTTATAAAAGATGTAATGTTCAACTAAAGGTTCCTAAGCTACATATAATAAATAACTTATTAAACGCAATTTAACTCCCTTAGTTAAGCATTCTGAGTAAAAGCTCATTCGTAAAGATATATTGCTCAACTAAAAAACTTAAATTACATTTAACAAATAGCTTATTTAAGCACACAAAAACACGCAAGTCTAGTGTTTTCAAAAACTACAAAAACTTTTCTCTTAGATGCGGATAAGCATTAACTTTAAAGACTTGCTCTTATACTAATTGTTGGAAAAAAAATTGTAAAGTTAAAGCATAGCTAGGCTTGTTTATACATACATGCAGATGCGGAAGCTGAAAGACAGGTTTCTAAAACAATTTTAAGCTCATAATTACAACAATAACAATAAAGAGATAAGGGAATGAGAAGATTACACCAAATTTAACATGAAGTTCGGCTTACCCTTTGGTCTCCACAGTCCATAATTTGTCTCACTCAATGAGGACTTCATGCATTTCATTAAAAAACAATTGCCTCACGAAGAGGACTTTACAAATGCCTCATAATCGAGGACTTCACATTGCCTCAACGCAGAAGACTTCACTCAATACCTATACACACGCAAAACTTCACACAAGTGCCTCAACGCGTGAGGACTTCACTTATTGCCTCGAACACAGGAGGAATTCACTAAAACTATCATAAACAAATGTCTGAATAGTATCTTATAATATTGGATGACTAAACTCACGAATGATACTATTCACTTACCAGAAACAAAAACAAAAACAAAAACAAAATGAGAGAGTATTTTCAAATAATCTCATCCTATTAAACTCTATTCTCTTCTTTTTCCTTTTATTAACTTATAAAAAACACCCCAAAGGATTCTACATATAGCAGCTTTAAAAACATAGTCGTTCACCCTTAAAAGAACTATCAATAGTCGAATTTGAAAGTTTGCTGCGACTATTTTTTAAATTGTGCGCACTAGACTTGTTGCGCGCTAAACTCATCATGCCTTAATTTATCCCGCGACCAAGTCTATGCTTATTGAGCCTCAGATTTAAACTTTTCTTGCCTTAGAGTTAAACTTGTCAGGACCTCGACGTGACTCGAGACTAAGTCTATGCATTTTGTTTTACTTCACTCGTCTCGCCTTAGATTTACACCTCAATTGAACTGATCAGCCTTGATAAAGTTCGTGATTAAGGCTGCGATCAAGGCTATGCTTTCTCTTTTTTTTCCACTTGTCTCGTCTTAAATCAAACTTGTTGAGTCCTTGATTTGCCCCTCAATCAAGGTCGCAACCAAGGCTATGTCACTTAATTTGTTCTTGCATAATTTGCAGAGAACAATACACATACAAACGCAAACACATATATGCACATAAAAGCTTAAATATATCAAAAATGAGTTTTGCTTATTAAATGTAGCTTAACTTAGTTGAGAAACATTTATGCAATACATTTTCTCATTAAAATAAGATTATAACCACCCTAGGTTCATTAGTTCATTCATACATGCAGTAGATAAGGTGAATTAGGCCCATATTGATATTTCAACAGGGCATTCTTTTCCTCGGCATATAAGAAAAAGGGGCAGGCCGATGGAGAAATGATTCTAGAATGAGATGGATATTCGAGAGTGCACATGAGGATACTCGTGCGAGTCATGTAGCCAGTTAGGGCACAATATTATAAGTTGTCCAATTAGATAAGTGGCTAGTTTGGCAGTAATAAACCAATTGAGTCGTAGTGGTATAAATATGTTTATGTGATTTCTTTTGTTGCATTATGTCACTTGATATTTATTGTTTGCTCTTTTTGTTACTTACATAATTCTGATATTGTATATTACTTTTTTTTTTTATACAGATGGACCCACGACCTCTAGATGACTCTTTATTGACAAGTCAGCTTGTTCATAGATTGATACTTCCATGGGCGAGCTAGATAATATCCTTTTCTAACATTGTTAACTTAGAATAGTTTGAGCAAACTTGTCATGAAGTTCTTTTGATTGAGTAGGAGCATGTTATATTACATTGTCATTAAAAAGAAGCAGAGCCGATGCAGTAAGATGGTATGCCTATATAGTTAAACAAAGACTAGTTCTCTATTTGTCTTAGGCCGGACTTTATAGGTACCGCACATATAACATTTGTGCAGTTTGATTGGCACCTAATCATTGCTTTAGTTGAGACGTGGCGCCCAAACACGCATACGTTCCACATGCTAACTAGAGAGTGGACAGTTATGTGAGAGGATATTGCAGTTCTCATAGGCCTCCTAGTTGATGGGCATGTAGTTACTGGCGTGACACAGGTAGATTGGCCAGATTTGTGCTACCATTTACTTGGAGTTAGACTAGAGTCAAAGACTGAGATAAATGGTGAGCGCCTGAAGATGTCATGGCTGGATAGACATTTCAACGTATTACTCGATGATGCTGATGATATCACCATACGATGCTACACTAGAGCCTATATTCTATTACCGTTAGGGGGAAGGTGTTCATAGTTAGGTATAAATTGATGAATCTTGTTCATGCCATATACCTCTCTCTACTTGAAAACTATAAGCTAGTAGGGCAGCATACGTGGGGAGTAGCTAATCTGGCATGGCTCTACAGATAGCTTTACATGGCATCCCACATTGACAGGAGTAACATAGCAATACCTTTTGTTATTTTGCAAATCTGAGCCTAGGAGCACTTCCCACACATAGCCCCCGTATGTTGACAGATCACATTAGTTACTGTAGGGCGCCCTCTAATCAGTTACTGGGGAACTACTTTTGATGTCACTTGGTGGACCATGCATGTGTCATTCAATATAGGGGATCCATAAATTGATAAGTCCCTACACAGATATGTTTTTTTTTTTTGTAAATCAAAGTACGACTTTTTATTTACACTTTTGTTATTTTGCTTATACAATGCTTTTTTTTTTTTTCATGTAAGGTCATTTGAGAGCCATATTTTGAGATCATAGATAACTTGCCTGAGTATTGTTAATTGGGTAGAGATGTACAATGAGCATGGCTTTCCTTAGCATGCTTCCACATTATCGAGCACTACTATTTAGACATGGTGCTTAGATAGTTTGAAGGTTTGATCACACTTTTTTTATAAGTGCTTTTTAAAACTTTTTTTTTAATCTTTTTTTTTTTAAATTCCTTTAAATGCATAGACATTTACTGCCCAAACGTACCAAGTGCTGTTGCAGTAATAAAATTTTGGTGAATATCGAGTCTTATCCATAGGGAGTAAGGATTAGCTTTGAATTGTATTAGTCTTAATTGTAGTTAGGCAAATAAAAAAGAAAATATTTTTGGATTTTTGAGATAAAACTAATATATAAAAATATAGGATTTCCAACACCTATAATTGAATTAGATTTAGAGCCAATAGATTAGAAAATCAATTGAATGTATGCTAAAATCTAAAGATACACTTTCGAATCCAAATTGTTAATGGGTTTAGTTTTTCAAGCAATTAAACACCAAATGAAAACTCCTTTTTCCAAAGAATCAATATTCTCTATTCCTAGCAAAGTGATCAATTGACTAATCTTTATAAATTACCAAACCCTAATTGAATTCAAATCCATGTCTATGAGATTTATAATCCAGATTAGCTAATCACAGAATCGATTATAAAAGAATTTTCCAATTTCAATCATAATTTAACATGCACTCCATATTCAATCCAAAATACATGATCAATGAAATAACATCAATAGCATGAACATAAGCAATGAATCAATCAATAACAGAAATCATCAACTGAACAATTCAAATCGACAACTCAAAACCCTAATGATAAGATCAAAAGGAACAAGTATTAAACATCGTCCATAAAATGAATATAAGAAAAGAAAGAAATCACATTGTCAAGAAAATCCTGTTCTTAAATCCAATTTCAAATGATGTTTTCTACTTGATCTTGGTGTGAAATCTGCAATCAAATTAAAAATAAAAACTTTATAGTGTTTGAGCCCTAAATTCTATCAAGGAACAAGGAAAATAGTCTCTTCAATTTGTGCCTAGGGTTCCTCTCCAGATTTCAAGATCTAACAAGAGAAAGATATATATATATATATATATATGAAAAGTCATAGGAGACATAGGTATATGAAGGTAGGCGGCCTTTAATGAAATTTGGTCGGCTTTCTTTGAGAAAATTATTTCCAAGGCAAAATCATCGGCTGTGTTGAAGGGTGTGGAGGCAGTGTAGATTTATGCTGGCTCAAAGTCAGTGGCATAAATCCTCCTAGTGTCGGCATACAAGTCATTTGAAGAAGGCTGGTTCGTTTCTATGCTGAAAGCTGGCGGTGTTGTTCTTTTATGTTGAAAACAACCTTCTTATTGGTGAAGGCCGGCGGCTTACATTGTCTATTGGCTAGCTTACATTGTTCATGTCTCCAAATTTGCTCAAAACTTCTCTCAATTGCTTGTAATTGCATTGTAAGTCCTTTAAGACCTAAAATATCACAAAAACCACACTGAAGTATTTCCTTATAATTTCTATAAAATCAATAATAATTTATCATGATTCATATGATAAAAAGTGGGTATAAAATGACTTTATCAGTTCCTAAGGATCCCAACACCCTCTTCTGATATGAAAGCATTACGTGAGATCGACTTGTGGGGGCACACCAAGTGGAGCTGGGCGGCAAAGTACACCAGGTCGATTGCAGGGTGGTATGACAGGCGCAATCGAGTTGTGGACATGCTAGACATCCCCGACGATGCATTTGAAGATTACTATGAATGGTATAATCGAATCACCATACACTGGATTAGTTGTATGGAGGCCATTATATGTTATATGGTAAGTTAAATGAATATATGCGGTATATATGGATATATATTATGTTCGTTATTTCCTAATTTAGATGTTCAATGTTAATTGCAGGCTAATTTCATTTACCAGGTCTTTGATATGCTACTTGAGGATACTCATGCCATTGCACAAGATGTTATTTGTATAGTGGATGAGTTCATGGGGCTCAATATCAATAATCCAGCACCAATAGCTCCAGCATCAGCACTAACACCAACACTAACACCTAACATTATTGGTGATGAGGATGCCCCATAGCCTCAGCTAGCATAGAGATCTATACCACATAGGGAAATGCGTAGGGGAGGACAGAGTTAGGACTAAAGGTGAGGCCGTATAGAGTTGCAGATATTAGAGATGAGCCTTCACCCCCACATGTACATCATGATGAGCGTGGTCTATCATATGTTCAACATGATGAGCCTGATCCATCATATGCTCATTAATTGGACACTTTGATGCTAGTCAACTCATATGCAGAGGTCCATACCCTCCCAAAGCTCCACATAAGAGGCGGCAATCACAGTTAGATGATATGGAGGAAGGTCTCACCCAGATGGATCTAGATCTTGTCCTGTTTCATTAATATAGTGTTGGTGGTAGAGATGGAGATGTGGATGCCACACTTACACGGGTTGATCTATCTATGGAGCATCTTCAACAGGCTCTGGATCAGATCAAACCCTTCCGTCGTACATTAGTCAAGCAGCAATGCAGGAGGCAGAACACCCAAGAGTAAATTAGGTTTTATCATTTTTTTTTGCTTTTGTTTTAAGATGGTTGTATGTAATATTATATATACATTTGATGTAATGAGTTGAACAACAGTGCACCCATTTCATATTTTATGTTTTATGGGTTTTTATTTATACTAATGGTGAGAGATTGAGTTTAGGAATACTGTCATGGATGGATTTTGATAGGGTTGTATTGTTTAGAATGATTGGTTTTGACATGTTATAATTGTATAGTTTTACTATGATATTTAGGAATGAATAACAAAAAGCAGTGAGGCTAGATAGGTAAATACACGAACCTTGTTTCTTCTAGAGATGATGTTATTATAAAAACACCGACCTCATCTCTTAGTATAACTTGTCTCTTGAAAAGAAGAGGTTAGCCATTTAGGATTCGGTCTCTTCAAGAAATGAGATTAATTTATTTAAATTTGATATTATTTCATTCTAGTAGTATTTTTACTTTTTAAAAAATAGAAATATTAATTTCCTTTTCTTAGGAAATGGAGTCCAAAAATTTCAATAATAATAATAATAACAATAAAAGAAATGTTGGACTTTTTAACCGGCTAAGCCGGTTAATCTACTCTTAGCTTTTTGCATATATACCTTCGCACATATACCTTCCCTCTTCGATTACAGCATCATCCATAAAGCACGGTCGCGGATCTTCCTAGGACTCCCCTTCCACCCTGAACTCCCAAAAAAACACAACCCACAAAACAAACGATCATCCCAAGATACGTTATTTATTTGTGTTTTTCACAACTTTATTTATTTGTTTTTGATCATACAAGAAAAGGGAGTGGGGGAGAGAGGGAGAAAGAGAGAGAGGGGGGGAGATTAAAAACAATATGTTTCTTGTTAACTGGTTTTATGGGGTTTTGGCTACTCTTGGACTGTGGCAGAAGGAAGCAAAGATACTCTTTCTAGGGCTTGATAATGCTGGGAAAACAACTCTACTTCATATGTTGAAAGATGAGGTATAATATTACATATAAACATTGATACTTCAAGTATCTTCCTTTATAATTTATTCAAGGTTTCTAATTTTGCTAACTGTTTTTGTTTTTTTTTTTTAAAGCAATTTCTATATTTTCTCTCTTTCTTTGTTTTTTTTTTTTTCAGTAGTTAGGTAAGTAAGTTTAGTCTAGTATTTGTGATAAATATAAAATTGTTTTGGTACATGTAGTTGCCAAATATTTGTGTGCTATAGTAACTAGTAGCTTGTAGTGGGTAGGTGAGTGGCCACTGGCTGCTGTTGGGTTGTTATGATCAATAATTGAAGAAAATGACTTATATTTTATTTTTAATAGAGATAATTAGTTTTCACTTCCCCCTTAATTTTGTTGCTCTGATTATGATGCTTGTGTATTATAGTATGCATATTGACTTTAATCAATATGGTAGTTTTTATAATTTTTTTTGTAATTTTTTTGAAAGATTTGATTAGTTGTTGTTTGTGTTTGTTTTTGGTAGAGATTAGCACAGCACCAACCAACACAGTACCCAACATCTGAAGAACTTCATATAGGGAAGATAAAGTTTAAGGCTTTTGATTTGGGTGGTCATCAGATTGCTCGCAGAGTATGGAAGGATTACTATGCTAAGGTACAATATCGCCCTTCTTTCAATTTTAAGTGTAAATTTTCATGGTTTAAGCATCTCTGTGATTTTATGCCTCCTTACTTTCTAATTCCATGCGAGGGTTTAACTGGATTCGTTTGATTTTATTGAATTGTTGCTTATTGCATCTGGAGATTGATACGTGTTTTCGTGTTGTAGTCGTGTTTCATTTTGTGTCAATACTCATGTATTGTGCTTCATCTGTGAAGAGCTGTCTGTTTATGGTTCTTCTTGTGCACTTTATGTATTGTGGGCTTCAATTTTAAGTATAATTTTTCATGGTTTAAGCACCTCTATGATTTTATGCATCCGTACTTTGTAGTTTCATCGAGGGTTTAACCGAATTCGTTCGATTTTATTGAATTGTTGCTTGTTGCATCTTGAGATTGATATATGTTTTCGTGTTGTAATTGTGTTTCACTTTGTGTCATACTCATGTATTGTGCTTCATCTGTGAAGAGCTGTCTGTTTATGGTTCTTCTTGTGCACTTTGTGGGCCTCAAGTTGTGTTATTGTGTTTGTGCCAAAAAAATTAGCATCCCTTGAATCCTTAGTGCGATTTTGAGACACTTGCATTTGACTATCAAACATGAGAGCTTTGTAAGGCATGTCACTTGTGTCATGCAACAATATAGTCAATTTCCAGGATTTTCGTTCTTAATGGAATGCTTTGGTACTGTGCTTAACACAATTTTTTGGTGGTGGTCATACCATTTGATGATTTCATATGGTTTCTTGTGCATTTTCTCTCCTTAACTTTGTGTTTGTGGTTTGTGTATATGGAACATATGGTGTTGTTTGATATCTTTAAGCCCTCTGCTCTTTTTATTAGTTTCCTATATAGTTGCATGGATGCTGCTGGTTACTGAACCCAGAGACTTCAATGCAAGTGGATTGACCTCTTAATTCACTTTTAACCTTCCCTTGGTGTTTGTGATCAATGCTTGTCACCTAATATGAAATGCTTTCGTAATCTAGTTTGTTGGTCATTGCCATGCATCTGTTAGCTTTGCTGCTAGTGTTTGTGCGGAAGAGACATGGCAGACTTGCTCTCACCTCCCAACTTGCGATTGTTCATCTATCTCTGTCACTCTATCGACTTGCCAACCTTAGAATTTGAAGATGGATTTCCTAGCATTATGATTGTCGTTAAGTTGTATCTTAACTGTGCATGCTTTGGATGATCTAGGTTGATGCTGTTGTATACCTGGTTGATGCATATGATAAGGAGAGATTTGCAGAGTCTAAAAAGGAACTAGATGCCCTCCTTTCCGATGAGTCTCTAGTTAATGTCCCATTTCTGATTCTTGGAAACAAGATTGACATACCATATGCCGCCTCAGAGGATGAGCTGCGCTATTATTTGGGACTGACTAACTTCACCACGGGGAAGGGGAAGGTTAACCTCGATGACACCAATCTCCGCCCACTGGAGTTGTTTATGTGCAGCATTGTGCGTAAGATGGGATACGGTGAAGGGTTTCAGTGGCTGTCTCAATACATCAAATAGGTGTCCGGATAGATTTCCCACTGAGAGTTGGCATCCTGGTTTGCCATTACAAGGTCTGCTGCTTAATGTACATATCTGTGCTGTTTGTTTTAATGTAAGAAGTTGGATTGTAATGAAGGTCGTTTTATAGTATATGAATTTTACTTGTGTTGAATTTTTTTTATTTTATCCCCATTCCGCCATACCCCCACCACCCCACCCACCACCACCCAACCTTTTTTGTTTTCCCTTCCTAATTGTATTGAAAAAGTAAACATAATTAATATTTTGGTCAAGCCTTATAAGGAGTGTATGTAGAGAGGTAGCCTTCCTAGTTATTTTTTTGTCACTATAGTTCGGTATAGATATGAAAGGACGGGGTGTTTGCATTCTGACCTCTTTTTGTTCCGGGAAAATTATAATTGAGAGGGTGCATACTTGTTTTTAAGTACAAGCAGATATATACCAGGGATGTTCGTGTTGGCTTAGGTTTGCGGTCGAACCGAAATTTAAAATAGTTCGGTTCAAACCTGAAACTTTAGGTTTTTGAATAGAATCATTTCAAATACAATCTGATTTGGTTCGGTGGAATTATTTTTAAAAAGATATTATTCTAATTAGTACGTCAAATAAATTGATGTTTAATTTAAGGACGTTATGTAAGATAAAACGATATAGCATTATGATACGGCAACATTGAATTTAATGACTATAGGTGTTTGATGTGCGGATCTGTTCAAGAAGGAGATAAAAAAGTGAAGGAAAATGAGTAGATTAAAGAAGATGAGAGTAGGGTTATATTACTAATGTTAATAAGATTTGGATTAAGAAATGGTGCCTTTTTTCTATTTTTTTTTTATTGTAAATGATACAGTTCAACCATTCGAATCGAATTGAAATTCATTTAGAAAAAAACTATATTTTACAGTTTGATCTTGTTTGGTTCTATATAATGAATTGCCTTTTATGATCCATTTTTCAGAGGATGAATGTTGCATCACAAGATGCATAAAAAAAATATGTTCTATAAACATAATTAAATGTAACCATGACAAATTAGGAGTGTGTGTAAACGTTTGGTTCAAACTCCTATTCAATTGAGATGCTTTTTGAGATTTGGGATTTTGAACCAATCGTTTTAAATGCGTTTTGATTCGATTTGATCTGTCTTATTGTAATTGATATTATTAACAAATTTTTAGAGTTTCAAACTTAAAATTGACGTATGGATTAATGAAAACTACGTTGGAGAACGCCATATAACATTCTATCACAAGAGTATTCTATTTTAGATGATGGTAAAGTTCGCTTGAGAGATGAGAGACGGAAGTGAAGGAATATAAGTAGATTAAAAAGACTTGGAGCAAGATGAGAGCAAAAAGAAAGAGTATATAGCCTATGCTAAAATGTCAATAAGATTCAAAACTAAAAATTATTATTATTATTATTTTTTTTTTAAATTTGAAGTGCTTTGTTTGGTTCAATCATTTGAATTGAACGGCGTACTACAAACCAAATAAAAATACAAAACGATTATATTTTATGGTTGAGTTTGAATAGCTATGGTTTGAATGGTATATTTTTCATTGTATTTTTATTTGTATCGAAACGATATGTGTAAATATATCCAATTTGCATCTATATTTTATTTGTATTTGATCTTTTCATTAGAATTGTCAATTTTTTTATTTGTGTTTATTATTTTATATAAGTTTAAAAAAATATTTATATCGATCGAAAAAAGCTAAACAAATAGATGGGGTTGGATTTAATTCCATTTGTAAACATGCTGACAATATTTTTAGTATGAGTCACTTGTAAGTAAAATTTATTTTTAGCATGTAATACTTACATCTTTTGTTTGTACGTGAAGTCTCTTTGTTTTAATCATTCGTTTATATGCTATCAAGTCGTGCAACCAGAATTTTATTATTATTATTATTATTATTATTATTATTATTTTCATCCCAGAGATTGATAGGACCTACCGGGTTACCTGGTGGTTGAATAATCAACAAAATTAAGGGTGGTGACCTGAAAGTGTGGCTGATCTAGCCATCCCAAGTCTCCATATGGCTATCGGCCCCCTTGATCTTGGGGTCGTTGAAGCAAGCATCTCTATTTAATGAATGTTAACTAACATGCTACATCAATATTATACTAATATCATCACTTAACGATTTATTATTAATTATTTTATATAACATTGGTTTCATTTATAAATCATTTAAAAATGTTTGATACTTTATATAAACCTACCGTTAAATATTCATATCTATCAACGTAATCTTGGATTTAAAAAAAAAAATTACAGATAAAAGAGAACAAAAGTTTCTCCAAGCTAAAAGCAAGTAGGATGTGAAATTAAGAATCCACACAAAATAGGGATGATCCCTTTTTTTTGGATATACATGATGCTATACCACAGGCTATAGCAACTATATCATTACGGACATTATCCTTAAATTTTTTTTTTTAAACTTTTATTGTTATAGAACAAATGTAATAACCTATGCCATATTTAAAAGTTCAAGTTTACCTTAACATAGTATCAAAGTAGGAGATTAAAAGTTCAAATTTGTGCACACTCATTACAATCTCATTAAAAATTAAATCGTTCACTTGATGAGTCTTAATCAAAGTCAAAGTACAAGTAGGAGAAAGTGTTATAGAACAAATGTAAAAGCCTATCCATATCTATAAGTTTATACTTTTAGGTTAGATGATTGTAATGCTAACTTCAACATCTATAATTACAACTAACAATACAAGGAATCATTGCATGCCTTTATAGAAAGCAAACAATGAATAGGGCTAATTGGATTATCTGATTTTTATTTATATCTGATCCATATTTATATTTTATCTATATTTGAACCATATTTGATCTGTTTATAAATAAAATATTTGTTTTTCATCTATATCTGTTTCTTAACAAACAATTTGAATCGAAATGACGACGTGCCGCCCAACCAAACAAAGCCTATGAACTTAAGTAGCTAAAGCATGTTTGTTCTAGGTTCATGTTTGATAATTTTATCTACTTTTTATTTATTTATTTTCGTGAGCATTAACAAATAATAAAAAAATGTTGGTTTGATGGAATGATGACGCAATCAAGTGCCAAGTAGGAACTAGACCAAACCAAACCAAAAATAAAAAATTGAACCCAAGTATGAATTTTTCACTAAACTTGAAAAAATTTGAATGTAATCATAAACTGAACCAATCATGTCTATCCCCACCACACCTGCTTCCTTTCCTTTTCTTCAGCCATCGTTTTCCTCTTTCCTAGAATCTTGACACAGGCTGTCTTTTTTGATATGGATGATTTACATTGTATATAGTTAGTAAGAAAATACAGAAACTGAAGAACATGCGTGGATTAGCACAAGCAAGGCATTGGTTCATGTTAAAGATCATAAGATACTCCGAGCATAACAATGATGAAAAAAGAGAGAATCAACTTAAGACCCTGAAAGCTTAGCTCTTACTGTCAAAATCTTAACTACCAGAGCATTGTATGTTCAGTAATAAGTTTCAGTCCTTTACCCTTGGCCTGGCGGTCGACCACTACTAGCACATCCTTAATATTCTTTCAAGACAACTTGAAAGAATGAAGCTTTGAAGAATGCATGGCAAACAAGCGCCTATGTACAACTGGTGGATCATCATCGCTCCTTGGTTTTTCTTTCTCTTCCCTATTATAACCTAGTCGATAGAGTTATACAAACTATCATAGAGGCTAGAAGATAATGCTTGGCCATAAGACCCTTTGCGTTGTCCTTCATTGCAACCTGTCTGTTTCCCTTGAGTTTATCCATTTTAAGAGTATCTTTCCATCTGACCATCAGTTACAAGCATATTGTCGTACTCCAGCTGCATAATTTATATCCAGTGGTTATTTAATGGAAAACAAAGGATTAGAGGTGTCAGATTTTAGCAAACTACCTTTGCTTGGACATGTGCCAGCTTCATCCTCCTATATTGTTCTTGAGCTTTCTTTGAGCGAAACATTGCTTGGACCTTTACGACTGACTGCTCAAGGCGGTCTTCAGCCTGTCTTCGTCCTGTTCTGAAAAAGTCATCCTCTGTGTCACTGTCTTGCATTTGGCATGTCATGCTGTCCACTTGCTCCACATGAAACCCACGAAAACCTTTCCTCTTCATTCGCCACCTTAGAATTGCTTTCTCAAGCACTCCAACAGACCACAGAATTTTCCGATAATGCCTTCGTACTTGGAAGCCTCGGAAAGCAGCCTGCAGTTAGATAAAGAACATTCAAAATCTTTACTCATTAATGCCGAAAAGTCTTGTGGTTTGCATGCAATAAATTACAACATCCAAATTGAATGTTGAGAACATGATAATGGACCCATGTTGCCTTTTATGGTGCACTTACAATTAATGCTAGCACTTCCACAATGAATCAAACAAAAATTTTTTCCAAGGCACGGTTCATAGACTGTAAACAAGATATACTTCAGAAAATGACCTGAACTTGTATGAATCTTTTGATAGGGAGGATTTGTGATTTGCAAAATGCAACTCTTACCTTCAGCAGTGGCACTTTCAGTAGAAGTGCCGAAAATCATTTTTTTTTTTTTTTGACAAAAATTTCAGGACCAGTGGTCATATTGCATTTTAGTTCTATAGATACATTCATTAATATTCAATTCATTCCTCCACCATTTACACCAAGTTTCACTAGGTGTAAGGACTTCGAAGATGATAAAGCCTTACTTGAATTCTGATGGCCTGATTACGCAGATGGAGAAATTCTTTGCGCATCTTCCAGGTCCGAAAAGTATATTGGATTCGTGCAGCAGCTGCCATTCTTTTTTTTGTATCATAATTGCGAAATGCATGCTGAATCTTCATTGCAGCAACGATATTACGTGCATCATCACTTGTGTTCATATATTCTACTTGTCTGGCTCTTATCTTGAACGAATGCTCCCTGAATGCAGCCTGTATACGTGCTGCTGCATCAGCAGCTGTTCGATAAGCTGTTAAACTATCCTTCAAAAACAACTCCTCTTTGCTGATGTTTCCCATATGCTCTAAATCATTTGTGCCAGTCTGCAGGGCACCACAGATATTTCCAGCTATGCTCATATCCTTGAAATGCTGCACAAGGGCCTTTTCAGCTAGATAAGCAGCTAAGCCTTCATAGCCCTTCTTAGAAGCAAGATCTGCGGCGGTGCATCCGACTGGATTTTCTGAGGTGGGATCTGTAACCAAATTGGGCTTTGCCCCAGCAGATAACAGTTTTGCAACCATATCCTCCCTGGTATATAAAAGGATAAGTAATCATTTACTGACTCATAAAGTTTATTCCAAGGAATTGGCAATAAAACTGGTTGAACCTTATGCAAAAGGCTGATGCTACATAGCAATTGCTGACAAATCAATTTCCATGTAACCAAAGGGAATGCTTGGGAGACAATAGCAACTAAACTAATGAACTAACCAATTCATAATAAATATAGAAGCAAAAGAAGTTCATGTTGAGCAACAAAAGGATGTACCTCCCACAATATGCTGCCCAATGAAGAGCAGTCCAGCCAAACTTATCCCGAAAATCCAACGACAGGCAGGACCACGAGAATAAAGAAACCGCCCATGTATACCCTAAAATAGCACATAAATGAATAACGCCCTGGCCATGTACATCATACTCAGAAGCCTTATATCCACAAATTACCCTTTCCAATATCCAGTCCTTCAGTCTGGTTTTCAACATAAGATCAAATAAACCATCTTTAGCTTGTTGAAGCGACATTCTATCGTCTTCAACTGAACTTATCAGATATGCCCACTCTCTCATAATATTTGAAGTTCTGAAGGTAAACTTCTTGGCCTCCATCTGGACAGCTGATGTGACCTTAAAAGATGCAATATCCAGAGATCTTGGTGCAGAATAGAGCAACAAAGCAAGTCTTGTCTTTAGACTTAGCTCCTCCAACTTTGATTTATCTTCAGCAAGGTTCAGGGGTTGAGGAACAGGAGGAGACCGATACTCAAAATTGACAACTTGGCTGATGGGGTTCTGGCCATCAATACTGATAAATAAATTGACCAATCCAGAAGGCTGTGGTGACAGCAAACAACGGCAGACTCCAACTTGAACCACTTCAGCATGTAGACAAAGCTCACCGCAAATACAGATTAGGTTT
Source organism: Combretum micranthum (assembly GCA_024138025.1). Taxonomy (NCBI): domain Eukaryota; kingdom Viridiplantae; phylum Streptophyta; class Magnoliopsida; order Myrtales; family Combretaceae; genus Combretum; species Combretum micranthum. Next base: position 225,512 of record JAMXBD010000446.1, on the reverse strand, counting down.
GGCTTAGCATGTCCATCATAATCCTCATGGAAAAAGCCAGTTATTAGAATCTATAAGAAACAAATACAAGCATTACTTTACATCGGATAACATAACTCATCATTTGCGCGAATATAAGATATGAGACTGCCTATAGAAAAATTATCAATATTATCATTAGCAATATCAGCATGAGCAATGGGTTTTTGGTCACTCCAGCTGTCTTACCATCTACAGGGGAAAACAAGGAATTAAAAAGGAGACATATTTTCTGGTTCCAATGAACATATGGTTTCAATTTATTTTTCAAAAAATCCTGGTACTACTCCTAAAATGATGTTTTGCTTCTTAAAAGTCACTTTCTGTTTACACTTCTAATGGAAGAGCAATGCTATAATTGGATAGGCTATCTTCATATTCCATGAACTGCCCTACAAAGCCTAATCCATCAGTTAAGTCCAGCTTGCACATAGGTAGCCCTTGGCAACAAACTTGGTAGGATTAAAACCTAAAACCTCACGCAATATGCTACAAGATTTCCTCAATCTTAATTACTAGCCAATCCATGGGTGTTTCAGAACACTAAGTTCGTAGCAAAAGCTTAGAGCCATTTTCTATATCCATTTGCTCATTATTCTTCTGGACTGCTTTCTATGATCAATTTTTTCAATCAACTGTCCTGTCATATGTCTTGTATCTCATTTTAATGCTTGTGATTACTATTGTGTTTGAAGCAATCAGGCTTGGCCTGCTTAGCATTTGCAATAGTAATCTTTCTTCTCCAATAGGAAGAAACTCTCCCTCTATCTATATATGTCTTTTTCTTACTTTTTTTCCAGATGAGCACAAGAAAGGTGTAACCAGAACTCATAAAGTTGTTAAAGCTACCGTGAATATGTTCATACGCCATAATATTGCATCAGTAGCATCTATAATATAGTTGTGACAATATTTTCACCATGCTCCCACTTCTTTTTGTAAAATAGATGCTTGGAGATGGAATTATTTCAATTACTTAAAGGAGTAATGTGAAAAGACCGCTAGTTCTATCTTTATATTGCCTATCACATGATACAGGTAACTAAATTCCAAGGATGCAAGAATGTACCTTAGTTTCTTCATTTGAATATGCCCATGTAGGTGCGATGTCAGTTATGCTAAATCTTAACTTAGGTATGGAAGATTGCATATTGTCCATCTCTGGAGAGGCATTTGTATAATAACTAGACGAAAGAGAAGAATCCACTGTGGCACCATCAGAAGACTCTTGGGGGTCAGTCATAATGTAGTTCATCCATTGTCCAAAACTGTCCTCGCTCTGCAAACCATTGTTTCCTAAGAAGTGGATTGAATTGCTTTTATTTAATGTATCATAATCTCCTGAAGGATTTGAATTTGTTTGAAGTCCCACTTCAGTGAAATGATCATCAATATTACCAAGAGAGGACATACTTGCTGATAGGCCACCCTGTTAAAAATGAAACTGATCAAACAATCATATCAAAATATTCATCACAAATATGTTTGGTAAAAAATATGCACTAAAGGGAAAGGAATATATATTCACAGATGCACATGTGGACAGGCCCTTAGAATTCCTTTTAGCAAGTTTGGGGATAGAGGGAAGGAACATATTTTTATGCATTAATAAGCACATGACGACTAGAAAATTTCTGAATCATTTAAACCTCATATTCTAGATGACTTACATTACTGATGGAGTTTGTCCCTGCAATATTATTCTGCACAAAGAAAGGAACTCCTTCGGGCTGCAAACCTGAAAGTAACTCATGTTATCATTTTTTATTTTATTTATTCATATATTGTTAATTTTTTTTAATTGGAAGTTTCTTATGATCGATTTTTTTTTTTTTTTTAAATGAGTTTCTTCCAGCAGAAAGACGGAAAGAAATTGAAATGAAAATCGGGACAGGTACCTTCTTTGAATGCACTCATATTATTGGGATCATCTCCTACTAACTCATCCCACTCGAGTGTATTTATCTCATGAAGCCTCATTTCATGATTTTGAGCAGTCAGCCTATCACTAGAACCTGTTAGATAGCAATCTATCATTACATGAGAAAAAGAATTCGAATTGTCTAAAAATTCCAGTGTTTTACTTAACAAGAGAAAGAAGAATGACAGGTTCTCCTCATACTCTGTTTGAGCAGTGGCATAGCAAAGAAATAAGTATTCTCACATTTCCCAATCTTTGGTTACATTCTGTCTGGGTTCTTTATTGGTAAAAGAATTCTTTTTGGGCTAATATTGGTCAAAGAAATTCCCCTATATTTTTTCAATACGCTTATGTTGATTGGCATCCATGTGGGATAAGCAGGTCACTCAACAGAAATATAGGTGAAATAAATGCGACATATTATTAGAAAGAAGTAATTTCTCAACTAGTATCATCAACTTAACAATAATCAAATTCATAAGTTCCTCCTTCAAGCTAGGGTTGTTGATGAGTTGAGTAAGACAACAAAGTGCTGAGCACGAGCCAGATTCAAATTTTAGTGCTTGAGTTTGATTATACTAAGAATTTTAAGCTCAAACTCTGGTTAAAGTTGCGCCCAATAATCTTGAATTCAACTTTATTAAGATCATTTAAACTTGGACTATTTCTAATTTTTTTATTCTAATTAAAATAACATCGATATTTGAAGTCAATTCTAACTAACACAAGCTTAGGTCAAGCTGGTGGGATGGTCAAGCTAAATGTCAAGAAACTTGAGCTCAAGTCAATAATCTACTTAATTAGTTCGAGTTTGAGCTTGACTCAATTATTGTTGAATCAAACTCAAATAAAAGTTGAGCCAAACTCAAATAGCTTAGGAATAGGTTTTGGTTCATTTATACCCCTAATCCATACACATCCACAAAGTATCAAAAAACAAAAAGCAAGTGGTTTTAACTAAATTCAAATAATGTAAGCTTTTATTTTATTTAAGTGTTTTTTTTCTCCCAAATAAGTTTACCAGATGGTTCTGTGTGTCCAGCTTCTGGATGAAATTCTTCTGACGCAAGCCAAGTAGGGGATGGGTCAGAGACAATGCTAGAATTTGAAGTTACAGGTGTGACTGGAGAACCCTGCAACCGTATTACAAATATCCAAAATCCCAACAAAATATTAGAGCTTTGAACTTCATTAAAGGAAAAATTGATCTATGCAGATGACTCAAAAATATTTTCAGAAATGGAGCTTGAATCAGGCAACTGAAAAATATTCTAAGTCTAATGGTCATGCCCAATAATGGCAATTTTATATATTCTGAGAACACGTCTCCAGTCTAAACTATGATTTGAAACTCTACAACCTTATGAAAGGGCTCACTTAACAATAGAACCCAATGATCTCTTCTAAATTTCTGAAAAATAGGACTTGATAAAAAGAGCAGTTAAATACAACTATTATTTGCTACTTTTAACTCTTTTTCTAACACATATTGTGACTGTAAAATGAATCTTCTGATATCCTATAATTGGCACATAACTGCACCACAGCATCTCCCACAAGACAAACGTAACCAACCCTTTCCTGGGTTGAATTGTGCCCCATCTTTTTGGATTAATTGGGTAGTGTAGGAATTGTAGTTGGTTTTAAGACAATAATTATTGATGTCATTTGGTAGAATTAATATCGTGGTTGTCCATTGATAATTGCCATCAACCATGTTCGCACCATTGTGTCCTCTTATGTACAATTTAGTTTTGACTTGGAATAATATTGCTCCACTATATTTCTTCACTGAAAAATAACATGTGTATTTTCTCCTTTTTTCCTCCCTTAGTTGCTGATACAAAGAGTAGTTGAATACAACTTCTGTTACCCACTTTTACGCTTTTTGACACGTATTATAACTTCAAAGTAACTTCCCTATACCCTAGAATTGGCACATAATTACCAAATGTATCCGGTGATAAAACAAACATAATCAATCTATAATAATAGAACACTGGAATCATGCTACAGTGTAATATACTGCACCTATGCTATAGTTGTCAGAATTGCGATTTCATCCGTTTGATTATATGATTTTATGGTTCTAGGAGTCCTTCTGAATTGACTTGTGCATAAAATCATTTTTTTGTAGAATACTTCAACCAAGTCTATATGTAAACTCAGTAGAATTGTATGTTTTTAACAGAGTTAACCATTTTATCAATATGAGCCAAATATACTAAAATATAAAACATGCAACTATAGTTTTTAAGGATGATAAATCTTTATTATCACATTTTAATTTCATTTTCACATTTTTGCTTTATTTTTTCCCTTCCTTCCCCCAACCCCTTGTAGTGTATTTATAGAATTCATTTAATCTATTATGCATTTATAGAATACATTTAATTTTCGAGTCATAGTTGTAAAGTTTATAAAAAACCTTATTTATTTCTTTTGTATAGCTAAAAATTTAAGATAAATCAAAAAGCTATAACCTCTTTCAATTCATAACCTCTTTCAAATAAAATATTGGAAAAGAACTTAATTTTAACTATGCTTACTCTTTTTTCTATGTAAGTTATATTATTAATTAAAGGTTATTATGAAAAAGAGAATTTAATTTCGTTATTATTATTATTTTTTATGTCCATTATGTGTTTCAAAGTTTTTTATGTTTCTATAAGCAAATCTATAGTTTTTTATAGTTATTTCGCATAAATTGTTGAAACTTATATTTCTATATTTCGATTCTACGTTCCAATTCCAATGACCTCCTTGAAGATTCTATGTAAAATCGCGAGTTTGATAACCTATACACGCTTATAATCCTACTCTTCTTCCTTAAGTGTATACATATGCCCATAAGAGTTTCCTTCATACTTGCCATAAGTTGGCTTTATTGTAACAGATACCAGAAAAGCTAACAAAACCAACAAAAAGAATTATATACATGCAGTTTCTTTGTGATAATAAATTAGCAATTAGCATTGTGCACAATGTAGTTCAGCTTGATTGAAGTAAGTACATTAAAATAGATGGACAATATATGACGGAGAAATTAGATAATAGACTATCACTGCCCCATACGTACCTTTCAATAAACCATTATGAAGTGTGTTTACAAATGGGATTATTAGCGACAAGATTCTGACAGCAAGTTGGCAAAGGAAGATATTTATTTACTAGCTTGAGGGGAGTGTAGAAAATCACATATTTGATTACGTGTTCTATTCCCAGCATTGTATCTATTAGAAATAGCTGTAGAATATATTCACTAACTATTTTTACAACATTGAATGGTTATAGTAGAATATTTTTTCTAGTTGTACATAGTTTGCTTCCTAATTAGTTCCTACAACCAAGGTATTTAGGAAATTTTCAATTTGTATTTCAGCCTGTAAAAGGCTACTGTACCCTTCCTTTTAAAATATGTTTTCTTACATAATTCTCTACATTAACATAAGCTGTAAAATCATAACCTAACCTAGACACTATAATTATCCAGAAACATAATTTTTATTGCACAGCTCTATATATTTAGAACTTAAGATAAACTAAAGACAACAAATAGAAATCATTTAGCATATTAATAAGGATAAATATACTTTAGCCGCTACATGAAGATGCTTATATGTTGAATCTAAATAGAACCCGAACTTTAGTCCAATGGTTAACAAGCTTACCAAGCAACAGGAAAAAAGACTTCTACATCAAGAGTCTTGATACATGTGAAAATACTGCATCCTTTTAAAGTAGGTTGCCGTGTTCATTATGATGCATTTTATTGAGGTTATAATCAGGCATAAATCAACAAGTAAGAATTTCATATAAATCACAATTATAGGATGGCAAAGCATGAGACTGACCTCTTGTGTTTCTCGATAATGAACCAGGACAATGTTTTCTAATGCCCTGCAAGTAGGGACAATCATGCGTTACATGAGTTTGTCTTCAAATATAGAGTTGAAACCCCAGAATGCTTTGAATAATTTTAAAGTACAAAGCAAGAATTTAGAAACAAGAATTACATACTTGTCAAGCAACCAATAACATCTGCGTACAAATGTCGGGTTATCTAGGCCATGTGCATAGTATACATGGATCCTTTCTTCATTACCAACCTAGACATAAGTGAAAAACTTACAAGCTGACAATTGTAATGGAACAGTGATTCAGGGAGCAAATATTGATTAAGAAAACAAAACAACAAAGAAACACCTAGCATCAATAGCAGCACAAATGTATTTATGCAAGTGACATTTTCTTTCACATAATTGCAACATATTCAAAGCCCAATATGTAAAGTTTTCGATCTATATGTAATATATGAGAAGGATAAAGACATTCTTTCACCAAATATAGCTGCACATTCATAAGCTTATGTAAACATCTGCAATTTCCAAGCATCATCTTATCAATATGATAGCACATAGTGCTCTCAAAAATGAACAAATGACCACTTGATATTCTAGAAATGCAGCATTTGGGACTAAAAATGTTGGACACACTCAAACATAACTTGCCAAAATCTGCAACAAGTTCTCACTTTCAAATGTTCATGAGCCTCTTTCACAGTCTTCCCATCTTTCTTCTTCTTCCAATTGTGGCCATCTTTCCGAAAATTCCTGAGCATTTTACGGTCAAACAATACAATGGTTCCACCTGTCAATTGTGCAGAAAACAAATCATGCATCCTAACTGGACGGGTGTCATCATTTATATATCTTCTCCATGTAAATTGAAAAGCAGGCATATTGCAATAAATCTGAAAACATAAATAGAACCCTTTCCATTTGATGCACTTTTCTTAATTACATCAAGAAGACAACAAACAAATCTCGCTTTCACTATCCTCTTCAATACAAGTTCTTGAAACAAATCTAACTGCTCAACTGTCACTACTAGTGCATTGAGATCGAAGTTGAACCTAACCAAATGATAAAAACGATAGATTCATTACTTGGAGGGAGGTGCAGAGGTTTTGCATTGATGCCAAAGTACTTGTAGTTACAAAGTATTGCATATATTTCATTTGGCCGAAGCCATCTTGTTCTGGCTTCCTCGATTATGTTTCTAACATCCAAAGCTGCAAAGGAAATGAAGAAGCGGAAAAATGAAACCCACGAATAAAGTAAAAGCTTTGTACATAGTGAAGAATAACCATCTGGAATATGATATGAGCAAGAAATTACACCGGACAAGACTACGGAAAAAAAGTTGCTAATCTAGACATTTCAAAATTAGAATTCCACTTTTCCAAACTCTTCCAATACTAATTTTCAATGCAACAGCAATCTAAATTTTGCAGTTGTGGAAAAAGTACAATTGTTTGATAGAATTTTATGATGATTGTTTGTATAGCAAAATACATGATTCGCACTCAACCTGCCGTACTGATAACTATAGCCCTAGAATATCAAACATAACTAAAAACTCATTCCTAAATTGCCAAACAAACAAGTCTTAAAATCTCAATTTCACTCAGAAAGAACTTTTTCTTCCTCCTTTTTATTGAAATAATTCATTTCAATTAAAAGATTAATCTTTTACAAACATTTCAACATTAAACCGCACAAGTTCCAACTCTTTATAGTTCTGCCACCAGGTGCACGTGCATGCCCCGAATTGCACCCACCATTCCTGAAAGCATATACCACCTTACACTCATTGATCATCTCGATTCCCGAAATATTACATGACTTAATGATCACAATTCTGATAACCATACACATCCTTAAAAAAAAAAAAAGAACTAAAAAGCACAAACCACAATAATACATTAAAAAAATAGAAGGGTATGATCATATGTTAATATTAATGTTAAAAGTTCATACCTTGCAAGGTATGAAACCCATGAATCTCAGACCCAACGAGAGCCCCTGTTGAGTTGTTCTCCATTTTCTAAAAAACCCAACACAGGTTTTCCTCCAAACCAACCTACATAATAACATCACAAAAATAACCTCTGCATTTAGCATAAAAGGGCAAACCCATCAAAATATTGTCAATTTCAAATCAATACGTTAAAGGGAATTCATTGAAGGCATTACCTTATTTCAGTATGGAAAGAAATTCTAGAGAGGCAAACGGAAAGAGGTCTTTTTTTTTTTTTTTGGCCCCTGTTCTTTATTAATTTAATTAAGGAAATAGATAATATGGGGATTAAGTTATATAATTAGAATCAATCCGTTTTCGTAACCGACATGGCTTGATCGGACTGGACAAGATCAAGGAGATGGCAACGTGGGTTTTGTTTTCATGAAATGCAAACTGCATGAAGGCGGGACAGAAGTTGATGGTATTATGTATTTGCCGATATATTCTGGTAAAACAAAAACAAAACAAAATAAAAACCAATAAACATTATGATATATATATATAACATTAGTGGATGGTTTCAACATTGGGCTTAGCTCACCTAGAGATTTAGGCCACGTTTTTCATGTACGGTTGTCGATTTGATATGATTTTGACACCCATTTAAAAAATGGTAAATGTGTTTGTTAAGGAAAAAATGTCACAAAGATAAAACAAATATACATATATATATATATATATATATAAATAGATATTCCTCCTTAAAAATTAGATAGATAAATCTGATAAAGTTTGACACATTTGCCATTTGTCTAATTTTTTTTTCCAGTAAACCTAATAAAAATTTTCTATTCCAATGTATGAAAATATATCTTTTAAACTTTTCCTAATTTTCCGATCTCAATTTTCACACTCCAATAACTTAGTATATCATAATTATGAAATAAAAACAACACGCCTTAATCGTAATTATAAAATAAAACAAGTAAGATATAGATAGGATACGGATTAAAAGATAATAATCCAAACACTCCAGCTTAAGTAGCATACAAATGGCTTATTATGGAATTTGAGAAAAAACTAAGTCTAAAAAATTAAATATAGAAAATAAATAATTGTGTTAGGACATTCCCTCAGTGATTTTGATGATAACAAAAATGAATAAAAAATAAAAAATATTTTATCAAGAAAATAACGTTTCTATTAGTTTTGAAGATATTTTTAAAGATACATCCAATATATAATCAAAGAGACGTTACAAAAAATATATATAAACACAAAAAATTCGAAGTATAAAACCCTTACTTACATTTTTCCACTTAATTTTTCAAGATTCCATTTATTAAATTATCCTTGCTTTTTACTTGTAAGAGTTAGGTTGTGTGTCTGTTAAAAGTAATACATCTTAGTATCTTGTAGTTTTGTGATTAGCTTAAGTTGAGGCTTGTGAGATAGAATAAGATAGCATTGGAGTTTGTAAGCTCTCCTTTTTTATTGGATCAATGGAACAACTGGTTTTGACGACCGGATCTTCAGTAGTGGAGCTAGAAGAAAGGACTAACCTACAAGAAGAAACCTCTATAAATTTCGGGTTTCATTTACTTTTCTGCACTTTAAATGTATTGTTAATTACATTGCATCTGTTTAATTAAAGTTCCATGTATAACATCTAAAATTTGCCAAAAGTTTTCAATAACAAACAATTCACCAATCCTCGCATCAAACTGTAGTCCATTCTTTGATGGTACTAATTTTTCTTATTGGAAATATAGGATTGAAATATACATTAAAGTCACAAACCTCAACTCATGGGAAATCATTTAATATGGCAATCGAGAACTTGTCCTTGGAGAGAGTCCAATACTCATAGAAGATGAAAAGAAAAAAGGCTAAATTGAACAACAATGTCAAGAACAAAATCTTGATGAGCATATTCAATCTATCTTTGCTATGGTGTCATCATGTTTAATTGCTAAAGAAATATGGGATAAGCTATACGAGACCCATGAGGGCACTAATATGATCAAAGATACTATGCATGGTACTTTAATGCAAGACAATGAGTTGCTCCAATTCAAAACTACTTAAAGTATTTCTGATGGTTCTAATCGCTCTACTTTAATCACTAATGAACTTGCTTTGCTTGGAAAGAAATTTGATGATAGTGAACAAATAAGAAAAATTTTAAAGATTCTACCTAGTTTGTAGGATTCCAAGACTAACACAATTGAAGAAGGTCATGACTTAGATAAATTGACCTGAAGTCAACTAAGAGAGAAGCCGCAAGCATATGAATCGAAACTCAAACATCAAAATGATCAAGAGAAGAGAGAGAAGTCCATTGCATTTAAGGTTGTTGAAAATGATCCAAACTTTAATAATGAATCTAAAGTGATGATGAATGTGAGGATGTAGACCTACTTATAAGAAGATTTACAATGCTGATGAAAGGCACTGGTAAGCGTTCTAACCAAAGAAAACTTTTTGCTTATGACTGTTATAAGTATGATGCTAGAAAAATGTTTAAGATAAAAACAAAAGGAAGGAAAAGAAAAAGGAAATAGTGTGCTATGAATGTAAGAAAGCAGGACATATCAAGTATGAGTGCCATGTATTGCTGAAAAAGATAGAGAAATACAAAAAGAAACACAAAGCGCTTATGACAACATGAATAATCTATACGAATCAGAGGCCACATCAGATGTTGATTTAGAGGATAGTGAAGAAGTAAATCTGTGCTTCATGGCTCTATCTAAGGTATCTTCTAAATTTGAAAGTAAAATGCCTAATAGTTTCAAAAAACAAATCAAACAGCTTTGAAAGGCTTTGTCTAAGGCTAATGAAAAGATAGAATCCTTGAAAAATGAAAAAGAAGTCTTATGTCAAACAAATCAATTGTCGCTTAATGAAGATTTCTTAAAAATGATATGAAAGTACTACACATGGTTAATAAAAGTCTACATGAAGTACAAGATATATTAACTAAGGAAAATAATACTTTACGAAAGGAAATTAAGGATCTTAAAATAAGAATTGAAGAAGTCTCAAAATATTTAAGTTACATGTTTAATAAATTTTCTGAAAGTGATGAGAAATTGCAAAAGCTAGTATCATCTCAAAAAATGAGTAATTCAAAAGAAAGACTTCATTACAACAAAGCTAAATCTGCTAATCAAGTTAAGAAAATGGTTTTTGTAAAAGGAAATGACCAATCACTAGAGATAATGTTGATACAAGTAACAACAAGGAAAATAAGAATAAAAATGACAAAGTGCATGCCAATAAAATTGTTGTACAAGACGAAAAGTTTGCTGGAAGGTATCTTACATGGAATTGTAGAGAATAATACATAAGTAATTATAGAGGATATGATATGTTAGAGAATATTCTAAAACATATCAACAAAGAACGATAAGACCATATCAATATCAAAGAAAGTCATATCAGTATCAAAGAAGGCCAGTAAGACCTAACCCTTATGCGTGTTTCTTTTACAATAAATATGGACATATTAAAAATTATTCCTATTATAAAAATAACAAGCTTAGTGGACAACAAGTTAAAGATTAAAACAATATAAGCTTGAATTATAAAGGACCTAAGCTAGTTTGAGTTTTTAAAAAGGTATGATCATCTGGTTGTGAATGCAGGAACATGAAGTAAGACTTAAAGGACTTTAGTATCTTGATAGTGGATGCTCAAGACATATGTCAGGAGATGCTTCGTTGTTCACAACAATAGAATGGAAAAATGGAGGGTATGTAAAGTTTGGTAATGATAGTAAAGGGAAAATAATAGCTGCTCGTATTATAGGATTTCTCCAACAACAACTGAAAATGTTTCTCTAATAAGAGGTCTAAAACAAAACCTTTTAAGCATAAATTAGCTATGTGATAAAGGCTGCAAGATGATTTTTAGTAAGGATAAAATTGAAGCTTATGATGAAAATGGTAAAAAAATGTTTGAAGGTTTTTGCGAAAAAAAACATTTATTTATTGAACCTGAAAAAGTCGATGTTGAAAGATGTTTTCCATCTATGTATGATAATTCCTTCATGTGGCATAAGAAGCTTGGTCATGTTAATTTTTCTCAACTTGAAAAACTTTTTAAATTAAAACTTGTCAATGGTTTGCCTAAAATTATTGTTAAAAATTATGTTAAGTATGATACATGCTTAAAAAACAAAATGGTTTCGATTGCACAAAAATAAAAGAATATGATCCTACAAAAAGACCTTTAGAATTGTTGCATATTGGCTTGTTTGGTCCTATATGTAAGTTATGTTTAGGAGATGATAAATATAGTACTGTGATTGTTGATGATTTTTCTAGATTTACTTAGGTGCTATTCTAGAAACATAAACGAGATGCTTTCTAAAATTTTGCTAAGCAAGTAGAAAATGAAAAAGGAATTTGAGGAATTTGAGAACATAAGTTTCATAAATTTTTGTGAACCAAAAGGAATTAATCATAATTTCTCTACACTTTCAATAACAAAAAATGGTGTTGTTGAAAGAAATAATAGAGTTTTATGAGAAATGACCCGAAGTTTATTAAATGAAAACAGTATTGCACAATATTTTTAGGCTAATATCTACTTCATGTTATATTATTAACCATGTTTATACGAGACCTTTAACACAATAAACAACTTATGAGATCTACAAAGGCAGGAAGCTAAATGTTTCTTACTTTCATGTGTTCGACAATAAGTGCTATATCAAGAAAACACAACTTAATCTTGATAAATCGATAAAAGAGCTAATAAGGGAATATTTCTTGGCTACTCCTTGAATAGTAAGGCTTTTTGTGTTTTCGATAAAGTATCTAGATTAGTGGAGGAATCAATAAATGTTAAATTTATTGAAAACATATAACATGATGATTCTAATGATGATAGTTTAAAAGATAAAAGTAAGGATGACAATTTAAACTCTCAGCAAGAATAACAAGATACAACTAAAGTACCATTATAACCTAAAGCAGAGAGTTTGGAACAACCTAATGCAAAAGGTTTTCCAAAACCTTTATCAGAAGGTTTACAAGAAGGCACATAAGAACCTTCACAGGTTAATCCCGAATCTTCTAAATCTTGGAAATTTAAATCACATTATCTACCCGAACAAGTTTTAAGCAATGCTAAGTCTGGAGTTATGACAAGATCAAAGTTGGAGGACATTGAAAAATCATTTTTCTTTATTATCTAAAGTTGAACCTAATTCTATGAATGAGGCTTTGTTCGATAACGATTGGACCAATGCCATGCAAGAAGAGCTTGGTCATTTTGAAAGAAATCAAGTATGGATGTTGGTTCCAAGGCCAAAAGACAAGCTTCTAATTGGCATAAAATGGGTATTTGAAAACAAGCTTGATGAGAATGGTAAGATTGTTAGAAACAAAGCAAGATTGATGACTAAAAACTATTCATAAGAAGAAGGTCTAGACTTTAGTGAAACTTATGCTCCAGTTGCAAGATTTTAAGTTATCATACTCCTATTAGCATATGCTTGTTACAAAGATTTTAAACTATTTTAGATGGATGTCAAAAGTGCATTTTTAAATGGTTTTATACAAGAAGAAGCATATATAGAATAACCACCTGGATTTGAAGACCCTTTTAAAGAAGATCATGTTTATAAACTTAACAAGGCTCTTTATAGATTGAAATAAGCTTCTAGAGTTTAGTATGAAAGATTAAGTGAATATCTGATAAAAAATAACTTCTCAAGAGGAAAGTTGATACAACCTTGTTTATTAAATATATAGGGAATCGTATTGTAATTCCCTTAATTTTACATGACTTGATTATAATAATTACCACAAATATAATATAGAATTCTAAAGAACTTTGGGAAAAGGTTATAAAAATCACTTCCAATTTTTTACAATTTAAGAATATTAAAGCATGAACAAATTTGATAGTAGTTAGGAAGGCTAGAACCTTACCAATAAAATTTCGAAACACAAAATAAAATTTCAATAACCTTGGATAATCGATGAACAATAATAAATTGATTTTACTATAAACCCCAAGATTTTTCTACTCTAAATTTAGTAAAATTTTATACATGATACAATGATAATCAAAATATGTTTAGTATATTAAACCCAAAGCCAACACTAGAATAGTTAATATAATCAATAATCAAGATAAATAATTTTTGGGCAAGATAAGACAAGATTTCAAACTCGAGTCAATAAATCAACAAGTAATCATTGTTAGCCTTAGATTTCAAGTACAATATAAGATGATTAATTTTTAGAGCCTTTTGGCGATAAAATGATAACTTAAGGATGAATCACTAGGAATATAAAATATGCGATGGAATAAAAAACAAATCAGTATCTATAAATCAAGACCTCAAATAAAAATTTGAATTATACAAACATACTAGTTAGAAAATTGTAAATCTATAGAGAATAAAACCTTAATTTAGCTTGTAATCCTCGAGAATTTTCACGCTAGTATAAAATAATAGAATAGTAAATGTGTAATAGATATTGAACTTATGACCCGATAAAACCTTAGAATAGAACTATGAGTGATTATGAGCTCATTTGTAGCTCCATAACCAAATAGAAATTTTCTAGTTCCTAAATGATACCAAAGAGGTTTTGTAACTTGAGTCAAAAACTCAAGATATAATTAGAAGTAGCCCTAGATTTTAAACACATTCAAAGACGATTTATTTATAAAATTTATTGATTATAAAACGATAACTAAAAGATGAACCACCAATATTATAAATACGTGATAGGAATGAAAACATATCTATAATTAACAATCTAGACTTCAAATAAAGATTTGGATTGCACCATTGTTCTAGTTAGAGAATTCTAATCATGTAAGAAATAAAGCCCTAATTTGACCTATTAGGCCTAGAAACCCTAATCGTATAAGGTAAAACTCTAAAAAAATACTTAATCACATAAATTTAAACTTAAGATTTGAACTCAAAGATAATTTAGGAATATTATAGAGACCTTAGGTGAACTTTTACAAATAAAACTCCTATATAACTGATATAATTATATGCATATAGCTTAGTGAACTACATGAAAACCTAGATATTTTATTATATAATTATATTACTAGCTTAAAGAAATAATATATGGTAAAAAATTGGATCAAATGACTGCCATTTGTTCTTGAGGAACTCCACCATCATTTGCTAAATGAAAATGGATAAAAATTAACAAATTGGAAGTCAATATGAAAGTGACATCCATCAAATGAAAGGCTTCCATCATACACTTGAATTTAATGAAGGAGATTACTCATTTTAACTTGTAGAAACTGGCTCCATGTTTTCTCATGTGCACCATAACTTCTCTAAGGAAATTGGTGCAAAATAAAGCCAATAAAAATGATTAAATTTTCTTCTTCTAACCGTGACATAGCTTAGAATTTTTTTAGATTTAGACAAATCAATAACTTAAGAAAATTGACTATGAAACTCCAATAAAAGAACCCACTAACTTGACACTTAAATAACACATCTTGACTAAAGGAATTTTGTTTCTGAACTAGTTCAAGAACCAACCATACAAGTTTAGAAATTCTTCACCACTACTTGCATCTCCAAATGGAACAAGTTATCTTCAGCAAGTCAAAATGAAAGTGATATACAACAAATAGAAAGCCACCATTTAGCATAAGAATTAAATGAAGAAAGAATACTCAAATGTTGGCATAAAGAGGTCGGTTCACACCCCATTTCACTGAGGTTGCACCAAAAAATTGGACAACAATAAATTATGTAACAAAAACTACTCATTTTCTATAGTGAATCCATTAGAAGATTAGTTAGCCAAGAAGTGCAATTTGCTAAAATTGTCGTATGAAACATTCTTATCTCATACACATATCAACATCACAACTTGACCATTAAAACACATGATGAACAAGCCAACAAAGACCATTATAACTACACATACTAAATTGTGAAAGCCCACTCAAAATCAAAACAACAAATAACACACAAAACATCACTTTCTTCTCATCTCCATTCATAAAAACCCCATAACCCTACCGAAACTACACATTTAAATGAGATAACAAATAACAAAACAAAGTCCTACTTCTCCCACAAATTCAAATCGTAACCCTGCATCCAAGAATAGAAAAAACACAAACAACATATAACACTTAAAAACTCCATAAACCAACCATAGTTTCCATTGACAAGGACTTCATTTAGTTGAAAACAAAACCAAGCTTCACAAATCGAATTCAAAAGGTAAGAATTGTTTTGATTAAGATAGTTTATTCCTAAGGTTTCAACTACTTGGTATTCTATTCCTACACATAGGGTTTGGTCTTTTAAGGGGAAAAGTTTGTCCCATCTATCTGAATTCAACCAAGGTAATATCTACTCTAGTCTCTAGCTTAAATTCTATTTATGTGAAGAAAGCTAGGAAAAGTCATGAGTTGACCTATCTACGAGGCTCATCATGTTCGATTGCAAGTGGGTTCATGAGCATTCATAATATACTTTTGTATCAATACTTGATTCATATCCTATGCTAGTTGAACAACTAATTTAGTAATGAATAATATATAAAACCAACTTGGATACTAGGATCAATATACCAAGATTTTGGTCATTAAGAGAAATAGACCCTATCATATTTATAGTATGATTAAACATAAAATAAGTATATGATAAAGTACAACTAATATAATCCCTGGGATACGTATAGTTAATCTCGGCCTGGTAGCTACACATGATGCCACAATACATATGTAAGATACAAAAAAATATTTTTATAAAGAAGGGCAAAGGAATGTCATTTGTTAATTAAGGAGAAGGAAGTTTTGGTCATTCCTAATAAATGTGATATATAATAATCATCTCTCACATTGATGATGCTCAAATCCTTAAAAATAGTAAATCCTCAATAAATTATGATAAAGGGCAAAAGTTATCATATGTTGAAAAATAATAGGGTTTTATGATCCACCTTAGTATTAAGTTGAGGGTTTTGTCTATGATCTATAGATGTTTGAATAATAGCTTTTGACAAAGAAAAATTGGTCTTTAGGCCGTCGGCTTATATGTGAAAGTTTCTGACTTAAAGCTCTCAAACTTTTTGTGAAGATTGATGAAAGCCGGCATAAAGACCGTCGGCGTAAGTACAAAGCCCGTCGGCATTGAAGGAAAGGCCACCGACGTAGGTGCTAGCTTTTCTGCCCGAAATGTTTATTATAAATAGAATTTTAGGGTTTGTATTTCTCATAAGTTCTTCCTTTCTTTTCAACCAGAGAGTGTCTGTTAGGGTTTTGAGAGCGCTTGAGGGGGAAATCTGAAGGAAAACAAGATCTTTGATCCGGCTAAGTTGATATAATCAAGATTCATGCAGATTTATATGGAAACAACATCTTTCTCATAGATTTTTGTGTTTTTGAAGGAGTTCTTGGAGAAACCCTAGTTTTCAATTAGGATATGTTCTTCGGAGAATCGATCAAGGAGTAAGATTTGAATCAAGTAAGTTACATCTTCTTTATCGTAGATTTGAAATGAAAAAGATTATTTTCGACAAATCATGTATGTTCTTATTAATTTCTCAAATCTAAGGTTTTTGAGGAAGTTGTTTTTTTTGGAGTTTTTGCCTGTTGATAATTGAAGAAAACCTAGGATTTTGTTTCAGGAAGAATTAAAGGTGAGTTCTTATCCTATAAATTAGAGATTCTATAAAAGTTCGATTTTATAGAGAAATTTGTCTGTTCTTGTTGATTTTCATATTAGGATTTTGGAGAAAGATATGTTCTTTTGGGATTTTGAGGAGTTTGATAGAAGAAGAAGAAGTTACTGTTGTAGTTTCCATAAAAGGAGATTTGGAGATTTTCTATTGTTGTTCATGAGGAATTTTGGATTTAGAGAATTTTCTTGAAATTGAAAAGGTACGATCTTTCCTTATTTGTTGTATTTGCTTGCAGGTTTAGTTTTCTGATTATTATCTGTAGGAACAGATATATAAATAAACTTAATTCTATTTGGCTTAATTTTTTTTTTCTGGATGTCTTTGGCTTTGACCATTAAAGACCTGGCAGATAGTGATACTAGTGAGGCACTCTGATAATCCTTATGTGCCGTTGTCCCTATTGGAGTTGCACTTGGAGATGATTCCTATAGATTTAGGTGATTTGACAGTATGGCCGCGGGTGTTTGGAGAGTACCCATTCACCAATATATGTATATATTTATCTATTTTCAAAGAGTTGGTTGATTTTCTCATGAAGTCTGAGTTACTCCAGGTTTGGGACTAATGTACAATAGTTCTGAACTGTCTTGATTTGCTGGGTTAATAAAGATAATAATATGGTTGTTTGCATTAGATTAAGTTGCATTTGATATATATGTTGTGTGTGTATATGCATTTGTTTTGTGGATTAGCGTACAGGGGCGATTTCGTCCATTCCTTTCAATTTTCAGGTATAAGTGATGAGGACGTAGTATTTGATTTATCTGGTTATGATCTGTACATAGATCATGGGGATGATGATATCGATCCAGCTTACCCTACTAAGGAATAGATTCAGATATAGATTTATATGAGAAGAATTTTTAGATCATTTACAATATTTGGAACTATATTAAGAATTTATATGTTAAAAAGGATTTTTGAAATTTTTTATATTTTGGATTTGTTGGCTTTGGTTTCACCAACATTGTTTGGATCAACATGATGTTTGAAAAGATTGTTATTTATAGGTTTTACAGGATTTGAACTTTTTACTGTATCCTCTGAGAGAGTTATGGAAATTATATTTTATGTGTTTTAAATTGTGGTTTTAGAATGTTATAGCCTTTACATGTCCTATTTAAGAGATGACACGTGGTGGGTTATAATGTCGTTATTTTAGAGCGTTACAATATACTTATGTAACCTAGGCTCAATACAATATTAAAAACATGCATGGGAATAAAAGCCTAGAAGAATGAAAACTATTCTAAAACCCTAAACCCTACATGCCACTATCCAACAAGTGCATTAAAAGGAAAGTTTGAGTATAATACATAATTGATGTCTCCTTAGTCCTACAAATATGTAAGGAATGCAAATAGAAACAAAAATTAGAAGTAGACCAGCTAAAACAACCTTAAGGATGAAAACCTTAGAGTTATGGCTAACAAGAAGTTCATAGAAACATGTCATGGCTGAATACACAATAAAGACCTATATGAACTCATTAGAAAAGTAAACAGGTGATTAGATGGTAGGATATGACCCTATAAATAATAGAAATTTCAATTTACATAGATAGATAAGGTTAACAAACAAAATAAATAATATTAGAAATCACACTATCAAACTAGGCATTAATGGATGAAAAATCTAAAATAAAGGAAGTCTATGATAGTGAGATCACCATAAATAAATATATAAACATAAAATAGGATCAAGAGAAACACAACAAAAATAAATGGCAAATATTGATCAATTCAAGATTGTCATACCAAAAGACCCATATAAACATCTAAAAATGGATAATGAGAAAATTAAGCAAGAAAAAGAACTCAAAAGACCAAAAACATAACATAAAGATACCCTATTGCACTCGACGACATCCATAGTTGAAGATTGCATGATAAAAATCGACATTCGGAATCATTTAGACCACTTTTCGTAAGAAAAACCCATTTACTCGGACTTTATAGTCATATTAGAGAATATAATATTTTATGACCTTCAAAATGACTTTTTATAAGTCAAATTTAGATCATGAATAAGAAAAATAGAGCTAAAATGAATATAATAGCCTAGTTTAAGTTTGTACAGCTAAAATTGACATCTCGAAATTATGAGAAGACTTCTCTTACATAAAATGTATTAATACAATTTTATGACTTTACCAAAAGAATATAACCTTTATAAAGTTTATAGCTCCTAAATAATTACATAAAAATAGATAACGATTAATAAAATATGAATTAAGACATGAAAGAGCACAATCTAAATCATTACATGAATAATAATATAATAATAAATATATGTTATCTCATTTCTTAGAAAAAACAAATCAGTTATTAGATTTTCTCGAAGACTAATTCGACTAGTAAGTAACAGACAGGTGAATAACTTGGACCTTATCACATTATTTATGCTTGTAGTATAGTTGCATATGTAATAATACATCAAAACTATTATGCATGTAAGGTCGGGTATATGATGTGTTGTTTGGTTGTCAAAATACTCTATTAAAAGTGAACATTATTCATGTGATAATTAATGTATGGAGCATGTTGAAGCTTGTCTATGAATTTTATGGTTACATATATGACTTTTAAATGAAATCGTCATGCATTGCACGAATTTTACATAAAATGCATAATTTTAAGCATGACAACTTGCTACATCTTAGTATTTCGGCTCTCTAGTAATACTTGGTATTTCTAGATGAAATTTGCCTAGACTACACAAGATTTCCTTTGTTCCTTCGGTTCCATAGGAATGGCCAGTAAATGAAGGGCGCCGCCTATGGTATCGATATGAAAGGACTAACACTTAGTAGAGTTTTTAAGGTATAAAATAGGAATTGGACATAAAGATATAATTAAGATAAAGTGAAAATTAATGTGAGTTCTATTGATGTTCCTATATGCTTAGTTTCTCCTGGCTAGGTGGGTCACTCAGTCTTGGACTCCCTTCAACCCTGATGACAGTGTGTAAATCTCCATCATGTTTAAATTTCAGGTTATCCAAGCTTGTATTTGTGCATATGTTGATTATTGTATTGCATATGCTTCCTAATTATACTTACCTGATGTTGGTCGATGTGTGGTCTGGTTGGGTTATCTCGCTAAGCTGTGGTTTCACTCACCCCCAACAATTTTTATGTAGGAGCAGTGCTTACTACGAATGGGTTAGGAATGTATGAAGAGTACCTTTCCATCGGACTTCCTTAAAGTTAGAAAGATAGGTCACAATGAACTTACAATTTAGATAAATTGTACAAACATTGAGACTTTGTAATTTGTACGTTGAAATCCAATTTTTACTATTTGGTAGGGAATACCGATTCTCCACGATCTTAGTATGGTGTTGAAAAATCGGATTCCACAATTGAGTTTCAACAATAGTATTGTACACATATGTATAATTAATATATGAAATGTCAATAATTAAAGTAAAGTCTTGTAAACTCTAATTTGCAAGACAATTTTCATTTGGTGGGTATACACGTTGTATGATAACTTCATGATAATCTTACTAGGTTTCTATTAAGGTTGTGATAGATATTCTTGCAGTACAAATATATGTTGATGATATTATATTCAGTTCTACTAATGAAAGGCATTGCAAGAGTTTCTCTAAGATGGTATAGGCTGAATTTAAAATGTTTCTTATGAGAGAACTAAATTTCTTCCTTGAACTTCAAATTAAAAAAACTTCAAGTGGAATCTTTGTGCATCAAGAGAAGTATTCAAAGCAAATATTAAAGAAATTTGGCTTTGAAAACTCTAAAGGAGCTGCTGCTCCAATGTTAACATCATTGAAGTTAGACTGCGATCTTAATGGCAAAAAGATCGGTGAAAAATTATATAGAATCTTGATTCGACCCTTATTGTGTTTAATTGCTTCTCGACTTGATATATTGTTTCATGTTTGTATTTGTGCAAGTTTTCAAGCAAAACCAACTGAAACACACTTAACAACTATAAAGAGGATGTTTAAATTTCAAGTATGTATCTTGTACCACTAAACTTGGAATCTAGTACCTAAAAAATCAAAATATTGATTTAATTGGACACTTAGATGCTAATTATGCTGGTTGCAAAATAGATAGAAAATTACCTCGGGTACATGTCAACTTTGATGGATAAATTTGTTTCTTGGACTTCTAGTCCTATCAACAGTTGAAGCTAAATATGTTTCAATTTGAAATTGTCGCATTCAAATTTTTTGGATTAAACAATAACTGTTTGATTGTGGTATTGAATGTAAAAATATTCCCATAAAATGTGACAATACTAATGCCATTGATCTTACAAGAAATCCAGTGCATCATTCAAGATTATAAGAGATCATATTAATAATGGAAATGTTTCTTTAGAATTTGTTAAAATAAAAAATCAATTAACAGATATATTTACAAAACCCTTAGATTAAGTAAAATTTGAATACATTAGAAATGAAATAAGTATATGTAATCCTTTCTTGTGATGAATTGTAATAATATATATATATATCTTTCCTTGAGTAGATTAATAAAGCCACATCAACTTATATAATATTTTTCCTTCCCTTACCACCTCTTAGAAATTTTAAAAAGAAAGGAATCTGTTCATTTCATAAATACAAAACCCTCTCAAATTCTATCTTGAAATTAATCTAAAACTATGGCACCACAAAAATCATCAAGAATCTTAACTGTTTTTTTCTTTTTCATTCCAAACTCTAAAAAAAATCCTATTGAAATTGTTCATGACCTAAAAACATCACTTGATTCAATTCAAACCCTCACCAAACAAAAACCTTAAACGAGAATCAAGAAGCAATGACTTTGGATCACAAAAACGCTGAATCAAATGATTTTGAACAAGAGAATAATCCAGCTGAGGATGATGAGATGGGAGGTGAGAAAGCTCCAGAGGTTGGGATAGAGCGTTAGCTAAAGAAAAAAGTAAATAAAGTGACCCTAAAATTTCCTAAGAAATTTATTTAGATTAAGGGTATGCTGGACATTACGAATAGTCATAATATAGTCATAGATTTCTTTTTTTAGAATGGTCTTTATCTAAATGATTTCTTGAAGAATATCAGAAGCAAAAAGTTATATAGTCTTAGGAACTTTGTTTGTGGTGAAGTTTTAGTATATTTTTGTAAAAATCTTGATACGAAAAGAAAGGACCAGTTGAAATTTGTGATATTTAGGATTACGATTAAAATTATAAGGAATGATCTAGTTAAATGTTTAAGGCTAAATGAAGTAGATGATGATGATGATGTTTTACTAGAAATGAATAAAAAAAAATCTTTTATTATCTTAATGATGGAATAAAGGTGAATATAGAGAAGGATATCTTGGTATTGAATACCCCCACCAATTAGGATATTGCACAAGATTGTATGTGCATGCATTTTGCCTAAAAAAGAAAGTTCTACTTCTATTTTTGTGGATGAGGCAAAAATTACCTTAGGGATGATCAAAGGTTTTAAATTAGATGTTGCTAGAAAAATCATACAACATGCAATCTCAAGTAGGGAGAAGAAACCATTTGGAAGTCTTCTAATGCATTGTTGAAATACAATGGACTGCTGTTACCTCAGGAAGAGTATAAACGAATTCCTGTTAAGAGGATTGATGAAAGTACATTTCATCGTACGGGAATCAATGTAAGAAAGAAAGTAGGTATTCTTTATACTATGCTATTTATGTAGATTCTAGATATATGGATGATGATATGCCAACTTGGATGAAAAATCATGAAAGAGGGAAAGTTGTGTCTAGTGAAGGAGGTAGGACAAAAGAAAAATCAAAGAAAAGAAAGGATAAGGAAGTCTTAAGGAAGGAGGAAAGGAAAAAAATGAGGCTTGATCTGAAAGGAAGAAAGGGAGTAGAAATAAAAGAAAATGTCAGGGTAGAAACCGAATGCGAAGATGATCTTGAAACAGGTGCACATATTGGATCACAAGATTATGAGGCCTCCTCAAGTCATGATCTAAATAAGAAATTCTTAGACTTAGAAAGTTGAAGTTAAAGAATCAGCTTTAGAAAGGAGATGTGGAAGAGAAAACTAAAGGTCAATTGGCACCATCACCACAAAGGTCGCTTGTTTTTGAACAAGCTCTAGTTAAGGATCCTATTACTCCATAAACAGATAGGATATAAATTTTGGAGTAAGAGGAACCCAAAAACTGAGAAAGTATTTAATGAGGATGTTACTCCTGTGGTAAACCTTTCTCCTGATATGAGCTCCTTACTTAAACATGTTGGATAAGAGGAATAATCTAAGCAAGAACCAATTCCCGACTTTGTGAAAGAACATGATTATGATGTTTTACAAGAACATGTTCCAAATCCTATATGAGAACCTATTCCATAGCTTATACCAAAATACGCTCCAAAACCTATCCATACACATACCACAAACCCTACTCCAGCTTCCATTCCAAAAGCCTCTCATGCATCGAATTCTGCACCATCTACAATTCCTACCCCTCCAAAGTGTGGTCGAATTAAGAGAACTACTAGAGAGGAAGTTAAGAAACTGAGAAGAAGTGGAAAACCTACCTAATTTCTATTAATGAACTATTGTGTTTTCTTTTTTAATTGACTTTGATGATTTCTTTAAAACTTTTGGATGATTGTATTTTCTGCAGACATGTCTAATTCTATTAAGTAGTTATGTGAATTAATTTCATGCTAATGATGTTTGTTTGACTAATTCTGCTATTTAATATCATATATGTGCTTTTTGCATGAAATATCATATTAAGGGGTAGAAAATGTTTTATCTCGTTGATAAAAAAAAGGGGGAGAATGGATATGATAAAAATTTTTCTTTAAAAATGTTTCAATGTTTAATCAACGTGTTTTTAAGTTTTTTTTTTTTTTTTTTTTTTTTAGAGAAAGGTGTTTTGCTATCATAAAAAAAGGGGAGAATGTTGGGATATTCTTTCAATGGTTTTAATGATAACATAAAGGAACCAAAGATATATGATCTATTTTATCAAGTGTGCAGATTTTATTACATTTCAAAAGGTTTGTCAAAATATTTTCTAGTGGATTTATTAGAACTTATATCAGGACCTATGCAAAATGACTTAAAGCTTAATACAAAGGATTTTATACCCATCAAGCTGAGTTTATTTCTGTTAAGGATTAATATAAAGACTTAGCTCCACTTTATTAGATTTATTTGGGTAATACATCTAATGCATTCCTCTCAAGGAGGATTAAATCCATGGGGATAACATATTATATTTGTTCGGAACTTGAATTTTATTACAAGAAGGCTTAGTAATTTTACTTTCTAAATTTTCATATATTATCAACGATATACTCTCATACATAAAGACATCATATGATTTGATCGAAGATAGAGTTTGAAGACGAAGACTATCTTCATCAAAAAAACGTTATCGTGAAAAAGATAAGATTTGTGGAAGAAAAAGATAAGATATGTTTGACATTTTTTTTCCAGGTTTTGTGGAACAATATATCATTTGGATAACAACTTCTTTTAGATACTTATTAGAAGCATTTAAATTTGAAAATTTAAATGAAGCAACAACAGCTCATACTCAAGGAGAGAATGAGATATTTGTTTCAACTTATCAAGATAAATTCAAGATAACTATGACCGAATATTGTGAGATATTTTTTAAGCTTCAATCGTTTGAAATCAAGAAGATAATGTTTCTATCAATTTTGAAGATATTTTTAAAGGTACATCCATAATATCATCAAAGAGACATTATAATAAGAATATATAAATAGAAAAGATTTGAAATAAAAAATAGAGAACAAGCGCTCAAAATACTCATCTCACCACTGATATTCTTCCATAGCCTTCTTCAGAATACATTTCGGAAGCTACCTTACTTACGTTTTCCACTTAATTTTTTTAGATTCCATTGTATCTCATTAATTTATCCTTCTCTTTACTTATGAGAGTTAGGTTGTGTGTTTGTTGAGAGGATTACATCTTAGTATCTTCTAGTTCTATGATTAGCTTAGGATGAGACTTGTGAAATAGAACAAGATAGTATTGGTGTTTGTAATTTCTCCTTTTTGATTGGATTAGTGGAACGATTGGTGTGGATGACCAGATCTCCAGCAGTAGAGCTAAAAGAGAGGACTGACTCATAAAGAAGAACCTTGATAAATCTTGGGTCTCATTTACTTTCCCATACTTTAAATTTATTGTTGATTGCTTTGCATCTATTCAATTAAAGTTTAACGCATAAAATCTAAAATTTGCCAAAAGTTTTCAATAACAAACAATTCACCCCTCTGATGTTGTTTGTTAACTAGGACTTACAAATTGTACAATTATATTATATGGAAATTAGTTTTGGCTTATAGTATATTTATAATATATACACACACACAACTTATGAGATTAGATAAATTGTCTCATGAGTCTTATGAGTTTAAAAAAGTGAGTTTAAACTGGAGCTCAACCTTAACTTGCTTCAATTAACAGAGTTTGCTCATGAATGGCTTGTTGTTGCTATAATACCTTAAGACTAATATGTGATGAAGACCAACATGTCATGAGCCTTATTGTACACACGTACCAAAACAAGCATGCATAAGACTATTAAATCTTGAAATCACACATAAAGCTCTAAAATATTTTTTATAATAACTTAATCTTCTGAAAAGACACAATATGTGATAGTAATAGTGTTTTTCTATATTTCAAAGCAATCAAAGATTACATATATACTAGATGTGATACATCAAGATCCTATTCTATTGCCTATAATCATACTTAATTATTTACAAACAAGGAAACAAATAATTACATATCAATCTTCAATTTCTGATAAGATTGACAATAGATTTGTGCTTATCTTCCTTTAACACTCTCCCTCAAGTTGGAGTGTATGTTAATGACACTCAACTTGCTAAGCAAAACTTCAAATTATGTAGTACTCAATGGATTGGCAAACAACTCTACTGGTTGGTTTGCACTTCGAATATGAGTTGTTCAAATCATTCCTTCTTGAATCTTCTCATGTACCAAGTCACAATCTATTTCTATATGCTTCGTCCCTTCATGAATGACTGGGTTTGATGCTATAAGCAGAGCGGTTTTATTATCGCAAAATAAAGCTACTAGCTATGTGTGGCTCACTTTTAAGTCCTTCAAAATATTTTTCAACTATGTAACCTCATAACATATAGTAGCCATAAATCGATACTCTGACTCTGCACTTGAATGCGACACTGTTGTTTATTTCTTAGTCCTCCAAGAGATTGGTGCTTGACCAAATAAAATACAATTACCTATAATAGATCTTCTTGTGTCCTTGCAACAAGCCTAATCAGCATCACAAAATGCTTGTAATTGTAGTGAACCTATAGATGCTAATAAGATACCTACCTAAGTGTTTGTGATGTATCTAAGCACTTTATGAGCTGCTTCCAAATGTGGTTGTCGAGGTTTGTTCATAAACTAAATCAACATACGGATAACATAAGTGAGGTTTGGTCTAGTCACGGTTAAGTATTAACCTTCCAACTAGCCTTTGGTGCACCTACACATCATTTAAAATCTTCCCATCAGTTTGTGTGAGTGATATGCTTTGTCCAATAGGAAATCAAGAAGGGTTGACACCTAATAATTTGACATCATCCAACATTTCCAAGGCATATTTTTGTTGTGATAAATTGATTACACGTTGTGATCTTGCAACCTCTATGCCAAGGAAATATTTGAGTTGTCCCAAGTCTTTAAGTTTAAATTGCTTGGATAAGAAAAGCTTAGTATTTTCTATCTTCTGCAGATCATTTCCAACCAATATCACGTCATCAACAACTACAAGTAGTGCCAAGAAACTACCTTGTTAACTTCGAACGAATAAGGAATAATTAGAAAGTGACTGTTGGAGTCCTATAGCTTTGAGTGCATTAGCCAGCTTCATAAACCATTGCTTGGAAGCTTGTTTTAATCTATATAATAATTTATGGAGTTTACAAACACGCTTCTCCCCCTTTCATCCAAAACCAGGAGGCAAGGATGTGTATACTTCCTCATTAAGGTCGCCATTCAAAAAATGCATTGATAACATCTAATTGATGTAGATGCCAACCACGCAAGGCTGCAATACTAAGCAATACCTAGATTGTTACCATTTTGGCCACTAATGCAAAAGTTTCCTTGTAATCAACCCCTTCAACCTAACTATTACCCTTGGCCACTAATTGGGCTTTATACCATTCAATTGTTCCATCAGCTTTGAGCTTTATTTTATACACCCATTTGCAGCCGATTGGTTGCCTATAAGATGAATAATGGCACCAAAATCCAAGTCCCATTAATCTGCAATGTAGTAATCTCATGTGACATGGCATCATGCTAGTTTAGATCTTTAACAGCCTGTGAATAACTAGTGGGTTTGTTCAGAAGAGTAAGTTGAGTAGCATAGGCTTTGTGGTTAGAAGAAAGTTTATCATGGGACAAAAAATGAGGGAGAGGATGAGCAGTACCTGAATGTTTGATCGATTTCATGAACAATGATGGTTCGGACCTTGAAGGAGGGCTATCTCAACATAGAAGTCCAGAAAATATTGTAGAGCTTTGGTGGATTGACTACTACGACGAAGTGGTTGAGTAGGCATGTCTATAGCTGTTTCATTTTATGTATAAGGGGTGATACATCTCGTCTAGGTGGTGAAGGACACTCAAGTGTGGATATGATGAGGTTTGGCGATTCATCTATTCTAGTGAGTGGAGAAAACTCTTATGGTGTAATGGAAGTGGTAGATGTGGATGGAGAATGAAATGCAAAATCAACGTTTGACTCATTGTTTGGAAACAACGGTGCATCAGAATCTTTTTGAGGTGTAAAGGTTTGTTGAGAAGGAAAATTGGTTTCAAAGAAAGTGATATCTCTCAAGACCAGTACCTTTTTCTAGTCAACATAAAAAACTAAGTATCCCTTTTGCCCATATGGATACCCAAGAAAAATGCATTTTGAAGCCCCAGGAGCAAACTTACAACAATTTTGTGTAAACTTGTTAAACAACCAAAGAAACATAAATGTAAATAATTAGGAACCTTGTTAAATAACTTTTCATATGGAGTATTTCCTTGAAGAAGAGGAGTAGGTGTTCTATTTATAAGACATGCTGAAGTAAGGATAACATTACCCTAAAATCGATTAGGAAGACCAGCTTGAATGAGAAGGGCTCGTGCAATATTTAATAAATGTCTATGTTTTCGCTCGATAACACCATTTTATTATGGTCTGTTAACATAACTTGTTTGATGAATTTATACCCTTTTATATATAAAAGTTATCAAGTTTGAATTCAGGACCATTGTCGCTACAAATGATTTTGACCTTAGTATTGAATTAATTGTCTACCATATTAATGAATTTGACCAAAAGATCTCTAGTATCTGATTTGTGTTTCATAAGATAAACCCATGTGCATCTAGTACGATCATCAACAATGGTAAGAAAATATTTTGCACCTGAAATGGAAGCAACTTTATAACCACTACAAATATCAACATGAATCAAATCAAAACAAGATGCACTATTAATGGAACTTGAAGGAAAAGGAAGTTTTGTCTGTCTAGCCAACAAACAAACTAAACACTTGTTTTACAATTTTTATTCTTGAAATGAAAAAAAAAGGAAAAAACGGGGTAACTTTGGTTGAGGGATGCCCAAGGTGTTGATGCCAAATAGATGAGTTTGAAATTTGTGTATGGTTGCACTTTGCTTTCTTTGCTTAATCAAGATAGTAGAGGCCCTATCTTTCAATTCGCTTCCCAATCATCTTCCTCGAACGTAGGTTTGGAATAAAAAAATATTTGTTTAGAAAGGTGGTTATGTAAGATGAATCGAGGACTAATTTGCTGATGGAAATCAAATTCTAACGAAAATAATGGATACATAAAACATCATTAAGAAAAAGATGAGATAAAACAACTTTGTTAATATGGGTTACTTATGATAACGAGCCATTTGGTAATTCAACAGTATGATTATTGACAAGCTTTGAATATGTGAGCAATTTTGGATTAGAAATCATGTGGTCTATATACCCACCATCTAAGATCCAAGTGTTTCTTTTTCCATTAAAGACATGTGAGAAAGCACTATCTGAGAGTTCTTTATGAGTTGTGCAAGTACCAACATGATTAGCAAAAGAAAATTTAGCTTTTAACATATCCGGTATTTGCCGGCATTCTTCAGAGTTGAATGGGTAATTCATCTCCTTCTTTTCAATCATGTGTGATGTAGCTTGATTCCCTTTAAAAATTGATGCATTGTGCTCAGCCTCAATTGCCGCCTTCTACTTGCGACATTTTTTAGTCGTATGCCCTTTCTAGCTACAGAAACTACATTTAAGATTTGTGCAACAGTTCTTTGATGTGTGATTTGTTTTGTTGCATTTCGAACACTTTTATCTTTCTTCAGAGCCTTAGCTTGAGTTCTTCACAGCAAAAGCAGGAGCATTTGGCTGTACATTATCCTTTCCATTTGTCTCCTTCGATTGTTTTTCATGACGAAGAACTAGCAAGTATGCTTGTTTACTGTAGGCAATGGATCTTGCAACAAAGTGTTACTTCAAACACCTGTATATGACTCATTGAGACCCATGAGAAATTTCATGGTTTTCTACATCTCTAAATACGTAGCTGCCTCTTTAATGGAACCACAAGTACATGTAGGAAAAGCACAAAGTGCATCACACTCATCCCATAGTTGAACACAGTTGCAAATTTCATTCTCAACATTGAACAATTGAGCCACGTTCACATGCGAAAGCCTCTCTTGCAACTTCAGCCGTATTTGTGTAGGATCCTTGCAATGTATGATGCTACCAACGATTTCTTCAAACATTGATCACAACAGCCAAGTGTTGACAAAATTATTGCAGCGACTCCACTATTGATGTTCATCTGAATCATTCGCATTTGGTTCGTGATTGAACCGTCTATGAGTCTATTTTTGTTTTTGATAGACAAAGCCATGGTCATGGATTGCTGCCATGTGCTTAGTTGTCATCCACCAAAGGTTATGGCACAAGAATTGCAGTAGGGTGATTTGAGTGATGCATGTAGAGTTGATGATAAGGATTGTCCCATTTTGCTCCCGAAGCCATGCCTCTTGGTTTATTGTCTCCCATGGAAGTTGGCTAAGGTATGTTATTTGTGTTTTTTTCTAATACCTAGAGTGATGCTTCGATACCATTAAAAGAAACAATATGTGATGAAATTTCTATATTTGAAAGCAATCAAAGATTACATTTATATACTAGATGTGATACAACAAGATCCTATTCTATTGCCTATAATCATGCCTAATTATTTACAAATAAGGAAATAAATAGTTACATATCAATCTCCAATATCTGATAAGATTGACAACAAATTTGTGCTTATCTTCTTGAAATATCTTCAATAATTATTACTTTGTTCCTCAAAAGTAATAACCAACAAAACTAAACTCAAATCCAGTTCACTAACGAAAAATCTATACATCCTCAATCTCAAAACTGGCTAAATAGTCTACTGGGTCCTCTACCTCTACATAGCTACCACATATCCTACCACCAAATGGATATATTTAATCTTAAAAATATTACAACAATACTTAAAAACTAAGGAGTGAGCAGGAAATGCCCAATATTAACCATTGCATAAAAGTAAGTACGATACACACTGCATGCAATTTAAAATGTATAATATAATATACAATTGAATAATCCATTAGGCACATAACCAATTCGTATGTAAATAATGTAATAATCAAATGACTACTACAATCAATACAAAAAGATGAAAATCTATTGAAATTTTTCAAAAACATTACAATAACTAGAAATTGACTAAAGTAATAAACATATACGAACAGGAGCCTTAACCGATACATGAACATAAAGCCTTAATAGATACACGTGTGTATTTTTTGCTAAAACTCTTTTATTAGTTTCACAACCAAAAAACACAACAATTATCTTAACCATTGCACACCAACACTAGTAGTCACTCATATAGGTGTTTTTCTCAAAGAAGAAAATAAATCAACTAACAAACCAAGATTAACAGTGAGGCTATCTCAAATATTTTTTAATGACTTGCTAGTAGACTAAGCACAACATGTCAAGGACGTTCGAGAGGACGAAGGGAAAGGTTTGGATTTTAATGTCATCGCTTGGTGGTTAAGCAAAATGCATATGATATAAGTATTTTTTCCTAGTGGTATGACTGATGGGACATAGTAGCATTTCCTATTTTGAGGATTCACTTAAGTAAACTTTCAACTTATGTGAATGAGTTCTTGATCTCCATTGCCATCTGCTCAACCCTATTAGCCCAACACTGTTGAAGCATGTATGTGCCTTAAAGATTAGAGTGGTGTTGAGGATAGACGTCATGATGATTCATGCTTCTGGTAGTTGATGACAACAACATGGAAACAAGGAGCTTAGAATCACCATCACCACCTAACATGTAAAGAAGGAGGTAGGGTATTAAGGAGGGTGTATGTACATGAATTTGTGATAGGTTTCTTTGTTTACTTACATAAATATATAATATATATATATATAAAACCCTTCTAGATGGAAAATTTGTCCCCTCACCCCTAATGCAAGTTCTTATAATTAGATTTTGTTGCATTGTATGGTGAACTTTGAAAATTGGTTCATATGACTTGTCCATTTTACAAAACATATTGAAAAAATATTCTATTTAAAATGAAAAAATAAATTGGAAAATTTACAAATTGTTTAGTAATTTTAAAATCCAAAAATATTTAATAATTTAAATAACTTAAAAATTTGGAAAATACTTGATAATTTAAATAATCTTTGAGTTTAGAGAATGTAATTATAAATTATATTTTACATAAAAATTAAGGGGTAAGTATCATATTTGTTACTTGAACTTTCTTTATTTGTGTAATTAACTACTTAAAACTATTAATTTAGTACATAAAAACTACCTAGCGAAGTAGTTAATTGTAAAAATAAAATAAGGTAAATTATATCAGAAGGTATCAACGTTTAGGGGTAAGTTAATTTGAGGTATTGACATTTTGAGTGGTTAAAAAAATGAATCAGCATAAGTTTATTTAATGTATTGGTGTTTAAACTAATTTCAATTAATCCCATTTTATCAAACGTTAATACTTTTTAATCACTCAAAACGTTGAAATGTTAAATAAACTTACTTCTATACGTTGGTACTTTTTTTTAACTATTCAAAATGTTAACATCTTAAATAAACTTACCCCTAAATATTGATACCTTTTGACACAATTCACCCAAAGAAACTACTAAAACTATAAGTACCAAATGTGACAATTATCTAAAGTATCTAAGTATCCCATTTGTTGGGAAATTAACATGTCAAAAGAATTAAATTTTATTTAAAATTATTTTATAGGTTTTCTTCCAGCTATTTTATAGTTCAAATGCTAGTTTATTAATAAATATTTTGGTATTGGTATATTATCTATATGACAAAACAAAACAAATTAAATTAATTAAATACCTTATCCAGTAATATAAAATTGCTTATATATTATTTCTAATATTAATTTCAAGGAAAAAAAGAAACACGCGTGCTACTCATGTGCTCAGATACCTGTGTGCATGTGTTTAAGTGACCTACGAACTTATCATACCAAACATGCTTGTTCCTTGTGTACCATGCATTAACCTTCTATATCTTTTTGCTTTTCACTTTCTTTATGTGCTCGTGCTTGTGGGCCCAAGCACACTTACCGAGCCTAGTCCCAACATTACAAACCCTAAGTAATATGATTTCATGTCGACAAAAGATACACTTCTTATTGTCATGTAGCTTCCATCACTATGCTCAATATGGTCAAACAAACCAAGATTATATATAAGTACATCATCAAAATAAATTAAGAAATACTTACCATTGAAATCTCTCATCACATTATTCATCTCTCTTATAAATGTATTTACGGCATTCATACATCGGAGGGGCATTATTACCATCCACTTGTATAAAATAAGTTTGATCATGACTATAGCCTTCCATTATTCTGTTACCTTACATTGGATCTAGTGATATCCACTACTTAAATCAACTTTTGAAAATATATGTCCTCCATGTATTTAACTCTAGTATAGGACACCAATAATCGATAGTAATCTAGCTTATAGCACAACAATCTATGCATAATCTACATGAGCCATCCTTTTTCAATATAAAGAGTTATGGCATTGGGTAGGACTCATTTTCTCTCTTATATATCCTTTCTTGAGATAATGACATGCGATACTTTTAATTTTTGACAATTTAGTATCTCATCTTTAGATTTTTTACAATTTAGTACTTGTCATTTAAAAGTATAAGCAATTCAGTGCCTTTATTAAATAACATTTGATGAACATTTATTTTAATAATAAGATAATGGTAGACCAAGTATTTGTACTTACAGCTTTTGGCAGTTTAGTACTGTATCTTTAGGTCTCTGGAAAGTTTTGACCAAGTGTCTACAATTATCCTATTATAAAAATAATTGTCCTTCAAATATATTAATGAAGATATTAAACCACAAATACTTTATGTAATAGCCATAAATTTCCAATATCATGTTATATGTATGTGTTAATTGTTTTGCATATTAGAATAAATAAATAGCAAGTGTGGCATATAGATTAAGTAGCATAACTTAATGCATGTGTTTTAGGAGTGTAAAATATATGTGTTTGCATTAGTATAATAAGTGCTTAATATTAATATATAGGTATATATGTTAAAATATATGTGTTTGCATTAGTATAATAAGTGCTTAACATTAATATATAGGTATATATGTTTTTGTGTTATTAAGAATTATGTTTAGTTAATGTGGTTGGATGAATGATGAAGTGAGTTAAATTCAATTTAATGCATGTTGCATGTATATGTGAGTGTGATGGCAGATTTTTTAACCCCAAAACAAGCCCAAAGCCTTGTTTCAATTCAAACAAATGCAGCCCACATAAAGCGCAATTAAAACCTTCGCTAATGTGCTGCATTTAAAGTCAAAGAAGAGATAAGATTAAGCCAAAAATCTGGCAATTTTCATCCAAAATCATATCTTCTTCAAGCCAACCGTCTAAACATACTCAAAACTCAACTTTTTTCTCTTCCAAAGCCACTCTAACAATAAGGCCAAGTCCCTCACTCAAATTCCTACAAGTTTGGCCATTAAGAGCTCATACTAAAGCCTTCTAACCAAGCCCAAATTCTTGAGGTAAGTGTATGTTATATTTAGTGCAAGTCTGTCAATTTAGAGATTATGTCAAATATGAATATTACATTGTTATGAGCTTTAATAGTTTGCAATTGTTGGTTAATTGTTGAGAAGTGTTTGGGCTACCGTATGAGGTTGTAATATGTGTATGTTAAGTAGTTGAAGTGTGTTGGTGAAAATGAAGTAAAATATGAATAGTGTAGTAAGGGTTAGTGAAGTCGTGTATGTGTTGAATGTTGTATTGAACGAAGAGTGAAATTTGAAGTAATATTTATGTTGTTTGATGAGTTGAAAGTGAGTGGATAATGTTAAGTTCATACACCAAGTAGTAGGAAGCTTACTATGTATTTTGAAAAGAGTTTGAATGTGTAAAAGTTGATATATTGTGTAATGGAAACGTGGAAAATGCGTGGATTGCTGTAAAAAAAATTCTCAGATCAGAACTACCTGGTGCACGGGCATGCATGAGCTTGTGTTGATCAAAATAAGCTCTCAAGTCACTTTTTCAACCTCTGCCCCACCTTGTATACCGGTGTGTATGTGGCTAAGTAGGTCATAAAACCTTGAAAAACTCCTCTCAAGTCACTTTTTAGTGCCCTACATGGCACCGAGCACAGCCATGTACCAGGTCGTGTACCTTCTCATGTTTCGTAGCTTGTTAGTAAATCGTCAATAACTTTTTCATCCGAACTCCAATTGAGGTCATTCAAGTTGTTATAGAAAGACTAAAAAGAGATATACAACTTTTATGTTTTCAATTTTTGCAAAATCAAAAGGAATCAATGCTTAAATTTTACTTATTTCCAGTTATTATATTTTTCCAAACAAAGTTTAAAACTTGTTTTTGTTTATTAAATGTGTGATTGCTTAGGAAATGGATCTTTTTGGACTAAAATGAGATAGATAAATGATATTTGGTATATTATATTAGTTAATTGATGTAATTAAACATGATTTAGGTGGATTTATAGATTAATAAGTAATTGGATTAATTATGGAAGTTAATTGCAAAATGAACTTAGTTGATAATCTTAAGTTCAACTTGGCTTAAATGAACTTGTTAAGCATGTAAATGTCAAGTTAAGCTTATGTGTGAGTTATATCTGAATTTTATGAGTGTTGTGCTTAATGTTTAAAACTAGTTATATTGTATACATGATTTGAAGTTATAGATGATGATTTTATAAGTTAATATGATATTGTAGATGAATACTTGTTATACTATACCTTTATGTAAATTATCTTTGAAATCCTTAAAGGTTGAGTCTAAAGTTAGTTATGCTTAAATGTTATTCCAAGTATAAGATGTTGAATTGATTTAAATGTTTTGAAAGTATATGCCTTGTTGCTGCCTTGTCAATAAGAGACCATA
This sequence comes from Combretum micranthum, assembly GCA_024138025.1. Taxonomy (NCBI): domain Eukaryota; kingdom Viridiplantae; phylum Streptophyta; class Magnoliopsida; order Myrtales; family Combretaceae; genus Combretum; species Combretum micranthum. Next base: position 189,475 of record JAMXBD010000446.1, on the reverse strand, counting down.
AATAAAGTGAAAAGAAAATACTTTGACAGACAAAAAAGAACTGTCCATATTTTGGCGGGTCGATATTCGCAGCCATAGTGGGGTTCCAAATTAGTGTCTACTCAAATAGGTTAATAAAATGAATTTGATATAAGCGGATAAAGAGTTTATGTTCTTATATGAGTTTAACTTCATGAGCAGATGCTTAAACCTATCTCCTATCTTATCTTCTAGATTATCTTTTGAGATAGTTTCTAATTCTTCTGGAGTATCCTCTAAGTTGTATATCTGACTTATCTTTTGAGGTTTTTGTGGCTCTTTCACAAAAGGAAATAAACTCGTTAGAGTTTTTGTCAAGTAATTGACACTATCATCGGGGTTCATTTTTTTTTATATAAGCAATTACATATACCAGGTACATAATAACTTTCTTATGAATGTTAAGTTAGGCATATTCTAATAAACTTAACTAAAGATGAATTAAATATTGTTTGAAATTGGTTGTGCTTGAGTCGTTAAATCTAGTCCGGGGAGCAGCAACCCTGTCACGATACAATTACATGGTAGTTAGGCGCTTAGGCCACTTTTGTCATAATGCAATGGTGACTTCTTTTTAAATGGCTAGGCGGGTAATCGATAGGGTCAATAGTATCGAGATAACATTTGCTTATTCTTAAGAGGAAATAATGTGATTTAATTCAATGTTTATGATAGCATATGAATTAATTTATATTATGGATTAAGTTAAGTAAAGTTGAGTAACGAGTATTAACCCTAAATGAGATTACTAATCTTTTCGGTTAGATTTAGGAGATATAGGTATTCGGGCTATCTATATTAACCTCCTGAGCAGCTGCTGTTACTCAGGACCCCTAAATTCCTAAGTTTGAATCGGAGTTTGAATACTCTAGTGTTGTTTTATTCACGTAATCAAAGATAATTAAATTGATTATTGTTACATTTTCATTTAGTTTAAGTATGCTTACCATTCGTATTTGCTTGTGTTATTGCGTATTGGGCCTCTGACTCATTCCTTATCTTTTTAGGTTTGTTGAAGATGATGAGTTCTTAACTAGTTTGGATTTTAGATCCAATTTTGAGGACTTTTTGGATGACTAGGAGTTTGAGACCGATCATGGCTTTTGATGGAAGTTTTTGTAATAGATTAAGATAGAAGTTTTGTTAAGGTTTTTATTGTATTTTGTATAATGTTGTAATATCTCTATATCTTTGTTAATGGCTTGTTTACAAGCCTATGTTTGTAGTATCTTGTATATGTTTGTATATGTGTGAGAACTATGTTTCAAGCCTTAAAGGCAACAAAAGGAAAATATTTTAAGTTTATATGAAGTTTTTCTTTAAGTAAAGTTCTTGGTATGTTTTCTTATCCTGAGGTTTGGCAAATAATTATCCAAACCATTCTTTGTGGAGAACCTTACATATAATTTCCGATTGTTATATGTGGTTGGGGATTCAAATTTACCTGTTTTTATATAAGTGGTGAATCCGAGTCTTTACACTTTGAAAATACAAGTATTAATTTACCAAATTGTAAAGATGAGACACTATATTGCTAAAAATTGAAAATATAGACATTTGATCTGACATTATCTCATCCATACTCTAGAGCTCATCCATTGGCTTCTTGAGCTACTTGACTTCCTTTAAGATTATTTGAGAGATGAGATGGTTAGTAAAGGATTCACTAAGTATCAACTATGTTATGTTCAATGCTCCACATAGGAGCTAACTCTCTAGACAACCTATTTAGGAACATAACATTGAACTATTGCACCAAACTTCAAAATATTATGAGCCTCTAATGCCTATAATGCCTAAAAGGGCATTACATGCTCAACCAATCTTGTTGCACTTTATGCTTCAGTCATGATCATCAACAAGGTTTCCTTCTTAAGTTTTGACATGCTTACCCGAGTAGACATCTTTAGGACTCAAAGGTTGTAGCAGCACTCTCTTGCCATATTTTTAGAAGACATATGTCTTCTGGTAGTAGTCAGGCTTGAAATTTCTTTTTTTTTTTCTTAATTTTAATTTACACCAAACCTAACACATTTAGTATAAATTTCCCGATACGAATTAAGGAAAATTATTTTTATTTTGAATTTTTTTTATTTATATGAATGGAGTTACTACCCATGGAAGTTGACAAAAAAAAAGTTAAGATTCTTATGGTGTGAGACAATGCTTATATACAGTGTTTTTAATGACTATGAGGAATAATAGATCTAGTTTTAGCAATGAACACCGATTATGTAGGCTTAAAGAGTGTTGGATGTGTAACCAGAATTTTGTAAAAGCTGCCAACTTTGGGATCCGCACCCCCGACCTTAGGGCCGGACTTAAATTCTTTTTCATTTTAGAATTAATTTCTAAGAACATGATTTCATGTAGGCTAGCTCAAAGCCGCCGGCCTATAAGTGAACACTGCCAGCTTTGATGGGGAAGGCAAAGGCTAATATTAAGCCTAAAATTTGCTAGTGGATTTAAGCTATCAGCCTTTTGCACTAACCTATGTACACATATAAATATGTGTTGTTTTGTTAAGGTTTCAGATGAGACGAGCAGATTTGTGAAATCAAATTAGATCTTATCATTTGTATACATCCTCTATACTTTGTTTCTTCAATACTAGTAAATTCCTCTCACCTCTGCCCATGGTCTTTCCCACAAGGGTTTCTATATAAATCTTGTATGTACTTTACTTTATCGCTTTTTTTTTTTGTTATTTTCCATTATTTGTTAGATTTGTTTGTAACAAATTGGTATCAAAGCAAAGGGTTTGGATTTGTTTTCTCTATAATGGCAACAATGAAGCATGATATCCCATTATTGGATCACAACACAAACCTTTCTCTATGGTAGGTCAAGATGCAAGCGGTTCTCATACAAATGGATTTGGATGATGCTCTGCTAGAGTTTTGATAAAATGCTTGCATCTTGGTCACCGGAAGAAAAGCAACATAAGGATCGAAAAGCTCTTTCTCAAATTCATCTTCATCTATCAAATTAGATATTATATGATGTGTTGAAGGAGACGATAACTACTGGGTTATGGCTTAAATTGGAGCAGTTATGTATGAGAAAGAGTTTGACCCGTAAATTGCATTTAAAGTAGCGACTACTTACACCATTTGACTAAAGGTGGGCATCTAGAAGATCACTTGACCATTTTTAAAGAAATTGTTTATGATTTGGAAACTTTAGAGGTTAAGTATGATAAAAAAGATTTAGCTTTAGCTTTATTATGTTTGCTAACTCCTTCTTATACGAATTTTAGAGACACAATTTTGTATAGTTGTGATTCTCTTATCATGGAGGAAGTTTATCATGTTTTGGCTTCTTTTAAGAAGATGGAACAGTTAGTGATTGGATCTGGGCCTCAGGCAGAGAGGCTTGTTACTTGTGGTAGGAGTCAGGATTGCAATTTTGGTGGAAATTCAAGAAGAAGGATCAAAATCATCAAATAGAGATAAAGTCTGCCGGTATTGCAAAAAGAAAGGACAAATCAAATCCGAATGTTATAAGATGTAGAATAAAAATAAGAGAGTTGCTACAATCAAAAGGGGAAACAACCAGAAAAATCCACTGAAGTTGATGTAGCTGAGGACTATAGTAGTGGGGAACTTCTTGTTACTTTTAATGATGATCCTTAGACCAGTGAGGAGTAGATTTTGGATTCTGGTTGTACTTTTCATATGTGTTCCAATCGGGATTGGTTTTCAACACATGATAAAAGCTATCCAAGGGTGTTATCTTGTTAGGTAATAATGCTTCTTGTAGGGTTACAGGTATTGGTACCATCAAAATCAAAATGGTTGATAGTGTTGTCAAGACATTAGGTGATGTGAGACATGTGCCTAACTTGAAGAGAAATTTAATTTCTTTGAGTACTCTTGATACAAAAGGATACTGATACACAAGTCAAGTGGAGTTATGAAGATCAATAAATGATCACTTATGATGATGAAGGGACAGGAAAATAATGTTAACATCTATGTTTTGCAAGGTTTAGTGTTGCAAGTGATGCAGCCGTCACTTCTTCTTCTCTGTCAAATTAAAATACTACTAAACTTTGGCATATGTGCTTAGGGCATATGAGTGAAGCCGCTATGGTTGAATTGAGTAGAAGAGGACTTCTCGATGGGCAAGGCATCGGCAAATTAAAGTTTTATGAACACTGTGTATTTGGATAGCAAAACAGAGTTGGATTCACCATAGGTACTCACAATGCAAATGGTACGCTTGACTATTTTCATTCCAATCTTTGGGGTTCATCTAAAGTGCCTTTAAGTGGAGGTGTTGTTTACATGCTGACTATCATTGATGACTTTTCTAGAAGAGTTTGGGTACTTTTCTTGAAATAGAAGAATGATGTTCTACTCACATTTAAGGAGTGAAAGACGGTGATTGGGAAATAGACTAGGAAACAGGTAAAGCGTCTTCATACTGATAATGGCTTAGAGTTTTCTTCTAATGAGTTTAATGTTCTATGTAAGTTAGAGGGAATTGTAAGGCATCTAACAAATTCTAGTACACCTCAACAAAATGGGGCAGTAGAACGGATGAATAGGACTATTATGGAGAAAGTCAAATGTATTCTTTCTAATACTCAATTAGCGAAGTCTTTCTGGCTGAAGCAGCTTCTACAACATGTTATATGACTAACAGGTCTCTATCAAATGCAATTGAAAAGAAGACTCCACAAAAGGTATGGTCTGGTATTCTTGGAAATTATTTTAAGTTGAAAATTTTTGGATGTCTTGCATATGCTCATGTTGACAATGGGAAACTTGAGCCTAGATCTCTGAAATGCATATTCCTTGGTTTTAAACCTAGTGTCAAGGGATATAAGTTATAATGTCCTGAATTGAAGAAAGTCATTGTTAGTATAGATGTGATTTTTAATGAGATAGCTATGTTGCATGACTCGTCTTCTAATACTTCGTCTGATAAAGTTTAGCAGAAATCAAGTATGCAATGGAGTTTTAGATTGGTTCAGGTTCTACTCCAAAGCCCACTTCGCAGCCTGTTTCTATACCACCATAGCCATAATACTCTATTGCTAAAGATAGACCAAGGAGAGAAGTTGGGTTTCCTTAGAAATATGCAGAGGCCGAGTTGGTAGCTTATGCTTTGAATGTTGCAAAAGACATTGATTCAAATTTGGAGCCATCTACTTACTGAGAGGCTGTTACTTGTGATGATTCTAATAAGTGGATGATTGTTATGCAGGAGGAGATGAAATTCCTTCAAAAGAATCATACATGAGATTTGGTGAAGCTTCCTAAAGGAAAGAAGGTTGTTCGATGTAAATGAGTCTTCAAGAAGAAAGAAGGAACACCAAGAGTTGAAGAACCCAGATACAAAGTAAGAATTGTAGCAAAGAACTGTAGTCAGAGACCATGTATTGATTTTACTGATGTATTTTCACTTGTTGTAAAACATAGCTTGATTAGAGCGTTACTGGGTATTGTAGCTTTGCAAGATCTTAAGTTAGAACATTTAGATGTGAAGACAACTTTCTTATATAGAGTTCTTGATGAAGATATCTACATGTAATAGATAGATGGGTTTATAGTTTTAGGAAAGGAAGACTATGTTTGCATATTAAGGAAGTCTCTTTATGGGCTAAAGCAGTCGCTAAGGAAATGATATAAGAGGTTTGACTCATTTATGACTTCTCATGATTTCAGGCAAAGCAATTTTGATAGCTCTGTCTATTTTAAGAAATGTGATGATGGGTCTTTTGTATATCTACTTTTGTACGTTGATAACATGTTGATACTAGCCAGGGATAGAGGACAGATTGAAAAGATTAAATTTTAGTTGAGCAGAGAGTTTGAAATGAAAGACTTAGGAGTAGCAAAGAAGATACTTGGAATGGAAATTATAAATGATAGAAAAGCAAGTTTATTGCAACTAAGTCAACAGGGGTATGTTGAGAAAATCCTTTACAGGTTTAATATGAAGAATGCTAATCCTGTTAATACTCCTTTAGCAGTTCATTTCAGAGTTTCATCAGCTTTATCCCCACAGTCAAATGATGAGATTAACTATATATCAAGGGTTCCATATTCTAGTGTTGTAGGATCTCTTATGTATGTTATGGTCTACACACGACCTGATTTGTCATATGCTATGAGTATTGTCAAAAGGTATATGGCAAATCCTGGTAACAAACACTAGAGAGTTGTCCATTGGATTTTCAGATACTTAAGAGGTATTACTAACGTTTGTCTATAATTTGGTAGAACTAGAGATAGATTATTGGGTTTGTTGATTCTTACTTTGCAGAAGATTCGAATAAGGGAAGATCTCTTACAGGGTATATGTTTATTCTTAATGGGTGTGCTATAAGTTGGAAAGCCACATTGTAAGCTACAGCTGCTCTATCTGTAAACCTCGAGATTTTTCACACAAGTATATGATAATAAAATAGAAAATATGAATTGGATAGTAAACTTAGAGCCCGATAAAAATCTTAGGATAGACTTATGAGTTGTAATGAACTCATTCCTAGTTTTAAAAACCAGAATAATTTTTTTTTTTTTTACCTTAATAGATACCAAAAACAATAACTCAAGATATAATTAGAAGTAGCCTTAAATTTCAAACCCGATAACTTATAGTCTATTAACAGAACTTATTGGTACAAAACAACAATCCAAAGATGAATTACTAAGATTATAAATACACAGTAAATACTAATACAAATAAATAATTACAAGTAGATCTCAAATAAAATTTCAAAACCCACTATTATACTTGTTAGGAAATTCTGAATCCATTAAGACTTAATTCCTAATTTGACCTATTAGACTTGAAAAATTTAATTGTGTAAGTTAAAATACTAAAAATAATTAATCGTGTAAACTTTAAACCAAAATTTTGAATATATAAACAATCTAGAAATTTTATAGGAGCTTAGATAATTTTTTTTATAAAACTCTACATAACTGTTATAAACTTATGCGTATAAATTGATATTTGTTAAAATATTTTAGTTAATTATATGAAGCAAATAATTAGAAAAAATATATATATGAAACTCGGTACAATTTGGAATCATGAATGCAAGTGGACGTCGATTGCTACTGCAACATGTAGATTACGTCCCCAACATTTGCGCAAATTGAGTCCCTAAATTCAATAAGAAAATGACACTCCAACCAATCTAAAAACTCCACATTTGATCAACATTAAATGAAAAGAATTCCAGCTCAAATTAAATAGCATATGAGCTGCAATTTGGCCTCAAATTTACCGTGGAAGCAGCCCCTACACGTAAATCCAGCTCTAATTTGAAGAAAAATTATAAGCTTAATTGAGTTGATTTTTTTGACCAAATAAGCACAAATGGGAGGCCTCTAAATAGACGCTTCAAGAACCAACAATTAGTTAAAAATTAGATGAAGAAATTAGTCCAAAAAGTATGAAAAAACTGTAGTACACATCAGAAATTTTTTGCCTTTGTTTTACACGAATTTTAGCCCCATTTTTGTGCAACTTGAACTCCAAATTTACACCTATAAATGAATTGATTACCTAGCAAACAAACACAATTAATGCCCCTAAAAAACAACCATAAATCTTGTACAAAATTATCAAAAATTAACCTCAAAATTTGTATGAAATTTTTACCCGAAAATCCACTAGCTGAAAACTTGTTTTTATCAAGTCCAAAACATCTTCTCTTATACTTAGATGTTGATAGCTAAGCAAACAAACACAACTAGATGAATTATTGTTGTATTAGAAATGCTTAGATGTTGATAGCTAAGGAAATACCAACTTAGAAATGTTATAAACTTAAGTTTAAAAAATTCGGATCTAGGAATAAAGGAGCCAAAACCATGCTTAGATTTTAACTAAACTAGCTTAAATTTATGTTTAATGCTCCTACGACCTTATATGAATATAAAACTTGATAAAGAAGCCTTAAAGGTATGATTAGGAGTTTTACATTATAAGAAAATAATATGAAATAAAACTTAGAAGTTAACACATATTGATAATTTCACAAGTTGTGAATGGGCTAAGGAAATGGATAAAAGATTAGATAGAAAATACAATCCTCTAAATAATACAAATTCAAATTAAAAAGAGCAAATAAGGTTGACAAGCAAAGTAAAATAAATAAAAGACTACTACTAACAAGGACATTAAACAATGTAAGACTTGAATAAAAAAATTTAACTAAGTTCATCTTAAATATAGGAATAAATGATAATTTAAATCAAAAGAAATTCGATGAAACTAAATATTAAATGATAAATACCCTTTTTCTATAGAATCAATACCTTAGGAAACCAATATAAGCAATATGAATTAAATTAAATATCAACATAGGACACTTAGGCACTCATGGGAATTCAATATTCTATTTATAAGTATTATTGATGAATATTTTCATCTCAATACGTAATTTTGATACCGTTGAGGACTTTCTAGTCGATTACAGTCGATTACTACAACTGAACAATATGAGCAACTGAGTAACTCACACATATTATATTATTTGTGTTTGTAGTTTAGCTACATTATAAAACAAAAATAATAATAATGAACTCGTGTTGTATGTGGGTTAAGGGCATTGCTTATTGTTTGAATTACTTGGTTGCTAAACATTACTAAATGAAAGCGATAATGGATTGCTAGTGAATTTGATGTATGTATAGCATCTTGATTGTTTGTATGAAGCTTGAGCACTTTTAATCTGACTAATAACTATTGGTACCATAAAATAAAATAAAATAAGCATGCATTGCATAAATTGCATATATTGCACTATGAGTATGTGATAGCCTACTACGTGTTAGAATTTTGGTTCTTTGGTAGTGCTTAGTTTTTTCTAGGCAAGAGGCTATTGGTTCTTCACAAGATTACCTTTGTTATGTCGGTTCCATGGGAACTAACTAGTAATGAAGGACGCCGCCCATGGTATCGTTGTGAAATGTCTAACACTTAGTGGAGTTTCTAAGGCTTAAAACAGGAAATGAGTGCTTAAAACAGAATTAACATAAAGAGATAACTACTGTGAGGATTGTGGCTTTCATGTGTACTTAGTTTCTCCTATGTAGGTGGATCATAGATCAGATTTCCTTCAATCCCGATAAGAGGGCGTAAATCTCCATCCTATTTGGATTCCGGATTGTCCAACCTTGTAATTGTTCATGTGCTTGAATGCTGCATTACATATGTTTGATAATAACTTGCTTGTTGTGTGATATATTCTGGCTATTCACTGAGCCCATGGTTTTTGCTCACACTCCTACAGTCCTTACAAGTTGACTCTTCGTCCTTGGTTTGTTGCTTCCAGGAGCTTAGCACCGATAAGGTTCTAAAGTTAGAAGAATTCTTGGGATAGGTTATATAATATTGCCTAGTTATATGTATTAGATAACAGTAGAATGTTGTTTCTAATATTTAGGAACTTCAATTATATATCATGGTCTGTAGTATTTTATTATTTAGATATTAGTTAGAAAGATCTATTTATGGTGATGTATTTTTATTCATCTTCATCATTCTTATCAAGCAATCGAAAAGGTCTTATTTTGTTAAACCTATGTCATTTTCCAAGATAGATTTAGTAATAACATGTGTATGTGATACTGTCTGGGTCATAAGACCATATCATAATATATGTGTTACTACTAGGGTACCCTTGGGGCATGACACTATCCACTACTGAAGTTGAATATATGGCTATTACAGAGAGTTTTAACGAAGCTATTTTGCTAAAGGGTTATTTGGTGAACTCAATGATGAGTTGAAGACTGCTACAGTTTATTGTGACAGTCATATTGCAATTTACCTCACTAAGGATCAAATTTATCATGAGAGGACGAAGCACATTGATGTCAGGTATCACTTTATTCGTGATGTGATTGCTAATGGTGATATTGCTATGAGCAAGGTCAGTACTCAGGATAACCCTGCTAATATGATATTAAAACACTTCTATAGCCTAGTTTAAGCATTGTCTGGACTTGATTAGTGTATGTTGTTGATTAAATTCCTTTTGGGGTTCATGGAAGAAGAGAAGAATGTTTTGTTGTTTGTGTTAAAGATTAGAGTTTTGTGTTGATTTTGCTCCTAAATTCGTGTCGAGGTAGAGATTGTTGGATATGTGACCTGAATTTCGTCAAAGCTACCATTTTTGGGATCACCGCTGGCCTTGAATTCCTTTTCATTTTGGGATTAATTTCCGAGAGCATGGTTTCATGTAGGTTGGCGGCCAGCATTGATGGGGAAGGCTGCCAGCCTTTAGCCAGCATTGAGCCTAAAATTGGCTAGCAGATTTAGGTTGCCAGTCTTTTGCACTAACTTATATACACATATAAATATCTGTATTTTGTTAGGGTTTCGAATGAGATGAGTAGATTTATGAAATCAAATTAGATTTGATCATTTGTACACATCCTATGTACTCTGTTTCTACAACACTAGTGAATTATTCTCTCCTCTGCCCGTCGTTTTTCCCATAAAGGTTTCCTCGTAAATCTTGTGTGTGCTTTACTTTATCACTTTTATTTTTTGTTATTTGCCATTATTTGTTAGATTCGTTTGTAACAAAGAGTTTTAATGATAAAGGAAGAGGATTAAAGGTTAGTAGTTGTTTCATTAGGTGCGCATCATAAACAAAGTTTTGAAAGAACAAATTTAATTGACTTTTGAAGGAAATATGGATAATGAATGTCCCCGAAGGTATATGAGTTTAATTTTGCAAAATATAGAGCACTTAAAGAGTAACTTAGAGGATAGTTTGGAAAAGAATTTATAAGCAAGGATTTAGATGGTTACTTAAAGCATTTCATTGTTATAATCTAATGTGCTCTGAGAGTTTCAAATTCATTCCAAGATGGTTTAATTATATATCTAAAGGCCCAATTGTATTGATTGAATATATTTGGAAAATATGTTCAATAGTTTCCTCTAGAGTTGGACTCATATTCATGGGATCAAATTTATTTCAAAGAAGTTAAACATTTTTCAAGAGACATGTTCAAGAACATTGGTTGTCTAGATACACGCATATTGATGAGGATTTTTCAAAGATTAGTTCATAAAAGAATTATTAGGCAAATATAAGAAGATTTAGAAAATAGTCATATCAAATTCAAGTCGAACATTGGATAAGGAATTCAAGATAAGGTCGAGCAAGATATTTCCTAGAAATATAGAAGGTGGATGACTTCATTGTTAAAGATAAGCTGTTAAATGTAAGTTTAGAAAAGTAAATTTGAACCTTTGAAATATTTACTGGACAAGATAGCAATATAAGTATATAAGATCTTCACAAGTCAAAATTTGAATGCTCAAGCATGAGCACACATGGAAGAATTAATTGAAGACATTGAAGCATCTTATGAAGATATGCCATTAGAGAAAAACACATCAGAGTAGGTTTTTATGTTCAAATTTTGAAAAGAAGAATAGATCAACTTGTGAGGGAAATAAGCTCTTGAAAATAGCTTCATGTCTATCATCTAAACAGATAATTTTTGAAGACTTATTAACATCAACACAAAGTTTTCGTTTTGGAGTTGACACTGCACTCTTGAGTTGAAAAACAGAAGATATGGCTGCATAACACTCACTTAGAGTTGATAAAAAATTTTCAAACTTCTATCCACATTCTTTGAGCTCATATTTTTCATTGTATTGTTTTAGAGTTCATAACCTGAAACTTAGAAGAACATTTATACTTTAGTCCTTATAATATATTTTTCATTCGATAAATGGTATATTATCATAATATATTATGAGTCTCGCATGCTTTTATCACTTGTAAGAATATTCTGTAGCATTGTCACATCTGGATGATCTTGAGACATAAATTGTGTTGAATTGATTGGATTTTTATTAGGACATGATGATTAGAATAGAAAGATGCACTTTTGTTTCTAAGTTCAAATAGAAGGTATATGTTTTTAGTTAGTGCAAAACAAGAATAAATATTAATTACAAAATGTGACATATATACCAATGACGTTCACTTTATGATTAGCTTTATCATGAGTATATTTCTATTTGTGGGTGTAACACATGATTATTAATTTTATAAAATATAATTATTTACATATAAATCACATAATTTTAATCACCAAAATACCAATACAAAATTAGAATAATAATTACTTAAATAAGGTCAGCTTGAAAATAATTACTAATATATAATATTAAAATCTTAATTTATACACGGGACATATCGCATCGATGTAAACCATGTTTATACAATGTGATACAGCAACATATCCTGTATTTATTGCATTTTGATGCCACCAAGAGCAAAATAGTAACACAACAAAAGCAAAACAAAAAAGCAAAATAGTAACACAACAAAAGCAAAACAAAAAAGCAAAATAGTAACATAACAAAAGCAAAACAGAAACACGCCTACAAAGATTCAAACCCACCATCAGCGCCTTTCCTCAAGCATCTACACACACTTATCAACTAAGATATGCACTATAACACTATATTGTGATAATTAAACCTAACATAGGAATCATAGAAGGACATGTTATTGGATCTTATTGATACGATTTATTGGCAATTCATGCGTATCCTGATTTCTAAATGTAATTTTGGAATGGATTTTAATAATTTTTTTTGTATCAACTTTATATTAGTAATTACTTTTTGTACAAGGGATAGCCATGTATTTCACCTGCAAAATCACATATAAAACATGCGATCTTGGTTTTAATAAAAAAATTGCATGTTTAACATGTGTTTTTGAAGTTTTAGTTCATTGCTGAATACTAGGGGTGGGGAAAAAAAACGATCGAACTGCAAACTGAACTGAACCGAACCTGACCGGATCAAACTAAAATTTTTATTATTTTTTTTAGAAGTTCGATTCAAGATTCGATTCGGTAGTGAAAATCCAGTTTGCAGTTCAATTCGGATTCATGAACTGAACAGAACCGTTTCACCTTAAGAAAAAAAAAAAAAAAACCTCTTAATATTATTTTTATAGTTAATTGTGTTTTTAGGTAAAATTTTTAATTTTTTATATTTATAATTAATACTTTTAGAGTTTCAATGGATCAAAAATAGTTGTAGTTTAATGGGTATCAGAAAGTAGAACCATTATATTGGTTATCTCTTTCATCGGTGAAGTAAATCCAATCTTACTTCTTTCCCTTACACACACACATATATGTTTGTAATGGCACTTGACTAGTTTTGAGTCATAAAAAAAAAAAAAAAGACTACACCACCAATTTATTCTTACGTTTAGTTATTCTCATTTTAACAAAGTATACATATGATGTGAAAAAATTTGGCTCACTATAGTTGAATGTTCATTTCCATAAATTGACAAATGTGTTGTTAATGATTTCAATAAATTAATAAATCAACTTTTCAATTTGTTGTTGAGGTTTGAAATGTAAGAAATAATTCATAGTTTTTTTTATTGAAATGAAAAAAAAAGTAAATGCCCTTCAATATATGGTTGGAACCGTATACCAAACCGTACCGAATCATTTTTTTTAGGTTCAAAATTAGTGAACCGAACCATATGGATAGGTTCAGTTTGTAAAAATAACCAAACTGTAATTTTAGGTTCGGTTCAGTTCGAGGGGCAAACTGGACCGAACCATACTATACCTACCCTTAATGTAGGGATGGGTAAAAAAACAAATCGAATCGAACCAATCTATAACTAAACTAAACTAAATTGAAAATATGGTTTTTTTTTAACAATTTGATTTAAAAAATTTTCAATCCAAACAAATCTGTAAATTTATGGTTTACTTGGAAGGTAAACCAAACCGTTTTAAAAAATATATAATAATATTTTACTTGTAAATTATAGCTATAGATTTTTTTTATGATGATTAATTAAAGGTTATATACTTATATGATTTCATTTGATATTTATTATTTGGTGAGTATTGATGAAAATCAACTTATTCATTTTTAAATTTTTTTTTAGGGTCATCATATATATTTTTTTATTGATGATGAACTATTTTTTTTAATAGTTTTTAACTTTATAAAGTATGAAATTATTTATTTAGTTATAAAATCTTATTATGTATTAATTATTTAATGTATTTTGTCAATGGATTATTTTATTCGTTGATGAATTTTGTTGATAGATGATTTTTTATTTTGACTAAATTTATTAGTAGATGATTAACTTGATAGTTCTGTTAAAAATTATAATTATGACTTACTATGTGTTAATTAATGAATGTATTTTATTGATGGATAACTGATTTTATAAAGAACTATAGATTAAAAGCATGATGAATTCGTAAAGTATTTTATAAGTATTTTATCGTGATTTATAATATAAACTTTGTAAAGTGATATAAATATTTAAGTATCTACAACAAATGTAAAACAACATGAATAAAGAAAATTTTTAGTTAGAATTTTGATTTAATTTGTAATCAAAATCGAATCAAATCATGATTTAATGGTTTAGAAAATTTCTAATTCAAACCAAACCGTTTCTTAATGATTTGGTTTGAGATAAAAAAAATCATAAATTACGGTTTTATTTGGTTTTAGGAAAAACCAAATCAAACCGATCAGTGCCCATCTCCAATTATATGTGTGTTCGTAATATAATATAAAATATATAATTTTTGACAAAATTTATATATTTTTATAAGTTTTATCAATTAATAAATGGATCGACATGAGACACAAGATATGTTAAAAATGGGTCGGGTCTCAAGTTTAAGTTTTCATATATATAATTAATAAAATGTCGGATCATAGGTTGAGATGTTTCATATAGGAATCCGCTTATACACATATACAAGACATGGCGTAGTAACATGAATAGTCAATGCTACATAAAATACAAGGATTTGAGTCCAATAATTCGTAGGGAAATTTCTTTGTGTAAATTAATTTCCATAATCCGACCACGTTGGTCAATTTCCAAGTAAAACATATTATTAAAAATTATTTTAAATGTGTGATATGTAATATGTTACTAAAAGCTCTGTAGTTTGGTTATGCTAATACTAGTTTTTCAAGCGGATGATCAGAGTCCAGGTTCCCCTCTTATCTTGTAATTGAAAAAAAAAAAAAAAAAAAACGATATGCTAATATCAATAAATGTACATTTTTTTTTCCTTCAATCACACATTGAAGTATCTATCAGAAGCGCCAATTGCAGCTTCCAGCATTCAATAGTCATTTTAACGCTCTTGCTTTCAAAATAAACCAAACCAAAAGCAAAACAAAAGACAACTCCAATGGCTTCAATACCCCTCCTTCGCTTACACTCCAAGCGTTCTCAATTCAAATGAAAAAGAACCATAACCTACTAATATCTCTTTCTCTTCCTCACCAACCCATCCATGAAAACACACTTCTCATCTTCCTCATTTGCTACACAGCACCACCTTTTGGCCTTTTATATCAACCCCATTTCTCTTTTCTTCACAACAAAAAGAAATAGAGGAAAAGAAGGATTAAAGGAAAAAAAAAAATGGAGTGCAAATGGTCTCTCATTGCAACACTTTCACTTTTGTCCTTCACCCTTTTTGTAAATGCTGATGATATGTCTGTAAAACCAATAGTTAAGATTGTTAAGGGAAAGAAACTATGTGATAAAGGATGGGAGTGTAAAGGGTTTTCGATCTATTGTTGTAATCAGACTATTTCTGATTTCTTCCAGGCATATCAGTTTGAGAACCTGTTCTCCAAAAGGAATTCTCCTGTGGCACATGCCGCCGGATTTTGGGATTATCATTCGTTTATTACAGCTGCTGCTCTGTATCAGCCTCATGGTTTTGGGACTACTGGTGGAAAGCTCATGGCGATGAAGGAAGTTGCTGCTTTTCTTGGTCATGTTGGAAGCAAAACTTCTTGTAAGTTATTAAATCTAAATTATCAACATTAAAAATGTTGCTAGTTTGAAGTAGTGTGATTTGAACAAATAAGAATTTTTATACATTAGCAATGTTGAGTATTTGCATGATTTATTGGTCATAAAAGGACAGGTATATATCAGATTCTTTAAAGTTCAACACATAAAACAGCTGAGTGAGACTGAAATTATAGAATTTGTTTTTGCATCTAGCTCTGATATCATATTAGATCTTGATACCAATAAACTTTGACAGCACATATGTTCTTTCAAAAGTTTAGCCTAGGATATCTGTCATTGCTAATGTTCATAATAGCCATGTTGAAACTATCAGAGAACCCAATTTTGAAATTTCATAAACTTTTCGCAGGAACACAGTATAATTTATTTTTTTGCAATGATCCTATCTTAGTTGTCCACAAAATTATTTATATTGATGATACATTTGATGGTGAAAATCTCATCAGGTGGCTATGGAGTAGCTACAGGAGGGCCATTGGCATGGGGGCTCTGCTACAACAAAGAAATGAGCCCTGATTCATACTACTGTGATGAATACTACAAGTTTACGTATCCTTGTACCCCAGGCGTTGCTTACTATGGACGCGGCGCCCTTCCACTTTACTGGTATCATATCTCCCACTAGATCCCAATAAAATACGTCCCATTTCTCTTTTATGCTTAGACAGCAAATAATTTTAAGCATTTGCGTTTCAAAATTTAAGGGAAATTATTTTGTTGTGATTGTTTCCACTTCAGGAACTACAATTACGGCAAAGCTAGTGAAGCCTTGAAGGTGGATTTACTAAACCATCCTGAATACATAGAAAACAATGCCACATTGGCCTTCCAGGTAGCAATCTGGAAGTGGATGACACCGATAAAGAAGCATCAACCCTCTGCACACGACGTCTTTGTTGGAAACTGGATTCCTACCAAGAATGACACATTGGCCAAAAGGGTACCAGGATTTGGCACCACTATAAATGTTCTTTATGGTGATGAAGTTTGTGGGAAAAATGATGATGAACACATGGACAACATAGTCTCTCATTACTTGTACTATCTTGATCTGATGGGTGTTGGCCGAGAAGAGGCAGGGCCTCATGAAGTCCTTAGCTGTGCTGAACAGAAAGCTTTCAATCCTTCATCTCCTTCTGAATCTTCTTGAGATTCTTGTGTTGGCCATGAACATGTGATCTTGCCACAATGGCATTCTTGATTTGTTGTATAAATATGTACTTTCTTAAGTCCAAAAGCCAATAGTGATTGATCAAAAGAAACGTTTGAGGATTTTGTATACAATTATGGTCATGTATGGACTTCAAGCTGAGGAATAAAAATGTAAGGGACCTCGTCTTTGTGACCCAGCTTGGACTCAGAGTTTTTGTTGCAAAATGAAGAAACATATAATCTTTGACAGCACTTCTGGCTCCGCTTCCATTTTTTTGGGGGTGTTACCATAGATTTTGATATGTCTAAATTGAACATTGTATTTACTTGAAATCTATATAATACTATTTATACGTTTCATGCTAATAACTTTATATCGACAATTACCAAAAACTAATCTAGTTTTCACTTTATGCATTACATGATCTATTGGCTGTGATGGATGCTGGATCTTGACAACCACCATTAATGAGGTATGTAAGTGGGTCTGCAATCGAATCGAGATGGTATGGTATTAAGCTGGTTGTAATTTCAAAGATTTTTTTCTTTTTTTTTTTTTCTGACTGATGGTAATTTCAAAGGTTAGCTTGACTCAACTAAGCTTAAAATTTTATATTTGAGCTTGTCTTAATGTGGTAGTACATAAAGTCAAGTTTAATTAGATTACTCTCGTTTAAACTTGATTTATTAAAAAATATTTTTTATTCAAATTAAAATAATATTAATATCCAAACTTGATTAAAATTTATATATGATTTGAACTTGATTGGACAGACCAATCGAAAACCCAACCTACAAAAATATGATAAAATTTAAAACAAAAAATAAAATAAAAATTCAATTCAAATTCAAAAGAAAAAATTCCTAGGAATTAGAATTCCCATCACTCTTTCTATCGACATGATCCTTGCAGCTTAGCTCGTAATTTTGTATTTATTTAAGTTAAACCAATATTTATATTGTATGGTAAATTATGATTTTTTAGATTATGTTATGTGTCAAAGTTGAATTTTTACGAATAATCTGTTAGTCTGTCGTTTGAAAATTGAGCGATCTAATTTTTTTTATATTAATTAGAGATATTTTTCTTTTTTTTAATAGCTTGACTTAAAATTTTGTTTTGAGTTAGATTGATTTTTTTCATCCTTAATCGGATGAAACAGACGATAACCCGATACCCTATAGGACTCGGTTTGGGAATGACAATAAAACCTCTATAGCGTTTAGAGTTAGGTTTAGGAAAATCTTATAGGAAAGCAATGCAAGTTAAAGTCTTATATGACCTTTCGCAAGATCTAACCTACATATAGATCTTACCACTTGACTTGGACTTGATTTTAATTTAATATGGTGCCAAATTTACTTATCTTAACATATTTAGGCCCAATACATATTTAAACAAAACAGCTTAAATGAAATGGGACCAATATCTATTTAAATTTAAAAAAGTAGCCTAACATGGTAAAAGATAAAGGTTAATTACAAAAAGGAGACATGAGTTTTTATCTTTTTACAAAAACATGACTTATGCTTTTTTTTTTTTAATAATTAACTCACCTAAAGTTTTGTCCATTTTATTCCGTTTAATTATGGCGTCAAATTATCTATATGTCAAGGATTGAAAGGAAAAAAAATTTACTTTTTACTAAACAAAATAGATACCACTTACACACACCCACATCCCTACTCCACACACAAGTCAATCCCTAAAAACTTAGGTTTTTGGGTATTTGTGGTCCATATTAAAAAATTAGTATGAAAACAGGCCTATTGGAAAATAATTCCAAGTCTAAGCTAGTGAAGGTGTTGTCATAGACAACGCCTACAAATTTACTCGTAGGATTGTCTAAGACAACGTCTTTAATGTTGAGGATAAAGTCATGGTCATGGATGGTGCTAGGACGGTGCCTTCACTGTAGGTACAGTCAAAACCCTAATTTTTCTTCTTCCCCGATGCATCACACTTCATTCCCACAAGAAAACTCTCCCTCTGCCGGCAACTATCACCGACACCTCCCTCAAGCTCCGGTGGTTTTTTTGGCATGAAATCACTCCCATCCACCTAGATTTGCTCCACATGCTCGGTATGGTCTTATTCCCTTTTTTTTTTTTGCGTTTTTTCATGTTTTTAACTAAAATCCCAAACAAATGTTTGTAGTGAGTGTTGTGTGGATTTATCTGATTTAGAGTAGTGTAATTGCTGATCGGGGATTTGTAACATTATAGAAGTATAGTATGGAGTTTTGGTCAGATATGTGTGATGGCATTGATCAATTATTGAAGTTTGTATTAGTGAAATGTGGGTACTCACATGGTGGTCGATGAAATGCCCCAGTCATTTAGGAGTAGCCCATTGTGAAAATTTGTTGTTCATCCAAATGGGAATCGTTAATGTTTAAGTTGCTGAAGATGTTTCATGTCGTTTAAACTATGAGTGATATGATCTAATGCTTTAGTTTCATGTCGATAGGTTTGCTATGCCAACTATGTAAGGTTCATTCTTTATACAAATGGGAATATAGTAGAGAAGTCATGCTCTCAATATGACAAGCCTCCATAGGGAAAGCGAAGGTTAGAATAGATGCTGATTTTACAAAATTTAAGGAAATTGTTTGTAGCAAGATTGGTGTGCACATTACATGAATCATGGGGCTATGTACATGCTAATGCAATTGTGATTGACACAGTCTTAAGTATCTGATTTCAATTGCTGTAGAGCTAAGTGCTAAGTTAATTCAAGAAATATTTTTAAAAATCATTACTCCAAGGGGAGCAATGTTGTGTAATGGTTGTTCTCATCAAAAAGGGAATTGTTGAACCTAGGGAAGTTACGAGCTTATTTTGATGAGAAAATGCCTTGCACAAATGCTCAAATTACTTAGTTAAGTTGCATTTAATAAGTAAAAAATGTTTGAGATGTGATGAGCTTTAAATGTGCAATATGTATGTTTGTATTTGTGTATTTTTGTGTTTGTAGTTATATGCAATATGAGCATGAAGAGCATACTGACAAGCTGGTACAAAGAAAATCTATAGAAGCTGTTGATAAATGGATATCGAGAGGGAGACCGCGGGCATAACCTACATGGTGAGCAAGTGGGGTTTTATACTAGCAAGCTGGTACGTGGGAAACTAGTTGTTGCAACTTTTTTTATCTAACCATTGGAGAAGATTTTTAAGGGTAACAACTAGCTTTTTAGTATGCCTATAAATAGGAATGTTTAGGGTGTTTTGTGTAAGAGAGTGAAGATTAATCGGTAGACATTATGTCAAAATACTCTCTCATTTGTATTTATTCTTAGATTAGTGAAAGTGTGAATAGTGTCACAGTGTGCTTATTTGAATTTGCTATAAGGAATTATTCACATATGTGTTTGAGAATTTTTAGTGAAGTCCTCATATATTATTATTTGAGTGAAGTCTTATAAGTTGTAGGCATTGGTAGAGCCTCTTTGCGAGGCAAATTGTTTGTTGAATGTGTAAAGTCCTCCTTATATGAGGCATTTGTGGACCATGAAGACTAAAGGGCAGACAAAACACCATTAAATCCAATGTGATCTTCTATTCCTTTATCTCTTTATGATTATTGTTATAATTGCATGAATTGAGCATAAATTGAAAAAGATAATAGTTTGCTAATTGAAATTGAAATCGGTTTAGAAACTCGCCTTGTAGCTTCCGCATGCTAGGTTATTTACACTACAGCCATTTGGTCAATCCAATATGAGGTGTTTTCTCCTTTTTATGTTGTGATTAGCATCACAACCATCTAATCCAAAAGCTTAAGCTTGTAGATATGGTATGAGCTAGTATATTTATTACATAATACTCCCTTTATTTTGTAGACTGGACTTTCATTTTGATTGAGGCCTATCAAATGGGCAACTTAATTGAATAGGGATGTAATAGTGTGCATGGATTCAAACTTATGATCTTCTGCTCTGATATTATGTTATGGTTAACATCACAACAATCCATCTAAAAGCTTAAGTTTATAAATATGTCATAAAATATTATGTTTATTACATAACATTTTATTCATAAAAAAGGAAAAAAGAAGAAGGAATAACGAAAAAAAGGGACCTTATTTAGCATATAGTATAAGAATAAGAACCTCTTAGCTATGTGGTGATACTATTAACTTTTTCCTACTTAATGTTTACAAATCAACACATTGGGGATTAAAAGTACAAAATCATGTTATGTTATAGTCTGGCAATTAAAAAGGTTAAACTAATAGGATTCAATAATTTTACTTGAAGGTTTAAATATGCAATGAAAAAGTTAAATATAATTATTCTTATTATAGGTCTAAAAAATTCCAATCGTTGACTCGATGAGTCAACTTGATATTAATCTTAATTTAAATTAGTGAAACCCTAATTGAAAGAGTTGAAATCTTATCTGATGAAATATGAACCTTAAACAGAAAATCTTAAACCTTAAGGACCTTTGAGAAAACCTTAGAGGATAATTATTAGCCCTGACAAAATATTTTTAGACACTTTGAATTATAGAAAAATAACCTTAACAGTCTAAACCCTAAAGATCAATCCTCAGGCTTACTAAATTATTTTCATATGTTAAATCTAAAAAGCGAGCTTCATAAACTAATGAAATTTTGAGCTTAAAGGATACTTGAAGAATGGTGACAGAGGTTATATAAGTGATAATAAATTGATAGGAAAAGCTCACCCAAGCTTAAATCACGTAAAACATAATTAAACGAATTTGAACCATACTCGCATAATGACCCTATATCAAATAAAATTACCCCATTTAAACTCTATAGCTCAATTAAAATTTATAGAAAAAATTAATTAATTTGATTTAAACATATCCAAGTTGGTTGAAACCTAATCACATGCACCCTAAGCAACACCAAATCAATTTACTTGTGATGGAACCAAACCAACTTCAATTCAACTAAAATCCCCTTTCCATTTCCATGTCCTAACCTCCTACCATCACAAGGCAAACCCCCACATAAACTTACTCCATGCCCAAAAGTACATTTAAATTAATATAGGACACTTGTACTTTAGACTTGTGTAGAAAGAATCACTTCCTAAGACTTTCTTCCTCTCCGTTGGTATACCTCTGCACAAACAAATCATTTCATTTACTTTTATTTTTCTTCTCTTTCTCTTTCCCCCATTCTCCCCTTTGTCTCATATAACTCCACAACCTTGTCATTCTCAATTCACTACTTCGCACACTTTTTTCCTTCTCTTCCTTTCGTTTGCAATTTATGCTTCTCCTCTCCACATTAGACACCATATTTTCTTTTCCAAGTCACCTACCACGCCATTATAAGGAGGAGGAAGATGAGGCCCAGTGTCCATCCAAGTGTGAGTATCACCCGGAGTAAGTAACTTTAAGTACCCATGGTCCTTAGTGTAAAATATGAATGAATTCATTTTACAACTCCTAGAAAGCATGTGAAGACTCTTATGTCTAATTGAAGAGTAGATATCACTCCCTAAATCAAGTTGGGTATTATGCAAGGTCACTTGTGATAAAGAAATGCATCAAGAATTCCAGTCTCCAAATTTCCTTTATTGGCCGATAATCATCTTGTATTTAGAAGAATTTTCATTTGTTATTATAAAGAGATTAAAGTCATATAATTAACCTCATATCATTTTTTTTCCACTAGCTAAGAATGTCAAGGAAATTATTTATGTAACAAGGATTCCCCTTTCATGATATCAGCTCTTAATTTTCCATAGGGAAAAGCTTAAGTTAGAGAAGTATGTATATATTACTTACAATAAACATGACATGGTGTAGTAAAATAATGGATTATATCTTTTCTGTTTCTCTCCTGGTTGAGAATCATAATGCTGGTGAAAAGACTATAATTTAACATTTTATTGTAATGTGAAATGAAGAAGACAATTAATGTATAGTATAGACATCCCATTTGTATTTAATAGAGCTTAAAAATATGTACATAGAAATATGTATGTATTTTAGTATGTAACAAAAACAAAATATAGTATTAAACCCAAAATCATACATTTATATTTTAAGGTATGAAAATGACAAGAAAATTTGATTTTATAAGCCTTAAAAAATTATTATGGTTTAATATAATATACTTCTTATTACATATTTAATTTGGGATTCATTTAAATAGCTAATTAATTTAAATGAACTTAAATTATAAGCTTTAAGGTAATATTTTGTACATACATTAATGAGAATAAGGGTCTGTTTTTCATCTGCATCTGTATTTGTATCGAAATGATGTGTGTAAATATGTCTGATTTGCATTTATATTTTATATATATTTGATCTTTTCATAAGAGCTGCCAACTATTTTTTTACTAGTATCTATTTCTTGATAACCAATTTGTCAGAAAAAAGTATTTGTATCTGCTAGAAAAAGCTAGCCAAACAGACCATAAAGCTAATGTTTAATGGTAAGACACACACATACAAACACAGGAGGTCTTGGGTTCAATTCTAGGTAAAAGCATAAATGAGCTTTTATTTTCTACACAAGCAATGGACACATGGCAGCCAATGATTGGCCCATATCTACATCATCGCTAACATTAGCTTTCCTTACCTTAAGACAAAGGAACACACATGAACATGGCTGGTGGAGCTACTTTAGAGCATTATTTTTCTTCATTTAGCTTCACAATTTCATTGAATTAATGGTAAAATTGCACACTAGACATGAAGTACCAATCATGTAAATTAATTTAGGGTTTTGATAAGTTAAATTAAAAAGAAAAAATTGGGAAAGTCAAGATGTGAATTTCCTCAAAAATCACAATTTGATTCGAAATTTAGTTTTCTAGGCAATTAAAACGATTAGGAAGCTTCTAATTGATACTCAAGATTGGTTAAATGGGTTAAGGCAAAATTTCTAAGCACGCGCCTAGCTAGCTAGCCAAAATGAATTTAATTTTTTTTTAATTTTTTATGTTAGTTTATGTGAAAATTAGAATATTTTTGTATTTTAAGGTTTTATATATATTAACAGTTAATTTTTGTGCTAATATGATTACCTTATGTAAATACAAGTTTTTTAAATGATTTATTAGATATCATATTACATTTGAATCAATAAATAAATATTTAAAAAAAATGTTATAATGCGTGTGTTGTATGTATCATCTATCTTCTTCCATAGCATACCATAAATAATCACTAACATGTTATTATATTATTACTATTCTTTAATTTTTCCTATTCTTCTGTTCTTCTTTTCTTTTAATGTTTTAGTTGTAGGTCGGCCAGGCCCGTTATAGGCTAGCCGCTTTTGCCTGCAGGCGAAACTGGTCAGGCCAATTTCGCCCATATTTAAATGGATCAAAAAAATTTGGCCGCGGCCCATTTTTTAATGTGGGTATATGAGCTAGCCCACGGCCCGTATGTCTAGCGCTACTCAAGATCCAAATATCAATTTTAATTGGAATATAATCCTAAACATCAGTAAAAGTATCCATTTTGTGCCAAAACATTAGTAAAAATTAGGCGATTGCCTTTTTTTAAAGAGGGTAAATGGGTCGGCCCGTGAGTTACATCGTGTATGCTTAGCTCTACTCAACATACAAATATTAAATTTAATTGGAATCTAATCCTTAACATTAGTAAAAGTATCAATTTTGTACCAAAACAACCCTAGATGCGAAATTACTTGACATTGTTAAGTTCTACTCAATGGAAACCTTAGCTAGTATAAATAAGACACAAACATCCTTATCTTGACACGAATTTCACTCAATATTATCAATAGAATATGATTTGAATAGTTGAGTTCTAACTAGGATTTCGGATGTTCTTTATGTAGATTCGTGTTTTTATAAGCAAAGTTGGACGAATAAAGTGATATAGGAAGCTTAGGGAAGTTGTAGGCTGTGAATTGGTTGTCGAATCCCTCTTTGAAGTCGTCGGTGCCTTGATGCCCACCGCCGCTGCCAACGCCAATCGAAGGATT
The DNA here is from genome assembly GCA_024138025.1 of Combretum micranthum. Lineage (NCBI taxonomy): Eukaryota > Viridiplantae > Streptophyta > Magnoliopsida > Myrtales > Combretaceae > Combretum > Combretum micranthum. Next base: position 164,495 of record JAMXBD010000446.1, on the reverse strand, counting down.
CCAAACCACCGCCTACTGCCGTCCTTTGGAGAATTCGACCGCACCGAATTGATCGCCAACCCTCTTTGGCCCAACCTGAAAAAACTGCTGCTATAATCAACCGCCAAAGCTTAGTCTTCGCCGGCAACGACCCGACCAGCCGATCCGAGTTCCCTTTGTAGCGCAGATTTCAGGTATGTCTCCTATTTTCTTTTTTCTTTTTAATAATAATAGTAGTAGTAATTATAATAATAATAGTAAAACAAGAAAATAATAAAAAAAATTGCAGTCAATAAATATACATATCCATGTAAAAATAATAAAATTAGAGATCTATCAAATATTTTGCATGATATAGTAGAGAAAAAAAAAGGAGGGGGACAAAAGAAAAAAGAAAGGGATTAAAAAATAATTAGTTCTATGTGCGTGTTAATGAGTAGGTTAAAATAATAGTAAATATAGAAAATTTAGGTATATATTGTGATGTTATTATTTGATATTTGAAATAATATTTTGTCATGACATCTGTTAATATGACACTTTATTTGATATGATGATGCAATAATTTTAAAATTGTAATTTGTGAATATATGATTTTACTATGATTGTATTATAGCATGTATATGCTCATGAAATTATATTATATCAAATTGAGATCTTATCATAATATTGCTTGTGATAATGTGATTGTCATTTTAATAATACTTGGAATCATGTATTATATGAACATTGATGATGGCATGATAATGGATATATGATCGTGTCTTGTTAAATTAACATCTTGTATTTATTTTCATAGGAATCTTAATGTGTGATCATGTTTGTTTGAAATATTTGGTCACTTAGAAAATTTTGATTTTACGAAATAACAAAATTTAAATTGGTAGACCTTAGGATCCATATAAAAAAATTATGAGTTTTGACAAAACTAATAAAATTTAATGAACTTACAACAATAAGATTTCAAAAAAAAGTTAAAAATTACTTGCAAACTAAATTTTTCTAAAAAGAACTACGTATCGTCTAATCCCAAATAGTGGATACATAAGCATCTAACAAACGATTTAAAATATGAAAATTTTTATTTTTTGTGATATTGATGTGATTTTGTAAATATTTTATTTAGTATAATTTGGCTAATATAAATTCATGTGTATAACCTTATCTTTTATAAATTTGACTAATTACGTACATATCTTAGATAATAATAAAATTTAGGATATTAGGAAAATAACTTGTAATTAGAGAATTAAGGTGATGATATAGTTTTAGTAAGATAGCCTTAGATTCACGATTTTTCTAATTATTTTTTTTTTTTGGGATAAGTTTTAGCAAATTAGTAGCAAAATTAGGATCAACTTACCAATTGATCTTAATTTAATTTTTCCAGACTTTAGTTGGGTAGCAACTCCAAATTTTTAAGAATAAAAAATTTTCTTTTAATTCATAGTTAATGGTTTATGTCAAATGGATTAGGGTTTGATATAAATCGGATTACCAAAAATAAAAGTTTATGCTTAACATATACAATTTGAGATGTCTCTTTTATTTGATCTAGATGTGTAGGAATGAAATGGAAATTCTAATGGTCAAGTGAGTATTGAAATTCTTAATGATGAACATGATAAACAACTATAAGACACTTTCTGTAATATAAAAATAAATAAATCATAATGAAGGGCAAGAATGCCATATGTTGTTAAATAAGGGACAAAATAATCCACCCAAATATAATAATAAAATAAGTGTTGTTAACCCTCACCTAAAATAAATGTATCTTCTTCTTTAAACAGCTTCACAAGGAGCAAAATCTCAAGACTCTCTTTCAATATTTTATCTTAGCCTAAGGAATTGTATAGGCAAAGTAAAAGGTAAGTTTTTGTCTTTTATATCCTTTGTTGATCTTGAAGGAGTTGTCTTATCTGAATTTGTGTTGTTGTATTAAAGGTTTTGTGTTGTTGATGAGAGATTGGAAAACCCTAAATCAACTTATTGGTGGTTGCGTTGATGATTTCAAAAGACAAGGAAAATTCAGGTATCATGCTTATACAATGCTTTATATATGAAAAGATGTTTTGTTTTTTTTTTTTAGAGTTTGCATGGTTTAAGATTAAGAAAAAAGGTTTTCTTTTAGAGTTTTTCGTATTTTGGAGCAAAGAAGGTATGAACAGAGGGTCACGGCCATGACAAGGACCATGATCCTCTCGGGTTGGCAAGTTGAAACCGATCAAGGTTGTGACAAAGGTCGTGATGGCCATCACCTCCCCTATTATAGTCATGATGGATGTCGTGATAGAGGTCACGCCCCCTATAACAGTGTAACAAGAGTATATCATGTTTTCTTTTTTTCCTAAGGTTATCACGCCCACTATCACAGACGTGACCATCAAAGGGAATGTGTAACCTTCTTTTGATCTTCTCAAACACCTTAATCCTTAGTTTTATTTCTAGTTCTCATAAATCCAAGTAGTGAGTCATATCTCTACCTAGAGTAGTTATAGTTCTTGACAGTTAGGAGGCTAGATTACCTTAGAAAAATGCTTTCTTGATTAAATCAAGTTTTAAGTTAGTGTTTACATGTGTTCAAGTGCTTTTAGTGAAGCTAAGTTATCTGTTTCGAATGTTGTATTAGGTACATCCTTACTTTGGTTGTTGTTTGTGAATGTAGGTTAAGAAACTACAAATGAACTTAATGTTATTTGGCTTTAAATTAGTTATTACTTGTGTTTAGCTAGGTCTAGCGGATCAAGTGTACCAGTGTTACTAAGACGACACCCTGATGATCTGTGTGTGGCATTATCCCAAGAGACTGTGCATAGAGATGATTCTGATAGTTTATAAGTGGTATAATATAGTACCTAGGGTGTGTGGGCAGTACCCAACACCAGTATATATATAACTATCTAAGTATATATGTATCTATGTTTTATGAAGTCATGAGTTACTCTAGTTTTAAGACTTGTTACAAATAATTCTAAATTATGTTGGTTGTTTGGCTAATTAAAGATAATAATTTAGTGATTACTGCATGCATATGTTCTTGTGTTGCATGTGAATTTGAAGTTTTGTTCATGCACATGTGATTGTAGTTTAGCGTACTGAGCATTACGCTCACTCCTTTTTGTTTTTTAGGATAAAGTGAAGAACCTATAGTATTTGATCTATCAAAATATGATGTGTGCATAGATTATGGAGATGACGATGGTGGAGTTGATTTCCCAGCTAATTTTTAGAAGAGCAGAAGTTTATGATAGCTAGAATTGAAGACTTAGTGAAGTTTTAATTAGTTGCTATGACTATTGGCGTTTGGATATTAGTTTATGATTTTTGATGTTTTAAGCTTTTCATTAATTGTTTTTAAGTTTAATGTAAGTTAGCACTTGATTTATACTAATTGAGTTGTTTAGAAGTTTTTATTATGACATAAACATTTTATAAGTTTCCTTTAATATGACATATTGGAGTTACATTGTGTTATAATCGTGGTTTAGTAGAATCTGAGTCTCAACGTTTCCATCTCTAGTGGAACATGTAACGGACTGTTAATGCTCTCAGTTTAGGGTGTTACATTTTCATTCCAATATGATCCTTTTGGTGGCTAAAAATAGTTACAAAGTTAATTCAAAAATAAGGAGGGAGGCAAGTACTACATTAAATAGAAATTTATGAAATTGATGTGATTCTTTCTTTGATTTATCATTTGAAGAATAAAGGGATGGAAATTATCAATTAAGTATTAAATTGAAGTATAGGATGCCATTGAATTAATTGATAAGAGTTCCCTGAAGAAATTTAGTAAAGACCATGAGACATTCCAACTCCTTCATGTAGTTAGGACTTTAGGATTCAATAACAAGAATTTCTTAATAGATTAGTGACATACTTATTATATTTTTCTGTGGTCAAGAATGACAAAGCAATAAGGAAATGGATCATGTGATCACATAATGTTTAAATTTATTGATGGGTCAAATTAGACATTATATCAATGGATGTGACGAAAATTTCATGACTTTCTACTAATTTCCAAATTTGTTTGTGACTCACTTAGACTTAAAAGAGGGAATTCAATTTATCTTAGTCATTTAGAAGTGAAAAATGGAGTACTGAAACTAATTGTCATAGTAAGTGGTGAGAAAGTTGGAAATGAATAAAGCGTATGTTGAAAATTATCAATGAGCACAATTGGTGAATAATTAGAAAGCATAGATGATTTTAAAGGTGATTTCACATAGAATGTGGGAACATTTTAAAATTATTAAAGAAACATATAAATTTCAAAATTTGATCCCTTTAGTACAATACTTTCCCATCCTCTTTTGATGAATTGATATCACTAATAAAAAATATGTTCAAAACTGTATAAAATCAACTATTTATTTAAAAACTAGAGGACTTAAATACCAAAAATTTAAAAAAATATATCAAATAGGGAAATTATAATAGACTTGAGTGGAATATAGACAAGTATTTAATATCTCCTTAGCATCTAGTGATGTTGACTCAAAGCTGGACTACTTAAAAGATTATTTTGACAATTAACTTAACATGACCAAGTGAGTTTTCCAATGACTATTGCATTATTTTGAGCTTATAGCTATACTATGCTAATTATAAATAAAACCATAAAATATGCAATGCATGAACATGGATTAGTTGATACCATCAAAGATTAACACTATTTGGTATTAATCTAGGCCTGAAAGTACATTTTGCCTGGGACAAGTAGGTTCGCTTGGTCATGAGAACCCTCGTAATGGATTTCCTATCCTAAGTCATAAATGGTGTCAGTTGATACCATCAAAGATGGACACAGAACCAAACGGTATGTGTGGGGGGAAAATCCACTGCATTTTATACGTTAGAATGTTTATTTATTTATTTATTTTCCCATCTTTTCATTATAGCACATATATTAATCAATATTTATCAATCATTTAAAAAAAATACATAAAACTTATATTATTTTTATTTTCAACAAAATTGGTTATAGAAAAAAATATTTCAATAGGAAACAATAGGTAAAATAAAAAGAGCAAATTAGCATAAGTATTGGAATTCTATAATTTTATTTTCATAATAACTTTGCATGTTCATCAAATTAACAATATCGATCATTTGATAGATCATAATAGTAATTATAAAAGAAAAATTGTTATCAAACCAAGTTATATAATTGGTGATATTTATAAATAATTGATACGATAAGACAAAACATATATAATATAGGTAATGAAATAATTACTTATGGTATATTACTAATAAAAGTAACAATCCAAGATAATATATTTAGCTAAATATAGTTTATAATAATGTTATTAATTATTGTGGGAAAAAAAGTAAAGTTTAAAGAAAGAGAGGGTATCATTTATTGCAAAAAATGTAAAGTTGAGAGAGAGAAAGAGAGTACCATTTAAGTAATAAATGTATATTGAAAAAGTAAAATGACAATTGTATAATTTGAACACATGACCTCTTGGATACAAAACTAAGCTTTTTACCACTTAAGTGTGTATACCAACATATTTTTATTAGCTTTTTAAAATATACATACTATACATATTTTATTTTATTATTATTTTTTTTAGAAAACCTAAGAATGGACATTTTTCTAGCTTTTGCAACATTGCGTATTATTATTTAATTGCTTCATAAGCATGCTTGAAAGTATAATAGGAGGGAAATTCCACTTAGTAGGATGTACTGACTCCCCTACAACATTTTCCTTTTACAAGGTTACTTGTGGTATTGTGGGTTGAATGGGTGTTTGAGTGAATGAGAATAGGGTCCATTTAAACATTATGTTATTAATATATTTTTATTATACTTGGCAATTAGTTTATATTTTTATCAAGATATTTATGACTATTTGTGATATTCTTTAGTGTAGGCCAATTGTCCTTACTCTATCTTTTGGTAATAACTAACACATAGCCGTATTACCTTTATGGTGTGTTTAAAATGCTCTGATACTAACATGATATGGATAAAATTTGTATTTAAGTTATGTTGTAAAATTCTCTAAAAATTATTGAATTTGGAATTTTTTTTAGATTATTGGATGTAATTTGCCAATAACTAACTTAAACTATTATTTAATTACAACCAATATGACACACAGTTATAACTAAACAAGAAAAAGGAATTTTATCTATTTGATAAGACAATGTCGCCACAATTATATCAAGTAGTTGTTAAGCGCCACAATTCTGTAATAGTTGATAAGTTCAAAGAAAGAAGAATGAAAGACTTTCTTTAGGTTTTTATCATAAAAATCTCTCTCCTAATAATATCATGTGACAAGCTTAAATACCGAACCCTTAATAATCCTAGGACATAAGTATTATATATAAAAAAAAATAGGATTACTCATATCTAATAACTTATAACATGTATAACTCTTATAAGATATAATAGATATAACTAAGATTCTCATAAATCTTATAAGATATTATAGATATAGCTAAGATTCTCATAAATTATAAATCAATCCCAACACCTAATAACAAAAATTAATAACATAAAACAATTAAATAACCTAACAAATATAAAATATTGATATATTATCATAATATAACTAAATAAAATAAATTTTCTTGTTCGTGGGAATTGATCTTATCATTATCCTAGGACTTGAGAAGATTCGCCTTTGAATCTCAGAAAGTGTGTCCTCTTGGATCAAATTACAAAAGATAAACACATCAATGATGCAACAGTTCTATCGTGTTTGAAATGCCATTTGCAGCCTGTGTTCCTTCCATTTCTTATGTGCTCTATCATTGTAAATCTTCAAACTCAAATAAGCTTAAAAAATAGATACGAATGCAACAAATTGATTATAGAATTGTTGTGATGGTAGAATACCATGAATCGTACCCAATTGTAGTAATTTTTTACACTATCTAAAAGCATCAAATAAGATTCTGCCCCAATCACTATGTAGATTATCAACAATAGGTACTCATTCCTCATCTAATATGACCTCTACATATTCTTTCTCTATGGTCTCTTCAACATCCACAACTATCTTCTTTAGATTCTCCACATCTTCTTTCTCAACAATGATATATTGCAGAGTCCCAATTTCTTCATATTCACTCTTGTCCTCATTCTCAGTATACAACTCTAAAGCTCTAATTCAAATTCCTCATCATCAATGCTACAATCTACAACATCCACTTGCTCTGCATGATCATCTTCTTGACTCTCTTTAAGAACATCATTGCTATCTTCTTCAGTCAAACAATTATGTTCAATACAATACTCTAGTAAGACATTGTTATTGATGCTTGTAGCAATTTTGTCTTCTCTACTAGCTTAGAAGCTAAAATTGATAGTTCTTTCCATGAGGTAGCTTAGATGGCTTCCTCCAATGTCTAGAAACTTTGACAACCAATACCCTTGGAGACGTCGAAATTCAAACCATTCATGAATCTATCGATAGCGTACTTAAAATGCTCATATATGTCACTGTGCCTCAAGAGAACCTCATATTTGCAAGCATATTATTCACCAACACACATTCGGTCCTGCTTCAGCATTAACAACTTTCTATAGTAAGAGAAATCTTCTCCTTTTCAATCTTCTTATGTTACGCTGGGTACACAGTCATTCGAAATGGAATGAGTTGGAATGGAATCAATATGGGAATGATAAATCCATTTCTTTGTCTAGATACGGACATGGAATGGAATGGAATGGATATGAATTAGTTTATATTGAACTTTACCAAAAATACCCTTTAAAAAATAAGATAATAAATTTATATAGGATAAAAAGATAATTTAAGTAAAAATTCTTAATGAAAGGTAGAATGAAATCGCGATTCTGCCTTCTCAAAGGCGGAATCGAGTTCCACCTAAAAGCCAAAATCGTCGATTCAAGGAATCACAATTCCGCCTTCTTATGCTTCCAAAAGCAGGAAAAGGAATGGAAGCAAGAATCGTGATTCCATTCCGATCTATTCCCGCATGCCAAATAAGCCATTATAGAATCCAATGTCATGTCCTCATAATATCCATCCATGCTGCACTATAGTATATTAGTTAACTACCACTCATTTGCGAGCCTTATGAATTTTCTAGCAATTGCATACCCTAAATTACAACTAGGGTGCAAGAATTCTTAAACAACTCACATTACTTGAAACTCCTCCAATATAAATATTCTCTTGGAGATCTATAACCATCAAATTCAGATATGTCCACTTCTATTTTATTTGGTACTTTAGTTTTAGGGTAAATCTCACAACATTACCTACTATTCATGGTTTGTATTCAAATCTGACCACACCTCATACAAATACCAAACTGATCTCACAATGATTGATCCCAAGTAAGTCACCAATTTTTGACAATCATACTCCAGTAATATCCAATATTAACAATCCACAATCCCACACAAAACCCTGCTCACACAGACTAATTGCAACCTATAGCTTTAATACCAAAATAACATGTGTTTAAAATGCTTTAATACCAAGATGATATAGGTAAAATTTGTATTTAAGTTATGTCATAAATTTCTTTAAAAATTGTGAAATTTGGAAGTTGTTTTGGATTTTTATGTTTTGTAATTTTTATAGACTTTTAGGGTTTTTCAATGATCAAACGAAATAAATAAAGGATATGGACAAATTAAATTATTGGATTTGATGCACCAATAGCTAATTCAAACTATTGATTAATTATAGTAGATACAATACATGATTATAACTAACACAAGAAAAAGGAATTTTATCTAATTGAAGACAATGTTGCTACAATTTAATCAAATAGTCATTGAATGTCACAATTCTATAAGAATTTATAAGTTCGAAGAGAAAAGAAAAAAAAAAACGCTCTTTTGGGTGTCTATCATAAAAATCTCTCTCTTTGACAATATCGTGTTACAAGCTTATATACTAAACCCCTAACTACCCTAAGGGCATAAGTGCCATACAAAGAAAACTAGGATTGCTAATATCTAATAAATTATAAAAGATATAACCTTTATAAGATATAATCAATATAACTAAGATTCACATAAATTATAAATTAATCTTAACAGATAATAATGAAAATTAACAACATAAAATAATTAAATAATGTAACTAATTTGAAATATTAATATATTCCCATAAAATAGCTAAATAAAATAAAGCTTCTTATTGTTAGAAATTGATCCTTATCACTTTAAGTTTATGAAATCCCTATTTCTTTTGCAAAGACATTATTAACTCTTCATTTGACATATCCCAATGGGCCAGTGGCATGCCTGGTAGGTGAACATACCTTATACAAAGTATTGGAAGCCTTTGAGCGAGTGAGGAGCTATTCTTAGACTTTGGTGCTGTGTACCATGTAGCTGTCATGATTAGGGTATCTCTTAGGGCATGGCACTTATCCTAAGTATGATGTTCAAATTTATCTTGAGGTATTGTCCAAGAAGCGATCTCCTCACTAATGTAAGATTAAGAATTCATTATATACAATATCCTCTCCAATATAGGCTTCCTCTACCTTTCACCTATACAAGACTGAGTATTCCATACTAAAATTATTGTAGTGGTCATTGCAATAGATGGTTAAGAGGAAGGTTTTCGTATCGAATTACATATTTAGTATGGAATACGATCGTACCTATGAAAACATTAAATGCCACACCATCTTTACTTGAATGTGAAAATCTCAATGACCACTACAATAATTTGATTGCACTTTGCTATATAACAACCTATGATTAGTGATAAGGTACCTATTATCATCAGTCAAGACATATGATAAGTTGTATTTACTCTATTCAATTCATAGAGAAGTATGCTCATTTTATTTGAATATCTGAGAAATTTCCCATGTTTAAAAGCAGGAATTGAAGTGATTTAATCAAGAAATGGAGCAAAAGCAACAAGAACATTAGATCCCAGTACAAATGCGCCCACAATCATTGATGGCGGTTCACAATTCAACCATGCTTATGATTTAAATTAAGAGGAACATGAAAAATTGGATGCAAAGTCAATTGTAGTAGAGATCATACCCGCGATTGACCCCTACAATTAAAATTGCGATGAAGTGTGAACAAAGTTTAATTTGCACTTTGAGCCAACCGCAACCTTCTACGCCTACAATTACCGCTAGATTAACCATCGTCCGCATATGATATTGTTTGATAAAATTTGTTATATCGAATCTACCATGTCAGTAATAAAATCTTTAATATTTCTATGCTTGACATTAATAATTAGGCATGTATAGCAGTATAATGTATAACAATGTACCATACCACCTAGAATAATGTGAAAGTATTCTTTGTAACTAATTAAAGAGAGAGAAAATTATAGTGAGTGGAACATTACTCTGCTAGGATCCAAGCTTTCTTGGATTAATTCTTGTGTTAATCCGAATTCTTTTGTAAAGATTCATATGCCTATAGGTGTTTTTTATCTTTAGTTCTAGTTATTCCTCTAATTTTGTGCTTAATTTGATAAATATTATGGTTAAATAACTTGTCTGAGCTTAGAATCCGTGGAATCAAGACCTGATTCATGTGATTTCATTTGTGCATTTATTAAATATTGTTGAATACTTGTAGTTAATAGCTTGAGTTGCATTTTTTGGATTTATGTGTGTGCACCAGGTAAGTTCATGTAAGATTTCTACTAAATAGATTGGGAAATTATTCTTTTGAATAGACTTAAGCTATTAACAAGGATTGCTCATAACATCTAGAGATAGAGTGGTGAAATCCTTTTATCATTTGATTAATTATTTATGAAACATGATTTTTAATTAAAGGATTCTTGTTCTTAATGTGGATCTAGGTTGCAAATGGCTTGAGAAGTGATTCCAATTGTTTAACTTAGGTTTAGATGTTAATGACATTTGAGAGAGGCATTAATATAAATTCATGAATACAACATTACAAGGATATTCAACAAAAAACTTACTAAGTTTGTTTCTTAAATCACATGATAAGACTTGGTAAAATAAGATCTAAGCTAATCTTTGCATATTTGAATTTATCTTTATTGGATTGATAAAAGCATGTACATATTAGTTTAGATCCATAAATATTTTAGTTGGCTTGTGAATATTATATCAGGAACCCCTGAGTTTTCTTTGGCTAGATTGTTAAGTCTCCTAATTTGGTTTTGATGATAACAAAACATGTATAAGTGCTTACTAGCAAAGTTATTAAGTGTACAACTTTCAAGTGTAAAATATATGAGAAGACTAAATTGATCAATTAAGATTGATTAGAAGCTTTATAGAAGAAGTTCATTAAAGAAATATTCAACTCAGAAAGTAACTCGAATCTATTTGAAAGCTTATCAAGAAATTTGCGACACTCATAAGGTAACTCACAGAGTAGACCTGCTATGTGGACAAAATTTGTAGATTACTACTAACAAGTTTCAGATTGAGTTTTCTTCAATTTTTCCATCAAGTTGAAGACCAGCTCCAAAGTTAAATGTATTTGGGTAATACATTCATTTATGTTCCACAAAGTTGGTTAAAATATTCAGGGGATTTAAGTTTACATCTATTTAGAGGTTATTGAAGAATTAATTTTTGACAACAAGTTCAAGTTTCTAAAGTCAAGATTAAGATATGGTTCAAATCTATCAAGTAACATTTATTCTAGTTATTTGTGAAGTACTAAGGTTGTGTTTCAACAGCAGAAGGAATTCAAATTTGAAGAAGATTATGAAGCAAGATACGATCCTTTTCTACGGATATATATTTTATTTGAATCGAAACATATCAAAAGTTGTTTCTCATCTAGACAAGATTAACAACATTTAAAATATTATGCCCAAGTCTTGTCTACAGCAGGATAAGAATCAACAATCAGTTTTACACACAAATCATTATCTTTAGAAGACATGTAAATATCAGGGACAATTATCTAATTGAACTATTAGCTTTGTTTATTATCCATTATTGATAAGTATATTAGCAGATTCATCAAACAATAAGGAGCACATTATTAGGAACAAGTCTTATCTTAACATTCAAATTTTCATCTCATCTAGTCGTTGAAGATGTAAAGATATACAATAGCTGAAGTCCAAGAAAAAACACAATACACTTAAGTGAAAAAGAAGCTCTTTTCTTACTGAAAAATATCAGCTCATGTGTGCAAAGTTCTATTAGTTTAAAACTTCATTCCTTGAGCTAATTTTGAGAGGAATTATTAATTCTTTACTCCTCATTTATTTTAGATTACTTTGTGGGAGTTAAATTACAAATAGACTCTGAGTTTAGAGATAGCTAAGGTTTAGCATGAAATTCGATAGAGTGAATTGAGACACTATTTGTAGTCGTTTTTTATTGGATATAGTGGAACATATCGGTGTGAAATACCGGGTCCCCAGTTTGGAGTGGAAAAAAGAACTAACACTCAAGGCGGAACCTCTATAAATCATTGCGGAAACTTCTCTTACCCTTCTCTTTGATTTTTGTGCATTTAATTACTTGTTGTGATTACAAAGCAAATTTAAAACCATACATTATCATAATTAATCAGGGTAGTGTTTGAAGTTTAGAAAAATCAAAGTTAAAGTTTTTATTTTAAGATCAATTCACTCTCTCTTTGGTTACTTTTTGGGATCAACATAGATAATGGACGAAAGTAAGTAGGTTCGGTGCTAACAATCCCTTGGAATAGAACCTAATGTTTCCATGCTACTTTAGTAGGTGCACTTATCTAAATTGGTGGTGATTGAAGTTGAATCAAACCATTAGCATTTTAATTTTTAAAGCTTCTTCGTGTCCTTATGAACTACACTGCATATGTAAAACAACATTTATATTGCTACACTATATTTTAAGTCTAACCTCTTTGGATTTTGTAATAAAATTAATTTAATTTATCATGCAACTATTATATAGTTAGATTTTAGTTTATACACCCCTGAAAAGGGCATTCAAGTCACAAATACATGTATTATAGGACAAGCCTTCACGTATATAATTTGCAAATAATAGTGGAAGGTTAAACTTATTCTCCTTATTTAGTAAATAATGATTGGAAGGGTTAACTTGCCATGTAGAGAGCCCATTTTTACTAGTCTTAATTTTATAATCAACTTAGTATAGCTTTTTAAATGGAACATTTAAAAATAAAAAATACAAAAGAAAAAGCTATAAAAAATGACAAAAAATGCTCATAGTGTGTTTTTATTAATTACATATAACAATTGTAGTATTAATACAAAATATATAATATAATTTTTATTGTAATAAAATTTAGGAGGACCTATTTATTGTTCAAATATTTATGCATAAAGATAACACATAATTTTTGTGTCAAATATTGATTATACAATATTATATATATTTTTTGCCATATAAAATATTATATATGTAGCATAATTTTTTTAAGCCTTAGTTAAATGTACAAATATCATTTACTTTTGTCTTAGATATTGTGTCATAACTTATGGACGACTTTCATTATATGGCTACACTATGACATTGTCCATATACGACTTAAACTTATCTAAGAAATGGCATTTTGCCACAATTTGTGCCAATGATAATTACAACGTTGTTAGCTAACTTAAACCATTAGATGTCAAAAGAATCTTAGAGGCATAGTTATTATCATCATAAATTCCATTTTTAAATTGATTATATGATAAGTGATTATTCCCCTTTTCTATAAATTGAACAACACTCCAGCACAAGTAATTCATTATAAGCACCATTTCTAAAGAAATATAGAGATCGAAATGGATAGCAAGAGGACAATTATGTTCTTGTTCGCATTTTTTGCTGTTCTTGTTACCTCTAATGCCCAGTCAATTTGTGGCCTCTCATATGATGAAATTATTGTGTGCAAGCCAGCAGTGGTACAACCACCTTCACAGCCAACTAGTGATTGTTGCACAGCGTTGCAACATGCTGATATGTCATGTTTATGCTTATTAGGGAAGTCCCCACTTCTCCCTGTTTGGTATTGATCCAAACCTTGCCCATCAGCTCCCCGCAAGCTGCAATCTTTCAATCCCAGACTGTTAAATTGCAGCATTCATGACTCATGAATGCATATAATAATATTACTAGTTTTTATGACAGGGCCATCCTGTTTTAGCTTATAATAATTATTACACCAAATACATTGTGTAACTTGAACTTTATTGTGTGTTTTTGATAATATGTGTACACGAGTCTTGTGTACACAAAATACTATGTTTTGCCTGATGATTTCATATTAAGAATAAAAAGTATAAGAGTGGATTCAGATTCTTGAATTGTTCTTCTCTCAATCTATGTATCGATGGCTTAGTTTACCTATAATTTTTTAAATACCTTGTAAACATCACTATGACGTTATTTTCTTCCTCTTGATCGTAATCATTGATTATATATGATAGTGTTATGAGAGGATAAATTGACAAAAATTATGAGAAGATAAATGAGTGAATCCATTTCGTTAATTGCATGCAAAATATTGTATAAATTTTACTTTAGGGAATCACATATATATTACACTGACGTAAACTACCCTAGTTGGTGATTAAAATCATCCACTTAGGGCCATGACATAGATCAAAGATGGTAAAATTTGTTGCTTACATGGCAATATTTTAAATAAAAATAAGTACTAGGCCTTAGCTAGCAAGTTTTGCCAATCAGGACTACTGGATAAGACCCAATATTTAGTGGTGTATGAAAATATTCAATATTACCAACATGACAAAATTATATAATTACCAACTTACCTAAATAAAAACTAAATAAATACAAATTATATAAAAATAATAACAAAAGTACAAACACAAGAAATAAGGTTACTATAGTTAAATTAACATTGTCTCTTCAAAAGATGAACTCAATATAACTATCCAACCTTGTATCTTCAAAAGACGAGTATAACTATTTCCTGACTTGTTTCTTCAATAAACGAGTTTAAGTTGCCTAAATCTTAGATTATTTTTGTACATATTTTCATAATTATTTATACAAATACGTTTTTTTTTCCTTTCCTTAAACATCTTTACAACTATTTTACATTATTTTTATTGCAATCACAATCTTTCACACTTATGTTTGGTATAAGGGATTACGAAGGAATGGTTAAGAGAGAAAGGAAATGGAAAAGATTAAATTTCATTCCTTTGTTTTATTTTGAAAGGGAAATGACAAGAGAAGGAAGATGGGTGTAATATTTTTCTTGGTTCCACCATTTTCTTTTACCACCCAAAAATGGAGAGAATATGAAGGGAATAAGAATTTTTTTTAAATTACTTTTTTACACTTTTTTTAAATTATTAATGTTTTTAAGGATATACAAGTAATAGACCATTATATTTTATTTTATCTTAAGATCTCATTTGTTTTTCTCTCTACATTATCGAAACACATAAAAAGGATTCAATTTCTTAATAATTTATTTCTTTTACTTTTGATTCTTCAATAATTTTTTTTATTTTTAATATAGTATTTTAGTTCAAATAATAAAAAAAAGAAATTCGATGGAAAAAAAGGGGTTAATTACAGAAACCCTTCTGGAGTTTTAACTAATTTGCAAACATGTGACCTGTGTTAATTTTTTTATAAATTGGTTACCCAAATTTTCTATAAAAGTATCGATATCATTTAATAAATTTAGAATGACACATGTTAATATTTTATTAGTCATAAAAAATAATTCTACATTTTTTCAAAAATAATTTTTAATATTTCATTTATTAATTTTTATTTTTATAATTTTTTATTAAATTAATTTTTAGACCAATAAGATTCTAACATATATCCATCTAATAATAATTGTTTGTATTAATACTTCATATAAAATTCAAGTCACTTATTTATTATAAAATTAATATAAATCATGTATTTGTAAATTGACAAAAATATAAACCATAATTTTATAATTAACTCAAAAAAAAAAAATGCTGTCGCTTAAACCTTCTGCCGAAGCTGAAGAAGCTCGGTTATATTAAGGAAGGTAAGAATTTAACTACTTACCCAAAAAAAAAGAAAAAAAAAGTAAGCATTTAAATGAAATTTAACTTTATATTTAAGAATAGTGGCAAAAAAATAAAAATAAAAAATTTATATTTACGAAACTCAGAAAAACACTAGCTAATTAGTGACTAAATTGCTGTACAAGGAACTTGGCGTGATTTGAAAGTGTGAGGCTTTGGGTTTTTAGTTCTGCTGGTGAGTGGACTTTTTCCGACAACCACAGGAGGATGATCGGTCGCCGGAGCTAGGACGCCGGTAAGCTCTGTTACTTTCTGGTTTTCTCAAATCTAAATGAAAATCATGATTTTGAAATGCTAATTAAGGTTCGGCAAAGATGTAGTTTTGAGCTCGAAAAATTTCAATAAACTATGTACGATGTGTAGTTTAACGCCATTTTAAGGGATTCAACAAATTGGGTATCTAGAATTTGTTAACAAATTGAGTAATTTTGTGAATTTGATGATATACGGACAATACAAGTTGGTTTGATTTTAGGTTCAGATCTGAAAAAGTAAAAGTTCTATAAGTTCGATAACTTTTTCACAGAATTTTCTTTGTTACAAGCAAATCTTTCTCAATAACTTGAAACTGTTTTAGTACTGAAATTTTATAAGTGCGGTATTTTGGGAGATAATTGTGTTGGGAAAGGTATACTGAGGATTAATGATCAGGAGCAATTGGGTAAAATTATTGCTTTATAAGTAGAGCTCGAACCAGACTAAATGTTTCAACACCATGATTATTTAGGATCAAATCCTTGGTGAAAGTACATTCTTGCTAAAATTCAACAGAAAGCCAATTTGACCTTACTTGATATATGGAGAATATTTGAAGTAAAAATCCTGATGGTATAACAATTGCAAAATTCAGTTAAGAAATAAAGAACTTACCGCAAACTAAAATTGGTCCTAAGAAGGGAATTTTAATTGTAGTAATGCAATTCCTAGCTTACGGAAGTTGTTACTAATTCAAACTTATATACAGAGATAAGAAATACTTGAATGACGTTGCTCTAGGAGAAAAATTCGGTTGTTTGTTCCACTATGGTACGAGGACATATATCATAGCAGAATGTCAAGTACAAGTACAGGTCCACCTCTGGACTCTTCTCAGTTTCGCCACACTCCCTATTACTGGTGCGTAGCAACGTTCAAGGCCCTCTCTCTCTCTCTCCTCTCTCTCTCTCCCTCCCTCCACCCCGCCCCCAACACCAACCCCCGCCCCTCTCTTTCTCCTGGTAATCAAAAACAATGACGGATGGTGTTGTTTGGCAGTGAAGAGAATGTGTATTTTCTATGCAAGAGTCTTTGCCAGAAGGGAATAGCAAAACCTGATGGATCTGATTTGTTCGTTGTCTTCATTTCCAATGATAAGAAACAGGCATGTTCCTGAGCTTCTACCTTTCAACGTTTTTTTCGATTTTGTAATTTTCCTTTTCCTATTATGTGTTGTAGTTCATATTTGGACCTGAAATGGAACATCGTTTTAGAAAAGGAAAGTCTTTTGTCTATTAAAAGTTTTGATTTTTATATTTCACAAAAAAAGTTCTTTTTTTTCTTTTCCCCCCAAACAAGCATGATTTTCCTTTGTATTTTGCATAGAGTGCAAGGCTCAATTGATAGCATATAAAGGATCATCGCCCACAAGATTTTACATTTCATCATTATTATTTTATTTTTCCTTTAGAATTTCCCGAAGACTAGACTACCAGATTGAATACATTGATGCATATTTGCAAATTCCCACATTTAGTTGAACTAATAATACTCAACCATTGCAGAAAATAATTTAATTCAAAAGAGCTAAAAATCAAGTAACTTGGATTGCATCTAGCTAAATTTGCTAAACGGTCTGCTGCTAAATTAGATTCATGTATGTTACGATAATTTAGATTCATGTATACATGACTGACATGCACTTCTACTTCCATCATAAGATTCTCTACCTGCTGAACATTATGCAAAGATCCCATCTAACAGTCTCCCGATGCATCTGCTGCAGTGCCATCAGGAGCAAGACTTGATATTCAACATATTTCATATTTGTAGTATCCTTGCACATAAAGCTGCAGAATAAACTTTTGATGGCTTTAATTCTGCTTCTTCATAGAAATATTGAGTTTATACCAAATGCAAAAATTAAATGCCCTTCCAGATCCCTGAGTAAATCAGTGAGCCTTGCTACCTCATTTCCCACACTTCTATTGTATTTTAATCTTAATTTTTCTCTAGGTAGTGTAGACCATGCCACTGCCAATGGCACGATTTTTTTTTCCAGTGTCCATGCCCAAACAGTTTCACCATCTGTACCTGCTACAATTGAATTTACTATAAAGGAAGAGGGTGAAAGAATGGACTCGTCCTTAGCTTCAAAACATTCCATCGAAGAACACAAGCTGTCATCAAGGACTTCAGCAAACTTGCTACCTCATTTCCAACTCTTCCATTTGTATGTAATTTGAATTTCTCTCTAGGTAGTATAGTCCATGCCACAGCCAATGGCACTGTTTTCTTTTCAGTGGCCATGCCCAATGGTTTCACCATCTGTATCTGCTGCAAATTACTTTAAAGGAAGAGGATAAAAGAATGGAGTCATTCTTAGCTTTAGCACACACCATTGAAGAACATAAGCTGTTGTCCAGGATTTCTCTTCAAATTTCTGGCATGTCCTCCCTTTCAGATCCTCTAGAAAAGATCTTCAGTACTTCTATGTGGAGTATCCATTTCCCATGTACAGAATTTTTATGGAAACCTTTTCATGCGTCAGGAGAGATTTAGGAAGAAAGCAGCTGTTTAAATTTTGCTGGAATTGTGGTTGGGAAAGACTTAATTACCTTTGCTTTGCCAATGGTCTATTAATATTTTTCTAAGGGTATTTAACCCAGTTAACAAAAAAAAAAAAAAAAAAAAATCTAAGGGTTAAGTAAAGTTCTACAATCTCTCTGGCCTGCTAACTAGTCAATCTAAGAGCCTAGTCTTCTTTAGTGGCGTTTCCATTTCTCTTAGAGAGGAAATTTAGGATCTGTTAGGTTTTCCTCAAACCAAACTCCCTGCAAATACTTAGGTGCTCCCTTATCTCATACAAAGCCTTCAAAGCATACTTGCTGGAAGTCTTGTGGATAAATTCATGTCATGCATCAACCATTTGATGAGTCCCTTATGCTGGTAATTTGCAATTAATTAAGTGTCTTCTCTTTTCTCTTCAAGGATATAGGTCTTCTATATTTGTTTTGGCTAATAGGATCCTCAAGTTTCATCGTGAAGTGTGAACAGTTTGTATGGAATGCATATGATGAAATTCCGGCAAAAGTCAAGTGTGGCGTGGGAAAATGTTTGTAAGCCAATTAACCAAAAAAATGTTTGTAAGCCCAAGAAGGAAGGGGTACTGGGGATTTTTGATATCTAAACATGGAATAAGGTTTCTTAACGAAAACACATGTGGCATCTGTATACTATCATTAGAGATTCTTTATAGCGTGGTTTGGTAAAATTAGAAAGTTTTAAAGGTCAAAGTTTTTGGAGTGTCAAGACTCTGGGTAATGTGTAAATGGATGAGAAGATTACATCTCTTTGGTGTGATGAGTGGCACCCTATTGGTTGGATGAATGAGCCATATACAACTCTTCATGGCCTAAAGAAGCTTGCTGTTGCTAGGTTGTTAATTGTAGTCAATGGGATTGGCCTTTTTGACATGTTGGGTGGGTCTATGAAGGCTCAACAGGGAGTAATTTTATACCAAGATGCAACATGAGAGTTAAACCTGTATGGAAGAGTAAGCCATCAAAAGATCTGTTTATGGAGGAAGCTTATTCTTATTTAGATTTCAAGTTCCATGGTATGGATTGGTGTGGTGAGAGTTAACTATGCTGTGGTTTACTTTCATTGTTTGGCTAATTGCCCAACAAAGCTCTATACACTTGATAAATTGGTTGACTAGGGTATAGCAACTAATGCTTCTTGTGTAACACAAAAGAGGAATCCCATATACACCTCTTTTAATTGTCCTTTTGTGATAAAAAATTGGTTGAAAGTGTAAGAGTACATCCAAGACTATTTGTGTTCCTAACAAAACTAACTTGATCATGGAGTTGTTTGACTCCTTTCATGTGCGGCATTAATCATATTGGAAGAAGGCAACCGGACTCATGATCTACTAGAATTGTAAGGAGCCAAATGAAAGAAGGCCTGGCTTTAGAGTGATCTCTCTCCTTCCATTTTTTGCTTGGCAAATCTCTCTCTCTCTCTCTCTCTCACTAGTTGATGGGGCAATTTAGTCCTTGCATTGCCAAGCAATCTTTCCTTGTACCATTTTGTTTTGTTGGAGTTCATGTTTTTAATGTTGCCTTTTATAGTGGATGACACCTTTTCTTTGAAATTTTCTTCTTCATTACATAAAAATATATAAAACCTGATTTAATCCTTAAAAAAGTGTTCCACCCATGTAGTCAAAGAGTCCAACTGAACTGGCCTTTGAAGTTTTCAGTTTGTACCATTACCAAAGTATTTAGTCAACAATACCCACAAAGTCACACCCAGCAAAAGGATGGTGCCTTGTGCACCATCCTTCTGGCACAAATGCAGGTTGAAGCTAAAGCAATACCCTTTTAGTTGAATTTTGTTCTTACTGGGTGCTGTTTTCTGAGAAGTTTCATAAAAAACAAATACTGAGGCTGGAAATTTGGTTTCAAATCCAACCTCAAACCTTCCTTCTGGTTCTCCTTCTTCCTAAAGTAGGTCTAGGTTGACCACAATAAATTTATTATCAGTTGAACGAGCATTTTGATATCAGCTTGGGTGTTGTTTTAGAATGTTATTCCTAATATAAGGTAAATTATACAATGAATAGTTTCAAAAAAGGAAAAGGTGAATTGCACTAGCCTGAAGTAGCCTTTGTGTGGGATGACACACTTCCAAGAAACACTTCTGCAATTGAACCTGGAAAGAATTGGCTGTAGTAATATTTGACATCCTCATTCTATCGTAATTATTTATAGTATGATCAATACCTGAAACAGTTTTGTCAACAGTGATCGTCATGTATTGGGAACTTACAGTTTGAAATGTGCATTGATTTTATGATGCATTGCATGATTTCCTCATACTCAGCCCACTAAGGAAAAAACAAAACCATATTTCTTCTTTTTTGGTACTGTCAATACACTAGCTTTCACCCACTCTGAATTTAATTACTACAAGCTGAACAACTTTATCAGATACTTGCTATTTCTCATCATTTGTAGGTTCCGCTATGGCATCAAAAGGCCAGCCATAGAGCTGATGGGGTCATTCTATGGGACTATCATGCAATTTGTGTTCAGGTGATTTTATAATGTTACCAAGCTGTTCTTAACTCCTAAATTTGGGTATTTTTCTTTGGGTGCCATTATAATGAAGCAAGTCTTCTCTACAAGTATACAAAAAGATATGTAATATATATATATATATGCATATATATATGAACAGATTGATTTGCCTCATTGACTTCCTCTATCTCAAAATACAGAGGAAACAGAACTCACCACAATTAGTGTGGGATTTAGATTCAAGTCTTCCATTTCCATCTGCCCTGGGAACGTATGTGTCAGAAACCATCCGCCCATCATTTCAGCTCTTTTCTGAGTATCAAAGGTAAGTCTTCCTGTTAGGCTTACCTATTATTGGTGAATGTCACTTACTTAAGTCAAAGAGGGTCATTAGTATGAACATCTTCAATTTTCTATATTCTCATGTTGGAAACCTCAATTATTTGCAAACTATAACACTGGTGCAAGTCTATAATTAAGAAAATTTCCCTGCATAGTGCATACCATCTTAATGTAATTGAATGAGTGTCATTTTATGTTTTATCAGTGTGTGGGACTTGTTTTTCGCTGTCCCCACTGTCATCTCAATTTGAGGAATGAGTTAACTTTTATATTGAGGAGACATTAGTGACGTGTTTCTAGAGCTTGCTTTATCAATGTTACGTATGTGGTTTCTTTATCTGTAGCAGTGGAGTTTATGTTTCACTTGTGTGGCACACCAACTAGGTCTTTTTTTAACTCTTATCTTCTATCTAGATTGGGTTGATTTTTGGGATATTAGGAAGACCTTAGCAATGATTGTTCAAGAGTTCAGACAGTGTTGGGACAAGACATTTTCTTTAGCACAGGACATCTTCTGGCTTGTGATCTTATTGTGTATGTGATGAAATGCTGCACAATTCTGAACTTATATTATCCATGATTCAAGATAATTGAAATGCTGGACAATTCTGGACTTATATTATCCATGATTCAAGATAATTGAAATCCTGCTACTCTTAGTAGAATCAGTGGACCAAAGGGGGAAGACGAACATCTCTAATCTTAGAGACATTGTGTGAATGCTTATCCTTGCAACATGATTGTGTTGTTTAATCTCAAGAGCACGTGAAGTGTGCAATGAGTGAATAATCTGGTGGTGCTGTCTCTTCTTTCTTCCTGTCATAATTCAATTTCTTCTCTTGTTTCACAGAAATAAATATGTATGACATAATTGCTATTTTGTGAATCGTTGAGGTTTTTTATTTTATTTTTTATCAAACATCCTATTATTCTTTTGCTCAATAAATCTTACTCTTATATTGAGCCGTAATGTCCGTTCTCACTCAATGATACAGGTTTTTCCGTGTTGTGCATGCTCCCATATTTCTGCGTTGCTTTGCAACGGATAGAAGACATATGAAAGATCCAGATGGAAATTGGATTGCTCAGCCTCCATCCTACAATCCTATCACTGCAGAAGGTGAATGCTAATACTTAAAATTGAATTTTTTTGTTCTCCTAGTGATTGTTAACATTCCAAACCTCTCTTATTGATGTAAAATTGGTATTACATAGCTGAGAAGAGTTAATTCAGCTCTAAATCATACCCATTATTTGCATATCCACATGCCTGTAGATTTGTGTGTATTGCCCTTTAGAACATGGAATCTTTAATGTGTCGATTATATGTTGTAACACAACGCAGGAAGTTTGTAATGCTATGTCTGGAAAGGTGTCTAATACCCTTCATATGCAACATTAGTGTTCATATAGCAAATTTATCATTTTTTATTTTTTAAGTTGTTGATATATATATTTACTTGGTTTTTGCATTGACTTTAAGACGTTTTCCTGCAGATGGAACTTTACACAATCTGAATGAGTACATTGAAATAACTGCTGCAAATGTTGCAAGCAAAGTAGATGATAGTGAGATTGATGCACTTTATTCCAGTAGATTGGGCGTGGTAGTGAGTGAGAATCTGCTGGAGGACATTTTTTCCAGGGCGGCGTAGGATGACTCTTTCTTCTTCTCCTTCTTTGGCTACATATTGAAAATGGCATAAAACCGGATGTAGAGTCTGTTGCTTCTAGCATGAATGGAACATGTGGTGTGCTATGTTTTAGCAATACTTTTTTTTAATTTTGGTATTGTAACTCGATTTAATCGTGTATCATATATGTAAAAGTAAATTACATTTTGCTCTTAATCTTTGTTGTTTGAAGTATTGGATGGATCATTTGGACAGTTATTAATTTTCCCTATCGATTTACAGGAAATGGTAAAAACGAGTACTCTTGACCCAATACAAATTTAGTAATTTGTGAGCAAGAGCGAGAAATAGGGCCAAATGGTTGGTAGACAGGCAAATATTTTGCTAACCCAAACTCTTGCATTGGTTGACATTCGGCTTCTTCTGGACTTAAATGAGTTAGTAAGACTAGAATATCTAGTTAGCACTTGGCCTCTCCCATGCAAAACCTTTTTTGTCTTATCGTCAGCTCTAAGCAGCATCACGCATCATGTAACATAAAACAGTCATACTAACGCTATAGCTAGATTGCACTAGCCTTCCTCCGTTGTTGCTAGTCAGCAATTGTGCAAAGAAGTTAATGCCTTTTGAAACCCTAAACTATAATAATGTACTCTCACAATTACATGCCCTTGAAACAGCTTCCCCTTTGGTTCTCTTTGAGATGGAACTATGCGTTGGCCTACACAGCGAAGTCCCACCCAAACCAGCATTGTGCTTATCCTTCGATTGCTCTGTCTCAACTTCAACGTCCAAACACACTATCTATTTGAACTACCAGCTCCCTTGGTACCAGAAAGCTGGTAGGCAAAACTGAGACATCATATGAGAAAGACTTGGCTTGCTGGCATGTCCACCGGTGCCAAATTTGAAGTACCGGCTCGCCAATTCTTTTCTATGTCGACTCGTTGATTGCCTTTGATGAAGTAGACCTAAAGCAACTTGCAAAAACATCTAAAGATAAAAAACACTCCAAACACATCATCTACACAACCAAGTTCATTCTAAAACCATTGCCAATCTTATGATATATTTAAAATTCTTACACGATTATAGACAAGTTTGTATATGAAAAACGCAACCCTTTGATAAATAGATTAAACTCGTTGGGGCTTGCTCTTGATCATTGATTATACTAGTTAGAGTCATGCTTTATTTGACTATCATTTTCACCTACTTTGATCAAGTTTGGCGGGAGTAACACTATTTTAACTTTTTTATTTCTTTTCATGTTTTAAATTATGACTTTTAAATTTGAAAAAAAAAAAAAAGGAAATAGTAAAATATAGGGTAAGATTCACTAGCGGAATCTAAACTTTTAAATTGTACCTATAGTCAGCATCCCACTATTTCTCCAGCAAGAAGTTGACATTGATGTTTTCTCTCTCTCCCCTAAAGCACACCTCTTTCCCCTTTTTTATGTTGAGTAGAGCAATATGATATAAGTTGTCCTTTAAAACAAAGTTAAAATGGTCTATAATTAAAGATAGGACTTGAACACTTAGACAACCCATTTAGACTCAACCTTAGATTTCATTTCTCTTTTTAAACTACAACTAATCCAAAAGCATGCATTTCATCAATCTTATGTCATTTTTCACAATGAAAGTACATTATTATGTGCATGATTTGATCTATTTAAGTAGGGATAAATTATAATTTTATCAATGTATCATAGTTGACTTGTATGATTATGCAAATTTACAATTTCAAGAGGTTTTTCCTAGTTGAAGTGGATATAAAATCATTCAGGTATAGATGTATCCTCTCTAAACGTGTAAGAAGTTTATGTATATAACTCTACAAGTTCATGATTTAACAACCTTGCAATTAGGATCTAAACCAACGAAGAGCATTTATCATTTAGTTCAGGCAATCTTCATTTGGCATATGGGCAGAGGCGTGCTTCTAAGTTCTAATAGAGTCCGTTCAACAACCTTCTTAGAAAGATACTAGTTGGACAAAATACACCACACAGTAAATAGCTTCGACATAAAATTCGTTGACCATTCTCTTGCTCTCCGTATTGGTAGTGACATCAAGAATCAAGCAGTGTACAAAGTACCTAACACTGGAAAACAGGGAACTGCATATGAAATAATATAAATATACATACATACATATATATATATATATTTTGGGTGTAGGGAACAAAGCATCTCAAATGTCCATCTGCATCCCACTAATCCAATAACTGCAGCCTAAAGCTTCCAAGTAATATATGAAGAGCATCCTTACAATAAGCATTTAATATTTTGCAAAGCTATATAAGTGCTAATTAGAGCAACTAGAGTCAAATATAAGAAGCCATTAAGTTTCTGAATCTAACTTCCACAAGCCATGCATCACTCTGGATTCAGTAAAGAGCACATGATGCTTGCCTTATCAGTTACATCATCCTTGACGACCCCAGTTTCCTCCTGCATTGCAGGGCAAATAATCCATGGATCAAAATGTAAGACCATGGGAGTTAAAAAGAATAATAAAACATTGATAGGATACCTTAAGCATAGAAGTGTCGACCGTGAACTTGATTGCATCAACTACTGAGCGTGTTCGCAGATAATACATCCCTGTTTTTAAACCCTATCACATGAAAAGTAAGATAAAAATGTATTTGACAAAAATATAAATGGTAGCGCTGATTAACTAAAATGAAAAATACCTGAGGGAAATACAGGAAAAAAATATATATTTATAAAAAGATGAATATCATTTTGCTCATTGTCCATTGATATTTTTCATGGTTAACTGCCACCAGAGTAAGGCCGAGTGATTCCACCACCACTTGCGGCAGAACCACTAATATCCACAACATTCAAGATTTTTTCAATATGTTTAACAGTTTCAAAACTACAAGTGTATAACTTTATGTCTAAACATTCTACTTGATACAACACACCCTCAGTCTTATCAACAAATCAAAGAAGTAGCCAATATGATTTGGAGTACCTTAGACCAAGTATAGAAATGCAAAGAAGTCAATTTTTGGAAAGTAGGCTGATCCATATGTATATTTAAGCTTTGACTTTGGTCTATATAGCATCCCCGATCTATAGCCATATCAACCAATGTCTTTTGCTTGATCTCCCATACCGTCCTAGAAGAAGCAAAACATAGGATGATACAGCAGCACAAGGATAAGACTTGTGAAAAAGGATTTACAAATCACAGCCATTACATACTTGTATAGTACTTTCAATTCATCTGGAATTTCTGGGATCTTCTGGATAGAGCCATTTTCCTGCACAATCTTGTTTTTAAGGACTGAATTCCAAAGGCCGATTTCAGTTAAGTCATGTAGAAGATGCTTGTTTACAACTTCAAAGTCACCACTGAAAGAAGCAGCATTAGCATCGCAAAGACTGTAGGATAAACTAGCATACAAGAGCTAAATAGCGAAAGTTCTAACATTGATTGGATCTATTCAGAATATCAAGTGCAAGGTACTAGCACTTTATGCATGGTATAGGCATATGGAAGATGATTCAGCAAAACAAACCTTGTAACTCTGCGGTTGTAGAGATTAGAGGTATATGGCTCGAAGCACTCATTGTTCCCAAGTATCTGACTGGTTGAAGCAGTTGGCATTGGAGCTATCAGAAGGGAATTTCTTACTCCATTCTTTGATATCATCGCCCTAAGAATGTTCCAATCCCATCGGTCTGAGGGCGTGACACCCCACATATCTGGTTGAAGAATTCCCTATGGAAAAACAAATCAACTTTACTAGGGATCAAGCAATAATGGCCCCTAATCCTCCATAGGCCTGACAAGTGATAACAAATGGCAAAATACGCAAAAACACACATGAAACTTTATCCAACATGCAAGTAATCCCTTGAAGATTTGTTGTATGGAGTTAATCGCGTTTTCAAATCAGCCTGGTTTTTAATTGTTATAAAATAATGTTTTGCTAATTATGTACTTAATATAAGTCCAACTTCCACAGAAAAAAGCCCAAAAGATCAAATAAACTCTTAATAAGCTTCTCTTCAGAGGATCAAAGCTCAATAGGAGCTTGCTTAGAGCACCCCCAATGCTCATTCCTTGGCATCAATTCCGAGGATGAAGGACTGAAGTTACGGTCTTTGCAGGATGGGGCCAGTGCTTGAGGAAATTTGTGGTCCTATGACAAGGACTACTCCTACATAGGCAGATTGCTTTTTTTTTTTTTTTAATTATATTGTATATAATTTTTGTTACATGGAACCTATAAAATTATAAAAAGTTGCAAATGACCTTTAGTGAAAAGATTTAAGGATAAAGTGGTGAGATCCTTTTAAAAAAAAAAATGGTCCTTAAAATGCTGACTTGGCATCCTAAGGAACTTGTGAAGGTTGTTAGGGTTGTGGATGCTCTTATGGAGCTTTTTAGCAAAAGTTTTCAGTTCATTAATTTACCTTGCTCACAGGACATCCACTGTATGTCTCGTATGGCCCTTCAATTGCAGCTAAGTCGGAAGAAGTTTTCAGGGCATGGTAATACATGGTTTCAAAGATGTCTTTGTTCAATTGGTGGGCCTGTTGTTTAGATATCAGAAAAGTGGGCAAAAAAGAGAACAAGAAAAAAAATAGTTCACGAAATTTACCTCTGGCGAGTCAAATGCCATGCCTAGCAAGATAAATGCATCAGCAAGACCTTGAACACCAATACCAATAGGCCTATGCTGTAAATTTGATCTTCTTGCATTCTCAACAGGGTAATAATTAACATCAATTATCTTGTTCAGATTTGCAACAACGATTGAGGTTACCTTTACAGAAACATCAAATTAAAAGAAAATCAACAAGTCAATAAAAAATTTTAACTAAGCACCTTGCCAATATATTTGAAAAAGATAACCACCTCAGCTAGCCTGTCAAAATCAAAAAACCGATTCTTTGAGCCTCTGCTTCCAACAAGTTTAGATGGGTGTGAGGCCACAGGAAGTCCCTGCCATTTTGATGCTGGCTAGTCAGAATAAGAACTCATAACCAGGAAATGGCAACATACTCCTTAACTTGGGAAGATGCCACACCTTTTCTCTAATGAACCGAGGCAATGCAATAGATGCAAGATTACAAACAGCTGTTTCATTTGGGCTTGTGTATTCAATGATCTCTGTGCATAAATTTGAAGACTTGATTGTCCCAAGATTCTGCTGGTTGCTTTTCCCATTGCAGGTATCCTACACAAGAAACAGTAGAAGAAATCATGAAACACTAGAATAAGGACAAGGATGTTCACAATTAAGAACTAATTTGTAATTTTTACTGATCTATTTCTCTCTCTATAGTATTTAATATGTAAAGAAAATATAGAACTAGTGAGTATATGGAATGCACAGGAAAGGAAACCAGAAGATAATGGTCAATCCTTGAAACTATGCAAAGTTTTGCATGCAAGACCACTAGTAAACTTACCTTCAAGCAAAGGTTGTACCCTAGGAAAGGCACATTACCGACCTAGGCTGAAGAAAGTATGTAAAAAGCAACTGCAGAACCAAAGCTTTAATGCTCATTTGTAATTTCTGTATGTGTCCGAGAATAAAAAAGTTACAGCACAATCTTAATTTAACAAAAAAAAGTTCCATCTGTCAGAAGCTATCTAAAAAATTATGGAAGTCCTTGTTTAAATTTACATTCAAAAGGAAATCCTGAATCGGAAAGAATTGCAAAAGAAGCTGCAAGAACAACTCCTGGAAGAAAAAAATGTTGGAAATTGTGACATCGAGAGGCTCAAGATTATATCTCCCAGTTTTATGGAAGGAGCAAATCTTCGCACATGCACTTTTCACAGGGCAATGGTGAGGTCTTGTTTTGTAGGGCAGTTGAGATGAGTAGATTCCAGAGCTCAAGTAAATTCATTTCCTTATCTCTTAATATAATGGTTATGCAGTTGGTTCATAATTTGTAGTCAAGTACATATATTAAACAAATTCATCTGTATATTGTATAAAGCATAAAATTCAGGTCTTAGCCCCGTTTTGAAATCAAGTACTTTTAATGAAGATACACATAACAAATGCAAAACATACATTAAACAAACTCAAAGCTAAATACAGCAAAGATGCAGACAACAAAACTTACAAAATGAACGTGCTTCAATGGCCAACATCAGGTCCATAAAAAAGTAGTCAGCCACCAGATCTTCAGTGTTACAGAATGGTTAAACTCAAAACATATAGTCAAAGCTGTGGATACTTTTAAGATCTTTTGGTCAGTAAAAGTGGGTAGGCAGAAGGTCATATCATAATTAAATAACATGTGCAATATACAATGCAGTTACATGGTCTACTTTAATCTGTTAGCTTTAACAGTACGAATTAACATCCATTTTCCTTGTCTAATTCTGAAAGAGTAAGGATGATCAGCAAATACTTTTTGGCAGAAACATGATGATTGCATTTTCATATCCATGAGAACAGAAGTTATCATACCTTAAAAAGCATGTAAGGAGTCCCAGTTTCTACCTGAGACTCCAGTATTGCAAACCATAGCTTTTGTGCCTGGACAACCTTCCTTGCCTTACCCTAAGATCACCAAAGTTGCCTCATGTCAATAAAATGATTAGAGCATATTTTCAAATGACAAGAAAAAAGTTCAGAGCACCCATGCACACCTCTCTTTCATATCTAAGATACAATCTCTCAAACTCTTCACCCCAACAATCTGCTAAGCCTGAAGCCTCATTAGGACAGAACAAGGACCACTCTCCATCATTTTCTACTCTCCTCATAAAGAGATCTGGAACCCAAAGACCATAGAATAAGTCCCGAGTACGGTGCTCCTCCTGCATAATAAAATTGATCTTTACCAAAAATGAAAAGGAAAGAAAAGTAATCCTAGAGAAAATACATTGGAGTTCTACTGCATAGGTTATAATACATACCTTTCCATGGTTCTTCCTAAGATCAAGAAATTCAAAAATATCAGCATGCCATGGCTCCAAGTAGACAGCAAAAGCACCTAATTGAACCAAAGGCTAATATTAGGGAAAAAGAAGAAGGTAAAACATAGCACAAGTGCAACACAATACATCTCATTCCACACACACCTTTCCTCTTTCCCCCTCCTTGATCAACATAACGAGCAGTGTCATTGAACACTCTCAACATTGGAATAATGCCGTTAGATGTCCCGGTTGTACCACTGATATAACTACCAGTAGCACGGATATTGTGAATAGAAAGCCCAATTCCACCAGCAGATTTGCTAATCACTGCACACTCTTTCAAGGTATCGTATATCCCTTCGATACTATCTTCTTTCATGCAAGCGAGGAAGCAACTGCTCAACTTCACAAGCAAATCAAGACAAACACACTAGTCAAGCTTCTCTTTGGTAAGAGATTCAACAATTTTGTGAGCTAATCTAACAAGATAATTACGACAAGATTAAATTTTGTTGGTCTTGACGTATAAACAAAGATGTCTTGCTGCAATCAGAGAGCATATAAAATATTTCTATAATGTGAAAACATTGCCGACAAGCATTAAGAAATAGAAATTTCAACTTTCCTCTTATGGATATTATATGCATATACCTGAGGCCTCGGTGTCCCCGCATTAAAAAGAGTGGGAGAAGCATGAGTGAACCATCGCTGAGACATGAGATGATAAGTTTTGACTGCGGAATCAATGTCTTCTTTGTGGATTCCAACAGCAACCCTCATCAACATGTGTTGAGGCCTCTCAACAATCTTCCCTTGAATCTTCAAAAGATATGATTTTTCTAGTGTTTTGAAGCCAAAGTAGTCATAATCAAAGTCCCGGTCATAAATGATTTCACTATCCAGGCGAACCGCGTTCTGTCATGGACCAAAGCCATATCATTATCAAATGAAACCACAAAGTGAGATTATAATCTAGTCAATCGTTTCGTTTCTATGGCTTAATTTTCATGTTCACTTGCATGGATAAAGCTACCTGCACCTTTTGCATCATACCACTTTGTAAAGCATCTTAGGGAATTCGAATATCTTAAGAAGTTGAAATTACCTTGATAATTATATCATAGACATCCTCAGCAATCAAAGGAGCTCTTAATCCAGATTTTTCATCGAAATGGTTATACAAATCCTTAACTCTGCAAGATCATCAAAAGATAAATAGAAAACGAATCGTTTGTATGTACAAATTAACAACAGATCAATCTGCCTTTTTTTTTTTCCGTTCCAACTCAGAAAATCTAGCAAAGGCGAGGCAAGAAAATTAGATCTTCCAAAATTTCACGTTTAATTAATCAACAAAGCACACAGGATCAATTGACTCGCTCACGTTTGTGAAAACGATTTCTTGGTATTTTTGTGCAAATTGGACACCGCAATCCGGGCAGCCAACTGCAAGAAACGAACACACACACAAAATCAGTAACCATAAGTTGATGACGTTAAAAAGAAGGAAAAGAGGTTTTCGAGTTCGGTAAACTCAACGATAGCATAATCGGGATGATCGGTAGTCATGCAAGCCGCGGTCTCAGCCGCTAACTCGTCGAGCTCACTGGTTGTGATACCCTTTTTGAGACCGGCACACACTTTCTGTGCCACAACTACAGGATCACAGTGATCAGGATTTAAACCATAAGTCAGTTTCTTCAACCTCATCGTAATTTTATCGAAGTGGACTGCCTCTTGGCTACCATCTCTGTTGATCACGTACATTTTTCCCCCCCTCGGAGTGCTTGAGAAGGTTTTTCCAATAGTGAAGTGAAGGGATAGGAGAGTTTGCGTCGGGTTGACAATATTTTGTACGTTGTGTCGGGTGCGCTGGAAGCTATTGCCTATTGAATTTTTATCTATGTTTTTTTTCTCATACAGACACACAGCACGGACAGACTTGAGATTTGAAGATTGGCGGGAAAATGTTATGAATAGGGATGCAAGCGGGGCGGGTTGTTATAGGGTACCTGATCATCCAACCCGCTAAAAACCTTATAGGGTCAAATCCTATAGGGTTTTGGGATTAAAAAAAATCCGATAAGTTATAAGGTCGGGTTTTGGGTTTATTATGTAACCCGTTGGGAAAACCCGATCCGGTATAAATTCAAAATATTAAAAAATTAAAAATATTAAGTTATTAAAGCAAGGATCTCATTTATATTATATGTGTGTGAAAGTAAGTAGAAATGAAGTATTTGCATCATTTTATATGATATTATTATCTAAAATTTATTCTTTCAATATAAGTGTTTGTATCATTAATAACTTAAAACAAAATTCTTTCTTTTGATTAAAAAAAAAAATTAAAAATCTTGAAGTCGGGTTCGGTCGGGTCGGGTTATGAGTTCCTTAAATCCTAGCAGGTCGAGTTTTGGGATTGACAAAAAAAACCCTATAAGGTTTTTCTCGGATTTTGGGACACCCATTAAGGAATCGGGTCGGGTTTGGGTTTCAAAAAACCCGTCCCAAACCCGCTCCGGTTATATCCCTAATGAATTGACTCTTTTCTTTTTAGGCCAACAATGGAAACAAACATCCTAAAATGGAACACCTATCTAATATTTTTATTTGCTTGGTCATTTTAGTATTATATTTTTTTTGTTTTCAAACAATATTTATCAAAAAATTACCAATAAAAGAATGAAGAAAAACTTATGAATAGGATAAAGGCAATATAGATATAAAGTATATTTTATTATTCTTCACCGAGAACATATATATATACTACTAATATGGTTGATAGATGAAAGTATTCATACACCAATTTTACCTATCACATCTTACCTGTCAATATATCTAACAATAAAACATTTTTTACGATGTATCTAATATTCCTACACTCCCTCCCAAATATCCAAATATGGCAATATAGATAAAAAGCATATTTTGTTATCCTTCACCAGGAACATATATATACTACAAATATGATTGATAGAAAAAAATATTGATACACCAATCTTACCTATCACACCTTACCAACCAATATATCTAACAATAAAACATTTTTCACAATGCATCTAGTATTTCTACACTCTCTCCTAAGCTAAGGAAGTGATATCCATCATTCCTAACTTGTATAGGATTTCCACAAATTATTGCTTTGGCAAAGATTTGATGAAGATATTTGTTTCTTGATTATGAGATGAGATATGCAATAGCTTGATTCCTCGTTCTTCAATCTCTGGCTTTATAAGATGATAGTCTAATTAAACATGTTTCATGCGCTCATTGTAGATAGGATTTTTTACATTATTCAAGACTAACTTATTATCACTATATACCAATGTGTCTTCAACCTATATGTTTAAACAAATTAATAGTCTTTGTAGCCAGATCACATCACATATCCCTTGAACAATTACTCTATATTCAGCCTCAACACTACTCCTAGCAACCACAAGTTGTTTATTGCTTCTTGACGTCACTAAGTTACCCCAAATTTTGTATAGTATCTAGATGTAGATTTACAATCAGAGTTATCCCCTCCCTAATTAGCATTTATAAAAGCTTCTAAATTTCAATTTTGAGTCTTCTTAATATAGAGACCCTTTTCTCGGAGTTCCCTTAAGATATCTTAATATATGATTGGCATCATTTGAATGATGCTTAGTATGGCTTGACTAACAAGACTTATGGAGTGAGCCAAATCTAGTTTGGTTAGAGAAAGATATATCAATCTTCCTACTATTCTTTGGTGTTAGCCCTTGTCTACAGAAGCATCATCCTTTGGAGCATAACTCTTACAATTGTGTGGTAAGGGTGTATTGAGGGGTTTACACCCCAATCTCTCCATTTCCTTCAAAAGATTCACTATATATTTCCTTTGACTTATGAAAATTCATTTTTCATTCTTGGCCAACTCCATCCCTAAAAAGAATCTTAATTCTTCAAGTTCTTTGGTTTCAAACTCCCTTACAATATTATTCCTTAAACGCACAATCTCTTCCATATCATTTTTAGTAATAATGATGTTATGGACATACACTATAAGGATAGATTTTAAACCATTTGCTCTTAATTTTATAAACAAGGCATTCTCAGTTTGACTCTACTGATAACCTAATCCTAACAAAGTATCATCGAACCTTTTGAACCATGCTCAAGGAGATTGTTTCAAACCATACAAGGACTTGGTTAGCTTACATACTTTGCCTCTATTATTTTATGAAGTAAATCTTAGAGGTATTTGCATGTAAATCTCCTCTTCTAAATCACCGTTTGAAAATGCAGTTTCAACATACAACTAATGCAATGGTCAATCATAATTTGCTGCAAGAGATAAAATGACTCTAATGGAGTTCAATTTAGCTACTGAAGCAAAAGTTTCTTCATAATCTATCCTGTATAACCCTAAGCCACCGATCGAGCCTTGTATCGCTCCATGCTACCCTATGACTTGTATTTAATATTGAATACCCATTTGCTTCCTGCTAGCTTCCTTCCTTCAGGCAAATCTGCAATCTCCCATGTATTATTTTGATACATGGCCCTCATCTCTTCTATGATATCTTCTTTCCAATTTGAATTTCCTATGGCCTCTTGAGTATTTATAGTTTTTTTTTTCACTTCATCTGCTATTGCTAAACTAGTCCTATATTTAGATGATAGATTTTCGTATGTAATATAATTAGCAATAGAATATTTTGCACATGCCCTCTTCTCCTTTCTCAAGGCTATTGGAAGATCCAGAGAGCTGTCCTTTTGTACGTCAATACTTGGAACATTTTCTTGGTAAGAATGGACCAAAGACTCTAACAACAGTGACTGGTCATGGAAGGGAATCTTCGATTGTCTAGTATATACTTTAATAGCTAGTCTCATTTGAGAAATATTTATGTCTTGGGGATCTTCAGGGGTGGATAAGTCTGTAATACCCTCCGGTTGCATAAGACTAGAAGTAGAATGCCCACTAGTAACTTTATCACTCTGATTCAACAACTCACAGGAACTTTCTAGTGAAGAGGGGGGTTATTTTAATCAATTAATTTTTATGCAGGGATGAGTTTCAACAGTTGCAATTCACTTGATTTCTATAGGGTATCTACAGGCTCATATGGAGTGTATATGGATTGAAGGTTAATGAACCAAGGGTTATCGTCGTGATCATGAAAGGACTCTAACTCCCCTTTAATCGATAGGCCAAAATAAGGTTGATTTTCAAGAATGACAAGATCAGAAGTGACATATATATGCCTTAGGATGATAACATTTATACCCCTCTGTGTAGGTGAATACCCAATGAAGACACATTTAATTGCCGTGGACTCAAACTTGTATCTATTTTGTGAGTTATTTAGAATAAACATAGTACACCCAAGGACCTTTAGAGGAAGAGAATTTAATAATCATATATGAGGATATGACTAAAGTATAACGCTAATAGGAGTCTTGAAAGCGAGAACTTTTGATAGGACACGATTAATAAGATATGCAGTGGTTAAAACCGCTTCTCCCATAAACTATTAGAAATTGAAGATGCGAACATTATTGATCTAGCAACTTCAAGTAATTGCCTATTTTTTACGCTTAGCAATTCCATTTTGCTTAAGGGTATAAGGACAAGAGTTTTGATGAACAATACCATTAGAAATTAAATATTGTCTCAACTCATTTGAAAAATATTCTTTTCCATTGTCAGTGTGAAGAATCTGAATATTTTTTTGAAACACATTTGAGACAAATTTATGGAATTGTTGGAATTCATAGCAAATGTCTAATTTTTCTTTTTAAGAGAAAAACCTAACAAACTCGTGAGTGATCATTAATAAAAGTGGCAAACCACTTATGTCCTATGTAAGTTAATATTTGCGTCGGACCCCAAATGTCACTATGTATAAATTGAAAAGGTTTAGAGGTTTATAAGGCTGAATATGATAAGGACATTTTGATAATTTTGCCATAATACAATGTTCACATTCAAAGTCACCAACCTTTTTATTCTTGAACAGGTGTGGATATAAGCGATCGAGACATGAAAAACTAAGATGACCGAGACGTTTATGCCATAGCATAACATCAGACTCACTGGAAATTGATACAAAGGACTTAGACTCTTCCTGTCCCTTAAATGTAGGTCTTCTTCTGAAAAAATAGCAGAGGTCGTCGATCCCTTTAGCATTGCCAATCATTCTCTCCAAAGATTAGTCTTGCAAAACACAATGTGCTGAAGAGCAAACAACTTTACATCCCATATCCCTTACCAACTTACTCACAGACAACAAATTACACTTAAGCTCAGGAACATACATGGTATTGTACGATTTTAAATTTTTTAGATAAATTGTTCCTTTTCCTTGTATCACAGCATTATCTCCATTAGCAGTAGAAATTTTTCCCAAATCACCGCACTTAAATAAAAGTATCAAACAAATGCAGTGAGTTGCACATATGATTAGATGCTCCCATGTCAATAATCTAATTTTCACAACTCAAAACTTTACGAAGAGTCTAACATGTACCTATTGGAGCTATTATAGCAACAGCTTGTTCATTTAACTTACTCTCACTAAGATGCAGTCGGATTTGATCTAAGATCTACCGAAGGAGAATGATCTGATCAATAGTAAAATTTATTATTGGTATTGACCATGGCTAACCTAATTTAGCAAGGTGGACAATCTTAAATTTTGATTATTTTCCCATTACAGTGATTTTATATGTGACTTGACTTGCCATGAAGTCTCCAACACTCCTTTTTCGTATGGTTAGATCGGCAATAGTAGGGTCTGTTTGAATTGTCTGTTTTTCATCTGTATCTGTATCTTTTTTAAAATGATATGTGTAAATATATCCGATTTGCATCTAAATTTTATCTATATTTGTTCTATTTGATCTTTTGATGAGAACTGTCAACATTTTTTTATCTATATCTATTTCTTGATAAATAATTTGTTAGAAAAAAGTTTGAAAAAGTGTCTGTATCTGTCGGAAAAAAGCCAAAACAAACAGACCCGTAGTCATAGCACTATTTTCTTTTTTGCAGCTGCCTCTCTAGTGGGTTTAATCATAATGACCTTTTCTTTCTTTGCTTTTTTTTTTTCTTTTTGAAAAATTATCCCAAAGGGATCGTCTAATGCTTTGATACCATGAAGAAAAACTTATAAATAGGATAAAGGCAATATGGATGGAAAGCATATTTTATTATCCTTCATCGTGAACATATATATACATACTACTAATATGGTTAGTAGAAAAAAGCATTAATACATCAACTTTACCTACCACACCTTACCTCCCAATATATCAAACAATAAAACATTTTTGATAATGTATCTAATATTCCTACAAAAACTAACAACTTTACTCATAAACTAACCAAAAGTATACGATCTGGATATGATACACTATAATATAATATAATTAGCTTCTTTTTATTTAGATACTCAACAAGTAGGTAGTAGATACATACAATTAGAGATGCAACTGGACGAGTCGTTATAGGTTATCCAACCTGTTAAAAACCCTATAGGGTTATGGGACGGGTTTAGAAAAAAATTTTGTTACCCTGTAGGGTCATGGGTCGGGTTCGGGTTGTAGTTATGACCTTATAGGGTCCACCCGACCCGTTACAATTAATAAAAAAAATAGTTTTATAACATCAAAACTTTGATATATCCAATTTTTATTATTTTTACAGCTCTATGATTGTATAATTTTTTTGTCTCATTGAGAATGTCATGCTTTTTTATAATTAAGAAGAGATAATATTCGTATTTATGTTTCTATGCCAATCCTCAAGTAAAGTAAATTCTACTATATTGTGGTACAAATTGATTATCATACATCGAAGATCAATTATCTAGCTAACTGACTTCTTTTTTTTTTATGTGTAGCTTTACCATCAAATGAAAAGAAATTGAAACAAATAAGTAAAATGAAGAATATATCATGAAGACAAGTAAACAAATGATAAATAAAAAGAATGAAAAAGAAAAAAAAGTATAAAAATAAAATCGAGTCAATGGGGCGAGGCGGGTCAGGACCATGACCCTGTAGGGGCGGGTTTGGAAATTACATATAAAACCCTATAGGGTCATGGGTTGGATTTGGTAATCCTATATGGAAGCGGTTCAGCTCGGGTTATATATGATCCATCCCAAACCCACCCCCAGTTGCATCCCTACATGCAATAGTATGATATGATGCACTATATTATATAATAGGGTTAATTAAAAAGAAAAACATTACTTGTATTTGATTAATTTACAAACACATGACATGTGTCAATTTGTTTGTCAAATAAGTAACTTGAGTTTCATACAAAAGTATTATTATAATTAATCACTATTACAAGGATATGTGTTAAAGTCTTATTAATTTTAAAAAATAATTTAATAAAAATATTACTATATAAAATTAAATAAAAAATATTAAAAACATATTTTTTAAAATCATAAAATTGAAAAAAATGTAAAATTAAAATTTTATGACCAATAAAATATTGATATTTGATATTCTAAAATTATAAAAACAATATTGACACTTTTGTATAAAACCTGGGTCACCTATTTGTCAAAAAAAAAAAAAAAACACAAGTCTTGTGTTTGCAAATTGGTCAAAATATAGGTCATATTTTTGTAATTAGCCCATATTAATATATGTGTAAATTTATAAGTATTAAATGAAAAGATAACACCATAGAATAACTATGGGAGCTTCTGCAATCCTATTGACAAGACCATCCAGTTAAATATCTAAACTTTAAAATAAATACAGTAATTAGAATATTAGTTATTTTAGTAGTTTAATCATAATTAGGTATGATATGAGCCATTAAATTGTCGACGGGAGACAGGACCATAGAAGTTTCCAATAACTATTTGTTTACCATCATCATTAAATTTAACTTGTCACTACCACAATATTAATTGTGCAAAATTAATTATAAAAATACCAACTTGAAAATTTTATTTATGGAATGGAACATCAATAATAGTCCGCAACAATATATATGATTACATGATATTTCTTTTAAATAAAAACACTTATCGACTATGGAATCTCATCTTTTCTCCATTTGATTTTTTAATAAACATCAAGCACCTCCAATGAACCAAATGCATTCATATGTATTAGGATATAATTTACTTGTGTGCTTTATTATCTCATGCTTGGCACGTATACTACTAACACTTTAGTTAAAGGGTCTGTTTGGGATTATCTATTTTACATCGGTATCTTTATCTGTATGTGGTCTATTTAGTCTATTTATGAGTAAAATTTGTTTATTTTTTAATTATATCTATTTTTAATAAACAGTCTATTTGAAAACATCTTTGTGCTATCTGCACACAGATGAAACAAACAAACCCTTAGATAATGAGCTAGCAAAGAACTACAATATAAATAGTCCTTCAATTGTAACTAACTAAGCCTGCTAAGTACACATTCTGTTATTATTTTTCAACTACATAACCTTTAATACACCATTTCTTCTTTAATGTCTTGATTGCTAACCCTAGTTAGAAATCTCACCATAGATATTTGTTTCTTAAATGAGAGTGTGGGTTTATAATGAAAGGCGCGGCATGTTGTATGTTAAGCAATGCATTGATAGCTATTGCTTACGAGGTCGAGACTTGAAGATTTGGGAAAATGCTATAAGTAGACTGTTTTATTTTAGGCTAATAATAGAACCATCTATACATGGAAAAATGCCTAATAATTTCCTTCTTTTATTTATATTCTCGGCAAGTAGGTAGATGTAAGAAAATTATATGGTCCGTCATATCATTGCTAGGTTCAAATCTATTTTGACCGTGATCGGAATCGTTAATTTTTTTTACACTAATCTTTTTTATAATCAATGTAATAATAATATTAGTAACTAGTATGATGCACTATAATATATGTGTAAATTTATACTGTAATAACTATGTGTTTACCATTATGTTAAAATAAAAAATTACCAAAATATTAATTGTATAAAATTAATTATGAAAATAGCATAAATAATTGTATTGCTCTCTCTCTCTCTTCCCCCCCCAACCTTTCCCCTTTTTTCACAATAACTAGTGTTGCAGTATTGCCTTCACTAGTAGAGATTACGTACTTGCAAATACTAAAAAGTTTCATGGATCATTTTATAAAACACGAAGTCAAAGTTTTCCAAAAATTTATATAAAATGCTAATAAGTTATGTTCAATTTCGGTTACAATCACCAACATAGACAAAAGCATGTAAAAACTATTCTCTTTTATATGTTTCATTGTTGAATACATGTATGTTTTTATATGCTATACAAAACTGCTAACAAAGGAAAGAAATAACTATTTTACACGAGTTATGCCTAAGATTATGGTAATAAATTAAATGGTCCTAATTAAGTCTTTTTAGCAAATTAAAGACAATCAAGTCAACACCCCCCTTCAAGTTGGTGCATGGATATCTTTCATGCGCAACTTATCTAGTGAGCTATGGAACACTTTGCTAGAAATGTCTTTGTGAGAATGTCTGCTAGTTGATCTTTTGATTCTACAAAAGGAAATTGAACTATCTTCGCCTCGAGTTTTTCTTTGATAAAATGTCGATCTACTTCAACATGTTTTATCTTGTCATGTTGAACCGGGTTATGTGCACACAAAATAGTCTCATGTTTGACTCAAACGAGTGCCTAATTTTTTTTAATAGCTTTTTTAACCAAAGCATCTCATAGAGTCCCTTTACCATACCATGAAACTTAGCCTTTGCACTCGATAACACAACTACTTTTTGTTTCTTACTTCTAATGAGACTAAGTTGCCTCCAACAAAGATAAAGTAACCACATGTGGACTTTTCTATCATAAATGCTTCTTGCCCAATCTGCGTCCCTATAACCATCAATTTTTAAATGATTACACTTTTTAAACATGAACACTTTTCTTGGATATACTTTTAGATACTGCAAAATTCGAGTTACAGCTTTAATATGTTCTTTACTCGGATTATGCATAAAATGACTTACTAAGCTCACGACATAAGCAATATCTGGGCATATGTGAGACAATTAAATTAACTTCCCCATGAACCGCTGATATCTTTCTTTGTTGATAGGTATCTAAACTAAACATTCTCCTAGTTTGCAGTTTTTAAACTAACTGAGTGTTTGATGGCTTATAGTTAAGCATGCTCGTTTTAGCTAAAAGCTCAAGCACAATTTTTCTTTGCAAAAGAAATATTCCTTCACTTGATCAAGCCACCTCAATTCCTAAAAAATATTTCAAACCTCCAAGATTTTTCATTCAAACTCAATTGCTTGATGTTTTTGCAGTATCACAATCTCCTTCTCATCATTTCCTGTTATTATCATATCATCAACATAAATTAAAAGGGCAATGACCAACCTTCCCCGATGCTTCAGTTTAATCCGAATTGCTTTGT
Source organism: Combretum micranthum (assembly GCA_024138025.1). Lineage (NCBI taxonomy): Eukaryota > Viridiplantae > Streptophyta > Magnoliopsida > Myrtales > Combretaceae > Combretum > Combretum micranthum. The sequence continues at coordinate 122,958 of JAMXBD010000446.1, read as the reverse complement.
TTGTACCTGCACTTCTTCATAGCTAAGCTAAACCGTCTAAACCATGCTCTTGGTGATTGTTTTAAGTCATATAATGCCTTTTGCAACTTGCATACTACCCTAGATTATGATGCAGTAAAGCCAAGTGGGACATCCATTTAAACTTCTTCCTCCATGTCCCCATGAAGAAATGCATTTGTGACATTGAATTGATGAAGTGGCCAATCCAAATTTGTGGCAATTGATAGTAAAACTTTAACTACATTTAATTTCGCTATTGGTGAAATGTTTCTTGGTGATCAATGCCATATGATTGTGTGTATCCTTTTGTGACGAGCCTTGCTCGTATCAATCTATTGTTCCATCTGCCTTCTATTTAATAGAGAACACCCATTTACATCCTATTGTTTTTTTGCCATTTAGTAATGTGGTGAGCTTCCATGTGTTATTCTTTTGAAGTGCTGCCATTTCTTCGGTTATTGCATGGGTCCATCTAGGGTCATTCAAAGCCTATTGAATTGTATTTGGGATGTGCTCAAAAGATAGCTTATGCATAAATGTCTTGAGTGGCTATGACATTTTCTCAGTGCTAACATAATTGGCAATTGGATATTACTTCTTTCCTTGCTATGGTCTAGGGAATATCGATTTGGTGGCTTTCCCTTATTGTACCCATGAGGCAATTTACATCCAACAAGAGTATCTTCATTATTATTAAGAGGGACTAAGGGACTGTACCCCAGGATTATTCTCAGGAGTTTTTCAGTTGATATTGAGTTAAGAGGAGATTAGGGTTGTTCTTGTCCTTGTTATGTCTCTACCTCTTCAATTCCTCCTTCTTGCCCATCTTTCACACCATGTTGAGTACCAACCTCTTTATTTTGTCCTTCTTGCCTATCTTTCATGTCATGTTGTTGAGCATTAACCTCTTATTTTCTCCTTCTTACCCATTTTTCACGTCATTTCTTGTCTTCTCATCTTCCTTTATTAAAGGCATATCTTTAACTCTAGTCATTTCCTCATTTGTGTCTTGGAAACATTGCCAATTCTCCCAACAAACATAGTTCATATTATTTTCTTTACCAATCTACACCCCCCGAAGAAAATAATGTGAATTTGCTCTTGAAAGAAATATTCAGTTTTTAGAAATGTAACATCCACTTTGATATGTATTCACCTTATTGCGGATCATAGCATCAGTATCCCTTCTTATGTTGTGCATAGCCCAAAAATATGCAATGAATTGCACACGGGTCAAGTTTGGTCCTTGATTCTTATGAAGATGGACATAAGCCACACATCTAAATATTCTTGGTAGAAGTATAAGGATGGATGGTAAAGGTACATAATGTGCAAGAGATTGTAATGGAGTCTTAAAGTTTAACACTTTGGCGGGCATTTGATTTGTCAAGTAAACTACAATTATGACTACATATATCCAATACCTTCAAGGTGCATTAGCTACTATTAAAAGATACCAAGTTGTTTCTAAGATGTGTCTATTATTTCTCTTTGTGATAACGTTCTGCTATGGAGTTTAAGAGTAAGTTGTTCCGTGGTACAATCCATTCATTTGAAAATATTCCTGCAACTCTTTATTGTCATATTCTCCTCCATTATCAAAACGAAGGACATGAAGTTTAGCAGAAAATTGGTTTTAGTCATAGTGTGGAAAGAGCAAAAAATTTAAGCCACCTCATTTTCATCAAGTAGAGCCATGTCATACGTGTGCAATCATCAACAAAAATCAGAAACCATCTAATTCCTGAAGAAATTGAAATGGAAGCTGGTCCCCAAACATTAAAGTGGATGAACGTAAATGGTGTATCACACCTTTTTTAATTTATTGGGTAGGAACTTGATGACTTTTTAACTAGAATGCAAGTTTTACATTTTAACTCAGTGTCATCTAGATTAGAGAACAAACATGGAAATAAATGTCTTAGGTAGAAAAATAATGGATGTCTCAACTGAAGATGCTACAGCTAAATTTCTTGCTCTTTGTCACACATTTGACTAACATTGTTGGCTTGACTAATATTGAAATCATTCATATAGTACCGCCCTCCTCTTTTAGTGCCACAACCAATAATCTCCTTGGTGAGAATATCCTGAAAACAAGCAAAATTTATGATAGATTAATACACAACAATTTAATTCTTCAATAACTTGTCTAATAGATAACAATCTATTTGAAAGTGCTGGAACAAGTAAAGTATTTGATAAAGAGAACGAAGATGAAATTGCCACTTTTCCAGCCCCTTTAAGTGGATATTTCACACCATTTGCATTAGTGATATATGTCCATCTTGGTTGAGTTTTTTCAAAAAAATCTTGTGGGTCGAATGTCATGTGACCACTTGCTCCCGAATCAATGATTCAAGTGCTATTACCTGATTTGTTTTGTGCAAAAGAACAAAATTTGCTGCACCTGGTGTTTGATTCCATATCTATGATACTCTAGATGTTAAGTCTACAAGTATTGATGAATCTGTTTAGGAGCTTTGTGTTGAAGGGGTCTGATCTCTCATCCTCAAATTTTTAGAAATATATCTCTCCTTCTCTATCGCCCCCTGTTTTTTTTTTTTTTTTGGATCTTTCTGTCAATCCACACAAAAAAAAAGTCATGCAGGTCTTAAGACCTAATGCTGTGATACCATGTAGAAATGGTATTCTCTTTCATACATTTCATTGTTGAATAAATATATGTTTCATAGGCTATATAAAACTGCTAACAAAGGAAATGAATAACTATTTTACATGAGTTTTAGCAAATTAAAGATAGTCAAGTCAATTAAAAAATTAAAGACAATCAAGTTAACAATGTACTGAAATATTTTTCAGTTTAGGACACTTATAAAAATTAATTACTTATTTAAGGTCAATATAAAAAAAATTACCAATATACCACTTCTAAATCGCGATTTAAAAACATGATATACAAAAATTACAATATCGTACCTATATCGTGAAAGGAAGAAGCGATATACGTATTATTTTCATACGTATATCGCGATTGATATTCGCGATATACATGCTATATCACGATTTCTTTAAGCGATATATGTGTATCGCCTTTTACACACGCGATATAGCAATGGTAGTGAAACATTATATCACGTTTGTATATCGCGATTTACATATTAAAAAACATGTTCTGCTTATCAAACGCAATTTTGGTGTGGTATATTGGTAATTAATTTCATTAGAGTTGTATATTGGTAATATTTTTTTACAGAAACTCTAGACATATATTGAACTCACAATGTACTTACTGAAGTAGCATAGAAAGTATTAGGTTGTATTCATTGAGGATCGTTACCATCTACTATACTCACTTTTCATCTATTATCCAGCCAAACAAAAATTTATGTATAGGAAAAAAAACTAAGCGAAGATTAATGCTAAAAGTATATAGATGTTTTCAAGGTAAAATTAAGAATATAAGTTTGTAAATGCAAGAAAGGACTTAATATTTGCTTTATCAAATCTTTATAATGATCTTTTAACAAACTCAAAGAGTTGTTTGTTGAGTATATTTATACCGTCTGATTCACTGAGGTAAGCTAAAGCCCCTCTTAAGGTCAGAAACTTTAGATTTATATCAAATCATTGAAATCTCTTCACAAGCTATTAACAATCTAAATCCACATAAAGATCAAGAATAATTCGACTAAAAACCCATTTTAAGGGATTTTAAAACCCAGTCACAAAAATTTTCACCATCTTTCTCTTAAGATGATTATGAACAACTTCATTAGTAGCCTAGATCTATTCAAAAGAATGATCTCTCAATCTATTCAGTTGAAAATCAAACATGGATCTAAAAGGTGCACTATACATTTAGACCCATGAAGTTAAGTTTTAGTTACTAAATATAAATACAAAGTCAATATTCAATTAAAACACATTTGAAATCACATAAATCAGGTCTTGATTCACAAGCCTAAGTTAAGATGATTATCTCTCCATAGATGTAAATAAGCACAGATTCAAGAGAAATAATATGAAAATACAAATGATATATGGACAGACTAAGCACAAATGGGTCTTGCAAAAAAAACTTCGGTTAAAAAATGAAATTACCTAAAAAACTCGTAATTCTATGATTTTCTCTCACTAAGAATTCTCTCTCTCTACTCTATTCTAGGTTAGCAGAATTTGTTACATATGGTACACTACTTATTGGACGTCTGTACGCGTTTATTTATGCGTGACAGATATAGAAATCATGAAGATTTTATTTACTGACGTGATAGATTATTTATAATGGAATTCATACTTATCTTCATGTGTGTGTGTGAGCTAGCTCATTTGTGACAGGGTCGCTTTTTATGGGTATGATTGCGGGCTCAAAGGTTGGTTGTGATTTCTTTGTAAAAATCATGATTTCGGGCTTAGCTTCAACTGCAGGTGTAATTGTAAGCTTGACTTTTGATGTGATTGATCTTATACTTTGCATTTCAGGAGCGGATGTCTTTAGGTGAACTGCGAGTGAAATTAAAGGCATGGTTGTAGGCGCGATTGGGAATTTTGCCCTATCTTTTGCCCTTGGTTAGGATCTTTGGCAGCCACAATTGAGCCTATCTTTGCTCATTCATATTGTTTTGCTCTAAATCTGATCGTAATCACTTTGTTTCTTCTTTTCTTTATCTTGAAAGTTGAAAAACAACATTTAAAAAATGAAAGCATAAAATTCATAAGAAATTATCTTAAATGATCAAATAAGGCTTAAATTCCTAGGAACAAAAAGAGTACAAAAAACTTATCAGTGGTAAGAGGTGTGCTCGGAGGTTGTTTGGTGTAGCGACTCCAATGCTTAATTTAGTCCATGGATTCACAATGGGGCAAGCATTGATAAGATAAAAACTAACTAGCTAACTTGCCTTCCTTCCAAAAGGGAAGGGCTTTATATAATGTGTGGTTATACCAGAATGGGGCTTATCGAATTGTTTTTGTTAATGTGAATCTCCATCGATAATTGACCTGACACTTAAGATGAAGTCCTGCTTGATGCCTAAGGTGAGGAGTAGTCATCGCATGGAGTGTGCCAAACTGATCATGTCCCTAAGCACCTACTGCACCACAGCAGCGCCCCCCCTGCTGCCCACCACCACCACCACAACAAAAAGCTCAGGCACCCCGATCCTGAGGTAGGATGAGGGTATTTCATACCTACTGGACCTGGGTGAGCTCGTGGAGATTGCTTATCAGGAAGCTTGGTCTCATGGAGGTAGCTTGTGAATGAGCCCGAGGAATTATCTCGAGGTCATCTGCTGATCTCTTTGGTTAACATGTAAGTAGTACCTCGGGTTTCCTCACCAGGTTAGACTTAAGGTGTTTAGCGTGGACCCTTCTTAAGCTGGTAAGACTGGTGATTTCCTAGATCTAAGGGCCCATGTATGACAGCAGTGGACCGAGTAGGCTACGACTTACATTTCACCATCAACAACTAAGAACATTTAGTCCATTTATCATAATCTATATTTATTACTTTTATTAGTAATGTATCATAATTAATTACTTCATTACTAATATCATATCAATAATTAGTGAATATCACTAATTATATGACTTAGTTTAGTAACAATTTTTTATTTTAAAATTATTGCTATGATCTATATTATTAAACGATTGATATTGTTAATTTGATAAACATGCAAATTTACTGTGAAAATAAAATTATAGAATATCAATATTCATGTTAATTTGCTTTTTTATTTCACCTATAGTTTCCCATTGATATATTATTTTCTAATTTATTTTTCTGGGAATAAAAGTTATAAAAGTTTTACGTATTTTTCAAAAAAAAAAAAAAAAGAATTGATATATAAATATTGATTAATAAATATGTTATAATGAAGAGGTGGAAAAAAAACATTCTAACATATAAAAAGCAATGGATCCGGCCCCCATCCATTTAATTTTGTGTCCATCCTTGATCATAAATAATAACTACAATGTGTATATTAGAACTGCTTTTATCTTATTGTATGAAATACCAGTAAAACACAATAATTAGATGACTTGATTTTGTAATTTTTCCTTTTTGCAACTAATATGAGTGTTGACCGTCGAATACCCATACGATTCAGATGTAATTTTTTGATTTAATCTATTTTTGCTGAAAATAAAATTTATACAAATCTCGTTGTATCTTCTTCTTCTTCTTTTTGTAAGTTAATAATTAGATTTCTCTCTTATGTATATAAAATGCAATATAATTAGAATATATAATAATCGAATACACATAGATGATTATAATATCAGCTTAATTATGGTTTGGATCCCTAATTGTATAGTTTTATATTAATCCTGATATCATATAAAATAAATGATTATGTAACAATGTAAGAATTTAACAGGTAAAAATGGTATATTAAATATTGATTTTTTTTTTTTGGACATATATTAAATATTGATTAGACGTTACTATTAAACCTTGTCGTTTGATAAACAGATGAAGGTATAAAAGTTTATATATCCGTTATGTATAAATTCAACACAAGTTCCTTGCATTGTTCAACAGCCTTTTTAAAATTAACACCGACTTCAACTTAATGTTATGAAATGATTGATTTTTGCATGAAAGCACAAAATGAAAGTAATATATATAACATACATGTATATTATTATAAATTTTAAAATATCGGTAATAAAAGTCATTTATAATTTTTTTAAGAGTGATTAGCTCTAAAACATGAATTGCTTTAATACTACTAGTTCGTTCACTTGCCATGAATAGCTATGCATTCCTTTTTTATTCGACATAAAGCTGATATTATGGTGTTTACTTCAAAGGAAGGACAATTCATTATGAATTGCTATTACGTAAAATAATGAATAGCAATTTATGTTTTCAATCCATGAATTATTATTTAATGATTAATTTTTTAATTTTCACATAAATATTCCTATTTTGAAAATAACATTATACAATTATCATTTTTTCTATAATAAATACATGAAGCATTATAAAGATTTTACCTTTTACTCTAACAACTACTTGTTTTACTTTTAACACCAAATAAACATTGTAATAGTCATTACAGCCCTATTACATTCAATTTGAATTAGAATTTGATTCCCTTATTGTTTTATTCAGCGAAGTGAACATGCCATACATTTTTTAAAATATCATAAAACATAACATTTGACGATACACGGATGTACATCCATGTTCCATGCATTACGACCAAGGACCACGGTACTCTATTTTGATTTATAAGACAGCACAGAATGAGACAGGGCTAAGATAGCCACCAATCGTTCATGTTGTGGCGGAAACCGGCTGGTGTGGGTGGATCCACAGCTGGTGATGCTCCTTTAATGTTATCCGAGTAGCACACAACAGCTCGAATCATTTGGGTAGGGTGATGCTGACAAATGGGACATATGATAGACAAAATGTCCCTCATTTTTTCAGCGTCTTTGAATTTCTTAAAACACAACTTATGGAAGGTGTGTCCGCATTCATTCTCGGAAAAAAGAGAAATAACTTGATCCTCATTGTCAAAGGCTTTCGAGCATAAGGTGCAAACTTTGTTTCCAAGCATCCTTGCACTTGTTTCACTAGCTGCAAACAACTCAAAACTAGCCATTGTGAAATGATTTCTAAGAAAGAAACTGAGAGTGAGTCTCGAGCGGGTAATGGAGGTGATGATGAACAGTTATTTATGGGATGGGAGACAGGAGACTTGGGCCATAACAGCAATTAATGGTAATTTTTTTGGCCAAAAGCAATAAACGGTAATTGATCATTTTATTTATTTAATTTTATAGTGATCTTTAGAAATCTGAAATTGTATGGATATTTTGCATGGTGCAATTAATGGTCGACAATCGAATTGATCGTTATATTTATTTTCATATACAAATATGTGACTAATAAATGAATTACAGTAATTGTTGTAAGCTTTTAGGAATCATATGGATTTTTTTTTATTTAAGATCTTATAAGTGATTTGGGAGAGAGAGAGAGAGAGATTATCAGTAGTGAAATTTCCGTTGTGGGAATTAGGGCGGTAAAAAAACTATCGAATCATGAATCGAGTTGAATCGAACCAAAATTTCGGTTTTTTTAAATGGTTCGGTTCGAGGTTCGATTTGGTGAAGAGCAAACAGTTTTCCGTTCTGTTCGGGATCCTGAATCAAATCGTATGGTTCGAACCGAACCAAACCGTTTTACATATTTCAAAAAATTAAACATATTATATTTACTCTTAGTTTTTTTACCAAAAATGTTAATTGTTCTTAAAGTTTGACTTAAATATGTATCATTCATAAAAATAAAATTAGATTTGTCATATTATATTTTAATTGTTAAGTTATCTACAAATAAGATATATTTTAGATTTTAGCCTCTAGTATTCAAACTTATGAATACTTTTTTTTTCCTTTGTCTTACTAATTAATTTACTTCTATTATTTAGTTACCCATTGATTTCGATAATTGATAATATGTTAGTTAAAAGTATACAAAAATTTTAATTTTTTTCTTATATTGGGATAAAGTATAGTATACCATTATAGTTCGAAATAATTAAAAAAAAGGAGACTAGTCATGATTATAATTTTATAATGGATGAAATTCCTTCATTCCTATAAGTTATATATGTTAATTTGGTAAATAATTAATTTTAAATATTGTTGTTTATATTTACAGTAGTGGTGAGAAATGTGTAATAGAAGTTTTTTTATAGAATATATTTTTTATTTTATGAATAGAAACAGTTCGAACTGCAAACCGAACCCTTTTTTTTTTAGTTTAAAAAAATTACAAATCGATCCGTATGGTTAGATTCGAATTTAGAAGAAAAACCGAATCGTAAAATATAGTGTGGTTTGGTTCGATGTAGAACCAAATTGAACCGTCCCATGTACACCCCAGACTAGGAATGTTGTAATATTATGTTATACTAATTAATTAATAATTAGTTATCTAATGATTATAATAATCTTCATGCACCAATTTAATTTGTAGTTTCATATTATAATCATGGAGGTGAATTATTTGCTTGTCTTGTCCTTGTCTAATCGGCTAAACTTACGTTAGCTTAACGACTTGGAGTTTTAGGGTCTATTTGTTTTGGCTTTTTTCGGTAGATACAGATACTTTTTCAAACTTTTTGCTAACAAATTATTTATCAAGAAATAGATATAGATAAAAAAAGTTGACAGTTCTCATCAAAAAATCAAATAGAACAAATATAGATAAAATGCAAATCGGATATATTTACGCATACTATTTTAAAAAAGATACAGATACAGATGAAAAACAGACAATCCAAATAGACCCTTAGATTCTTAAGTAAATGTTGGTTCATTCATATTATAAGTTCACTTCATTTTCTAATTACATTTCATATTACGATAATATATATATATATATATTAAATTATCTATTCTAAATGCAACGAAATGGGAAAAGGACAAACTAAAATACATAATACATGAAAATAGTTATTAAAGCCTAAGTACATAAAATATTATGTCTTCCAGGATCTTAAGAAACTCGGTAAATATTTTATAAAATGATTATTTTATTTATGAGATGTCATAAGAAGGGACCAATCATAGGTACAAGATAGGTGATTATAATTACCTATGTTTATGTGATATTTTTTTTATTGGAAGAAAAATGATTAGTGGAGTGAAATTCTTTACATAATTGATTATCCAAATGATTTATCTTCATTTATATTTCTATATGTGTGATGATCAAGTCATATTGAGTTTTTTATGTACTACTTGTAATTTTTTTTTCATATGCTTCTTATTGAATAATAGTGCTTTTATTAGAAATGTCAAAAGTATGATAGGAAAAACCGTAAAATGCCTTATACAAGTGAAAAGTAATTATGGAATGATTTGTAAATTAAAAAAAAATCACCTAACAAAGTGTTTGGAAAATTTTTCTTTTTATAATTTACCAAATATTTCATTATAAATATTTTAAAAAATTATATTGACTTAACAAGATGACTTTATAAGCTTTTCAAATTCTAATTAATCCAACACTAAAAAGGAAAAATGAAATAAATAAATGGGGATTAAGGCATTTTGTCTCTCCTAAATTGATCCATAATATTTAATAGCACGTAGTAAAAATTATCAAAAAATATAATAAGAAAATTATTTAAATGACATTCCCTTTGTTATCATAATAAATTATTAATTATTTCTATATAAAATATTTGAAGAGCATTTTTATCTTAAACTATTAAAAACTAGATCAAATATTAAACAATGCAAAAAAAAAAAAATTGCATCGCTTTCAATCTTTTGTAAGAACAAAAAATAATACTTTAATTACAAAAGTAAGGTTTGAAACAAACATCTTGATCTAGTGCTAGCAATTTTTGTTATTGTGTTATGTCTCTTGTTCAAGTCTAAACTGGTTCTTGTTTGAAAAACCTCAATTCATAACCCAAACAATTTATACCATACCCCGTGTCTTATGTTGACTCCTCTATCAATTGATAAATCATATAAAAATATATGGACTCTGCCGAATTTAAATATTTTGTATTATCATAGAAAGTTACTATACTAAAATAGTTATTATTTTTAATATACATAGTTAATAAATTATAAATGATATATGTATAAAATTTGAAAACAAGTAAAACAAATAGATAGAAAAGATATGATGGGGCAAATTTTTTTGCAATCATTGTAAAATGTTTGGACATATAGTGCATAGCTGGTTTGAAATTGTGGGGTATTATGTATGATTTAAAGGTCCAAAACAACAATGAAACAATCTCAAAGTTGCAGCATCCATTCACCTGCAAGATGCTTCGTTAGAGCCATAAATTTGATGATTGCTTGAAAATACCAAAGACACTAGTGAGCACAAACAAGATGAGTTGATGGCGGAGGTTTACCAAGAGGTAATGAAGGCTCTAGTGGAAACACAACATGAAGGGCAGAATATTGTAAATTTTGTTGGTAACATTTCACTTTAACTTGTCATTTTTATAATGATATGTGTAAGTGGATCATAGATATAAGAGCTACATAATATATTGCTCATTTTGTCTCCATAGTAACTCTTCTTATATTGAAATATCCTCTAGCACTTGCTTTAGATTAACCTCTAAAGCTCTTGAATTGCCCATTGAGTGGGCTTGCAAGGCCTTCTCTATACCCCTCAATCTAGCCAAAATTCTTTTCTTTCTTTTTTTTTTTCTAAAAATGGTTCCATAAACTTCTCTACTCCATTTGTTGACTACTTGAAAAGTGAGATTCTGTAAGGCCCCCTTTACATCAATCTAATTATTCCAATTGTTTCCCATAAAATTATTCTAGTCATTGTGAACCACCCAATGAGTAATAAATTGAAACTCTTTATTAAAATATCATTCATTCAATGGATCATCGGAATGACCAAAAATGGTCGGTGGTCAAAACTAATTTTTGCTAAATGAAGCTCCTTAGTTTAAAAAAAAAAAAAAAAATCTAGACACCTTCCCTTTGTTACTACATGAAGGCATTAAAATCTCCCGATATTAACCAAGGTAATGAAATTCTTTCTCCCATTTGGAAAGATCTTTCCAACAAGTTACGAAGCCCAACGTTTAGACTAGCATAAACTACGGCTGAGAAAAAAGAAACTCTACCAAGCAAGCATTAATTCATATGAATAAAATGAAGATTATTTTGGATAATAGATACAAAGACATTACTTCTTTATCTAACCTAAATTCCTCTAGTAAACCCTATTACTTTGACTCTATGTGACCATTCAAGGTTTACTTTACAAATAATCTTATCTGTGCTAACACTATTCACATGAGGTTAAACCAACACCACCATAGAAGGTTTGTATTGGAACAAGTAAGATCTCATAACTTGTAGAAACTTCTAATTGTTTACCCCTTGAAAATTCTAGACGGACATTTTAAAATCCATAAAAAAAGATACAAATAAAAAAAGAGGAAACGTTGGCTTAATCTTTTGCAAGAAGCTACATCTTCGCCGTCTCTCCCTCCATGATCATCAAATTTGTTTCACCATTAACATCTAAGTTTTCTTTGTGGCCTAGAATGACATCCACAATAGATTTTGCAGCTACTTGTCAGATTGCCAAGCTATTTCCTTTAATCAAAACTTGTTTTCAATAGTAATGATTTCCTTTTCGTCATGCGCCTTCTAGGTAGTACTTGTGTTGCGAATAATGGAATTCACTATTGATATGTCAAAAACACCATTCTCCCTTGGTTTGCTTCAATCGAAGCTTGTTCTTAATAGTAATAACTCCTGTCACGAGCCTTTGAGGTAGTACATGTCTAATGGAGAATAGGATTCATTGTTGACAAAAAAAAAAAAAACACTATTCTCCTCGAGTTTGGGCATAAGGGGAGTTCTAACCACCGAATGACATGTTTTGTGTAAAATAGGGCATGGATATTGAGTTGGAGAATTAACATCATCTACTTGAGCTTTTGAGGAATCTTGACCCATAAAAAGCAGGTTAAAAGTCATTAGGATAACTTGTTGGGTCCCCTTGTGTTTCCCACCCTTAATTGGCTCACTAGTAACCTTTGGCATGAAATTCTTCTTAAAACTTGACTACTACATTGACCTTGTTATTTCTCTTTGCTTTATTCATCCTATTTTTCTCACTGGCCAGACAACACTCCAAAACTACTTCCCTATTCTCATTATCGTGATTATTGGCATGAATTATCTCTATACTAGTACTAACCATATCCTCTTTATTATTAACCATTAAATCATTTCCTTTATCCTCACAATCTCTAGATAAATTAGCTTGGGTATCACATTTAGTTGCTTCTAATTGATGGCATGCTTATTTCCTTTCCTAGACCTTAGATTCCCACCTTCCTGATTTGATCTTCTCCATCCATGGCGAGATGTGTACATCCAATGGCTAGGAAGCCCCTTTTTTTTGTTTCCTTTTCCGAGCAACTTTTACTTTTAAGGCCATACTTCCCATGGATATAACGTACCATAAGGAGATCCTCATATCCTACCTTTTTTATGCATTCATCGACCATAACGTGAGAAATAAGAGGTTTACAAAGATCTAGTTGAACTACTGCTTACGCAAATTTTCCCTGCTAAGCCTACTCTGTATTGTAATCCACTTTCGTAAAAGTACCCAATACCTAGAATATAGCTTTAATCACACTTTTGTTATAATATTATATAGGTCAACAAGGAAATCACACCCAAGCAATAACATATCTAGAATGCTTTTCCATAGTATTGAAAGATGATGTCCATGATTGCACCATGAAATAAGGACCAAGCATCACCCAAAGACCCCCATGAAAACATTAAAATAATCTTTAGAATTATTTAGCTTCATCACACAATCTTAAGGTCTTAATCAATTTCCTCAAACTTTAAATTCCAGAATTCAAAAAACACTCCTCCAAGCAGACATCATCTTTAACAAATGAGACGTCTCTTTCACTAGCGATAGAATCACTGAAACCATTCCCCCTCCTCCTCATTACGTTATCTATCTCATCAGAGTGTCTCGAAAAAGATAATGAAGAAGGTTGGGCTCTTCAAAAAACACTCCAAAAGCAGACATCATCTTTAACAAATGAGACGTCTCTTTACCAGCGCAATAGAATCACTGAAACGATTCCCCCTCCTCCTCATTACGTTATCTATATCATCAGAGTGTCTCGAAAAGATAATGAAGAAGGTTGGGCTCTCTCTTCAGCCTCTCTATTACGTACCTATTTGATAGTGTGATCTTCATCAAACAATTCTGACAGTGGTTTTGTCACGCCGAGGGTACCCTAGTAGAAGTAGACAAGTCACACATGGATATCATCACTAGATTACCTTCGGAGAGTGACATATTTTCCAAATAACAGGATCTTTTAGTTGCTTCGATAAGAAATGATAAATACATGTAAGAAATAAATTGGTAAATAACTGTCATCTTAATCATAAAGTATCATAATTTATTACAAACCATGTATTTTTTTTTTTTTTTTGAAATTCTCTACATGTATAACTGATAAGAAAATACTAGCTAATCTATTCTAGTAAAATATAAACCATTAATCCCAAATAAAACCATAGGCTTCCAGCTCCTAAGCCCTTACCGGAGCCATATTCTTGGAAGTAACCAACCAAGGTCGAAGCGTAAACTTGAAAATGTTGTAGGAGTGTGAGCGAAACCACAGCTCAGTGAATAACCAGACATATTACACACCAAACAAGTTATTAACAAATCGTATGTAATGCAATCACTCAAATATATGTTCAGATACAAGCTTGGATGATCTAGAATCCAAACATGAAAAAAGATTTACGCCTATTTATTTTTATGACGCACCTGCCCAAGAGAGACTAAGTTTACAGGAAAATCAACGATTCCTCGTCTTAGGGTTATCACTTTAAATTTAATAACTGCTTTAATTGACCATTTCATGTATCCATCCTTATAAACTCCCTAAGTATTAATCATTTCAAAGCGATACTAAGGGCGGTGTTCTTTGTTACCACTTAGTTCCCGTAGAACCGACGGAACAAAGAAAACTTTGGAATAACTAACACTTTACAAAAAGAAAGCATTAATAAAGAACCGAAATATTAATACGTAGCAGGCTATCACCTGTTTATATGTACAATAATGCAGTACGTGCAATGCATGACTAGGTTATTTTAATAAGTCAATAGTTCTTATTTAGTTTCATGGTGGTCATACATTACACACAATAATCATCATACTACTTCACATCATCATACCACTGTATTATTACTTTTGTAATGGTACATTAGCAATCATACATTCAGATCAAAACATTTCTATCAAAACATTCATATTATTATCTTTGCATTACATATTCAGCTAATTACAAGCACAAACAGTATAATATGGCTGAATTACTCACTTGCTCATGTGACTAGTCATAGTAATTTGTCGGAAGGTCCTCTAGTCACCTATGGAGATGAATAAAATATTCATCAATATAACATAGATTATATAACTAAACTCCTATATGTGTCTAGCATCCTAATTGGTATTTGGCTCGGTTTCTATTACTTATTTTGGTCCTTTAATGGTCTTATGCTAATAATTATCAATCGATCTTTATTTTCATGTAGCTTGTCTTAGTCTTGCTTGATATTTATATACATTTATCTGGTATTCAAAAAATTGATATTTAACAAGTTTATATTTTATAGTTATTATTACTATTTTTATGTTATTCTCTATCTGACTTATTATAGTAACTCATATTCGTTTATTATTGTTTAGTGTCGTTGTGTTTCTCTTAATCTACTTCATACAATTATTTTTGCAATTTTAGAAGTCACATTATTCATAAATTTAGCTCATTTTAATTTCCATTCTTACCTATTTATCTATATAAAACAAATATTTGATAATTATAGTTGTTAATAATACTAAATATTTCCCTATAATTCTAGGGTTTTAGAAGTTATCAAATATTAATCATATTGTTATTTTAAGTGTTTGTATTCATTTATCTACTTAGCAAATTGTGTTTTGACACACATATTGTAACAACCCGATATGCTACATTCTCAAATTAAGCACACCAAGTCCCCAACCACGTATAACTCTTACGAATTATACGTAAGGTTGTCTTAAAAGAAGGTGTCTATGTTGAACATTGCTATTCAATTTTAGATTGTGAAATCATTTGATTAGATTCTGGCAACAACTGGATTTAGCAGCAGAAATAAATTTTATAAAACAATTTATAAACTTACAGACATTTCAAAACTTCCACTCTTCTTAAATGGAGAATTATTAGATTAAACAAAGCTTTGCAAAAGTTAAATTACAAAACATGAGCTCTACTATGCCCTTTAAAGAATATAACAAGTTTATATCATAAATCCAGCTCTCACTAATACAAAACAAAAAGAAATAAAACAACTAACTACATCCATGCTCCTACTCACTTCACTCATCCACAAATTCTCTCCGAATCATCACAAATGCCCGAAACCCGAGTCAAGCATCATCAATAGCAACAACATCATCATATCATCATCTTATCATCCATCATTACCAACATCAACAAGAACTCATCATCATCAACTTCATCAACATCGTCTTTATCAACAACAAAACCTATAAAAAGAATAACAACAACAAGAATGAGCCGAAGCCCTGTACACAGTAACACAATCACACATGGAGTGACACACGAGCTTAACTAAATGCAAAATGCGACAATCACAAGTTATTATCTTTCTTTAAAGTAAACAAATCAACACGGGAGTATTCAAACTCTGGGTATCAAGGATCTAGTATCACGTCCGCCTCCCTAAGCGGTCCCTACTGTTCATATAGACTAGTCAGCCCCACCTTCCGGCGTAGCCCGTAAAATAGGGGATCCTGAGTAACGTATCACGATGCTCAAGGGGTTGATATAAGTAGTTCGGATACTTATATCTCCTAGATGATATATCCTTAAAGAGAAATAACATTTTAGGGTTAACAGCCGTTACATAACTTCACTTATCTTAGTCCATAACATCACTTAGTCCAACTGTTATAAACATTTGAACTAAATCATATTATTTCATTCCAAGCTTAAGCAACGTTACGCCGATACCGTTTTCCCCATCAGTTACCCTCCGTACCACTTAGGAAAGTCTTATCAAAAGACAGGGGTGGCCTAAGCGCCTAATCTACCGTGCCCCTAATCTGAGCAAGGTGCTACTCCCCGACCGGATACTGATCTGCCATCTAGGCCAGATACGGATTTAAATAGCGTAAGAGACATCCAATTCAAACAAAGGTTTAAGTTTTTCTATATTAAAATTTATTAAAGATATGCCTATCCTAAGCAAAGAACAAACACATTACTGCGTACCTTGAATATGGAATCCATACATAGCCTCAAAAGGAAATTTCAGAAGATAATTCAGAAGATAAATCAGATATCCACTTCTGTTAAGGAAAGAGTTCGTATAAGAAACTAAACTAAACATCCACTTCATCAAAATCATTTAAGAACTTAAGCTATTTATCCATTCATCTTAAAATCATTTTATTAACCCTATTTGATCAGACACTAAATAGGAACCCCACTATAGCTGCGAAGATTGCCCGCCAAAATATGGACAGTTCTCCTTTGTCTGTCAAAGAATTTCTTTTCTTTGTTTATAGTGTTTTATTAAAAAGCATTAATAAAGAATTCATAAACCAAAAACATTCATTTTCCAAGTAAAACACATTTGAAACAACATATTCCCCATATTATTCAAGGATCATCCTAATTCATTCATCTAAGCTAATTAATAGCTATTAACCCATTTTAGCTTAACATTAGCCAAATTGATTAGAATTAGTCATTTAAGTCATTTACCAAGTCAAATGGATTAACCTTAGCCATTTAATTCAAAAGCCAAGCCAAGTGGATTAAGCTTAAGAAATCTAGTTCATTTTAGTTTAATTGAGTTCATTAAGTCAAACTCATTAGAATTAATCATTTAATCTAATTACTAAGCCAAAGTAATTACTAACCAATTATTTTAACTCATTCAAGTTCATTTAGTCAAGTTGAACTTAGATTGTAACTAGATTCATTTATGTTAAACTCGCATATTTAACTCAATTATTCATTAAATCTATAAATCTATCTAAGTCATGTTGAATTATATCACTAAATCATCATTACAATCAATATTATTTATTATTTCATTTTAGGTCAAAATATCCATTTGTCCAAAGTAAACACATATAAAACAATCTATAACAAGTTTTTAGCTTAGCTCGAAAAATGTATCAGTTGGAAAGAATTAAAATTTAAGTACTGATACTTTTAGAATTTGCAAAAACTCAAAACATGAAAGTTGTAGATCTCTTTCTTATCTTTCCAACACAACTTGAATCATCTCAATCGGAGATTGGATAAAAAAGTTATGGCTAAAATATGAAGAGGTTGTAAAACTGGGAAAATTCACAAAACCAACACCGGTATTCAACGCCGACGGCGTAAAAGTTCAAATTTGCCAGCGTTAGAGGTCCACCAATCTGGTCACCGAATG
Organism: Combretum micranthum; assembly: GCA_024138025.1. Classification (NCBI taxonomy): domain Eukaryota; kingdom Viridiplantae; phylum Streptophyta; class Magnoliopsida; order Myrtales; family Combretaceae; genus Combretum; species Combretum micranthum. The sequence goes on along the minus strand of JAMXBD010000446.1, from coordinate 104,952 downwards.
ACTCCCCAATACCGCCAAATTTTGCATGTGCGCCGGCAGCGTAGAATTCAACACCGGCAACGTTGAATGCCAACGTACATGCATTACGCTGCTATTAAATTTCCCCTGTTTTCATCTTGCAAAAACCATTTGTTCAAAATGTTTCAAACTTCTCCAAATTCATTTCAAGCTTCTTAAAACTTGTTATTTGATCTTACTACAATCTAATAAACACAAACTCCCACTTCAATTCATCAAACATCACTATAATAATCATAAACAACTTCAAACCCCAATTTCACTATTTATCTTCTTCCTCAATAAACCAACTACACCATCATAAACTTTACAAATACAAACTTAAACAACACTTCTCAACTCAATTCAGCATTAACTCATCAATTACAAATATAAATAACAAGTAAAAACAAAGAAAAACTAGAAATAGAAAACTTAGCTTTTAAAGAAAAGAAGTCGAAGCTTCATCCTCTAGCTCGGTTTTCTCTATCTAGTTCATCTCCTAATCTTGATTCATCCTTTAGTTGGCTTTGATCTTGAGATTTAAGTCTTGAATGTGGAGAAAGAAAGAAAGAAAGAAAGAAGAAGAAGAGGGAAACGAAGAAAAATAAAAGGGAAAGAAAAGGCAGCCAAAAGAATAAAAGAAAAGGAAAATATATAGCTTAAAATTTAGATATTTTAGAAATAGGGTATAGGTTTAGAACTATCATATTAATATCTATAGTTCCAGAAGTATTTAGAAGATGATTTTAGAATCGATAGGTTATAAATTAAGATCTTAAAATAAGAACTTAATTTAGGAATTTAATTTGGATACAAAGATATTTAATTTGAGTTCGGGTTTAAGAACTGATATTTTTATTCAAGCAAATGAACTCAAATTTTACTGAGATTTAGATATTAGTGTTTAGGCTAAGAATCAATGATTTAGGAATTCTCTAAACACTTTGATGACATGTTTAGGGAATTTGAAACTCAAATCTCAATTAATAGCTAATTAAATTATATCAACTTGTCTAATTAAATCCTATAATTCATTTTAGTCATTTAATCTATCTAAACTCAATTTCTTATCTTGGTGAAGATTTGGGATATTTCACATATATATAATATGTTTATTAGCATTTATTATATATATATTTTCTGTTTGTATAACACAAACCTCTCATAGGAAAAACATGGATATACGCCATCGACATTGAAACCCAAATGCCGACGTTCTTAAGTTTTATAATTTTATTTTGTATCAGGTTGCGCTGGCTTGTAAGCCGCTAGCTTTCCCATGTACGTGGGACTATACACTATCGGCGTGTATCCCCAATTAGTCGGCGTTCGTTCATGTTATGTAAAAATAAATTTTACGTAGCTTTTGTTTCAGTGTAAGCCATCTCAACACTGTCGACCTACCTTTGTGAGCCGCTGGCGTTCAACGTCTACACTGCCAGCGTAGGAACAGTGTTGACTCTATTCATCATCTTCTTCAATGAAACAATTCATATTTTTTTAATTTTCTACATTATAAACATTCTCAAATCATTCTTAAGTGTTTTGGTATGATATATATTTATATATATCAACTCATAATGCATCAACATGTAAGTGATCTTAAATTTTCAAATTTAGAAAAGTATAACTAGGGTTTTTGAATTTTACCTTGTTTGAGCTTGTTCGATGTAATTCAAAACTTGTATTTGGTTTGGTAATGATCCTATGATCATCAAAAGTCAGCTTAAATTATTGTTTTGAACAAACAACAAGCCAAAACAAAATCAACTTACCTTGTTACCAACTTGAGCGTTTTTGGTGTAGTTTTTCTTTAATCCGAGCTGGGGTGTTTAGGAAGAGTTGGGTTATGTTTCTAAGTTGATTTGGTTGCTAGTTAGGAGTTTGTTTGATCTCGAACTTTGAGAATAAATGAATTTTGTTTGCTTGCATTTTATGTTGCTTAAATGTATATATATATAGAAGAAAAGAAAGAAGAAACGGTTGCAATATTGGTCTTCCCAGAATTGTTTTCCTAGTTTCATAAGTGTGTGTAGTATGTATTATTTAATACATTAATTGTGTGCATGTGCTGGCCACATTGCATTGCTTGTTGTGTGCAAATGTTGACTTAAAGAGTCAATTATTGGATCAAGTTGATGATATAAATCATCTTGCAAAAATCAAGACATCCCTAACCGTGGATTAGAAATTGCAGCCATGATTTAAGGAAAATAATACAATTATAATTAGTTGATAATTATATAGAGTTTAGGGTATTTTATTAAGTTAAACGGGTATAAATTTATCAAGCATTTGAGAGTTCTTGTCTAAAAAATATGTTTATAGGGTTCTACAAAATGTTTAGATTGTCAAACAATACAACTTTAAGTTTTAATTTTACGCGATTAATTATTTTTAGAATTTTATCTCCGCGATTAGGGTTTTACAAGCTTAATAGGTCAATTTTTGTTTTAGGCTCTAATAGCTTAAGAATACTCTAACTAGAACAATAGTGTGATCCAAATATTTATTTGAAGTCTAGATTATTAGTTATACATTTGTTTATTTTTATTGTGTATTCATAATCCTGACGGATCATCTTTAAATTATCGTTTTCTAACCATAAGCACTATCGAATATCTACTTTTCAATAAATTTGAAATCTTAGTTAGGTTATTTCTTCATCTTAGGTTTTTGATACCCACTATAAAATCTTATTAGTAATCTTAAATACTATCTAGATAACTTTGTTTTAGGGTTTGAAATTGTATACAAGCTCACTTCTACTTGTGGTTTAATTCTAAGGTCTTCATTGAGTCCTATATTATCATTTTATTTTCTATTTTTATATTTTCATCTGTTTCTATTTGTATAAAAAATCTCGGGGTTTACAGGTTCCTTGGTGAGAGACGTAGAGAGCATTATTTTAGCCTTGTGGTTAAGCTCATAGAAATTGATTTTACTTTGCTTTTATGTTTTTATTTTATTTTGTTTCTTTTTCAAAATAAAAACCCTTATTTTCAAAATAAAACCCTTCATCCTTACAATTATAACTTCTTTTTAAAAAGATAACTACTACTCCTTCTTACCTAGAAAGAATTTTTCTTTTTTCAATAGTTGAATATTAATATTTTACAAAGAAAAGATTTTGGATCTTTCATGGTTATTATTAAATTTGCACAAGCAATGCATGTGCAACATCTGCTAGTAATTTATAAAGACACCAGTCCTTTTGCTTTAATAATAATAAAATCTATTATGTAAAAGATTAATGTCGCAAATGAGGACTAATTTTAACATAATATATAATTAGTATGACTAAATTTTGACAAAAGATGCAATTAGTATCTGTATGGTGGGGTCACTACAGCTAGTCGGTCACATGTGATAGACGTGGTGATCAACTTGAGAGATGTCCTAAACTGATAACACGTGTAGGATATCGCAGAGAGAAGCATGAGAGGAGGAACAGACAAACTTAGTTTCTCTAGTACGCAAGTGTAACTGAAGATCAAATAGGATAGATTCGATCATTCTTAACTCGTTTTTCGTAGAATATGTATTTTGATCTTTCCGGAGCTATTTCAGTAGAATTTCTACATTGCTCTTGATCTTAGCAATGCACGGAATGCCCCCAAATAATTGGATAAGCATCTTATTTATAGATGTTGGAGGGTAGCAATAGCCGTTGGATGAATCTGGATGGACGGTTGAGATGAAGTATTACTTGCAACCATTGGATCTCTTTCATGAATTTGACGGCCAAAATCCACCATTCTTTTATGTATGTGGGCCTGAGCTTTGGATATGGGCCTAGAATAGAATGAGGGCTTTTATAATAAAATGGAGCCCATTTTCTTATTAAAATAGCCCATCTCTAGTATAAAATAGAAAAGGCTCATTTTATTCCAATAAGCCCTATTTCAGCCAAATGAAGCCCAATTAACCCATGAAGCTATTTTTAAAGTCTACTTTTTGCACACGAGAAACCCGAATAAGGCCGAAAACGAAATAAACTAGTACGTCGATCCCTGTTCCGAGCCTATCGAGCCAAATCTCCCTACTACATCCCTTATTAGACTCGATCTTCTAAGCCCTGTCACTAGCCTTGAAGATCGGCTCATGGCATTAAATTAGATCAAAAGCCTAATTACCGAAATGACCCTCTATAGTATCAAAATTTCAAGTTGATCAATTTAGTTTCTAAATTTGAAATTGATCACTTTAGTAATTGAAAGAACTTTTTGTGCATGCTAACAACATGTTGTTGAGTTTCTTTTTTTTTTTTTAATGTATTGATCAATTTTCAAAGTTTTTCATGTATGAAATTGATATTTTTCAAACTTGAATGCTTTTAAATGTCTTTTATATGAAAATAATGCGTTTTTTTTAAATAAATACGAAAATACGATAAAAAATATTTGGAATATAAGTATCAAAGGAGTAGTTGGAAGTCACACCTTTGACTATGGGTCTGTTTGTTTTGGCTTTTTTCCGGCAGATACAGACACTTTTTCAAACTTTTTGCTAACAAATTATTTATCAAGAAATAGATATAGATAAAAAAAAGTTGACAGTTCTCATCAAAAGATCAAATAGAACAAATATAAATAAAATTTAGATGCAAATCGGATATATTTACACATATCATTTTAAAAAAGATACAGATACAGATGAAAAACAGACAATCCAAACAGACCCTATATTAAAGAGGCTGCGTGCAGCACGCATTCCTAAGGGTGCAAATGAACCAAGTCGGTTCACAAAACTATTCAAGCTCAGCTCGATATTTACTCGATTTCGATTTGAGAATAGTCAAGTTCAAGCTATTTGAGTAGTTTATCGAGCTGAACTCGAGTTTAATATATTTAGCTGGATTAGCTCGCAAGTCTAATTGAGCTTTATTAAACTCGAGTTAAGTATATATATTAATCGAATTCAATTGAGTATAGGTATTAATATTAACTAAATTAAAATTAAAAATATTTTCTTAATAAACTGATTTTAAGCAAACTTAATCGAGTCAAGCTCAAACTTATATAATGTTATTCTGAGTCGAATTCGAGCTTAAAATTTTAAGTTTGATCGAGCTCAAGGCTTGAAATTTTGAGTGGAGCTCAAGCTCAACACTGTACTGTCTTGACTTAACTTGTTTGTGGCCCTACGTACGCCCTCCTTTTATTTATTTATTTTTTATAAGAGGGTGTAGATAGAGATGCAACTGGACAAGTTGTTATAGGGTACCCAACTTGCTAAAAACCCTATAGGGTTATGGGATGCTTTGGGAAAAATTTTTATGACCCTATAGGGTCATGAGTCGGGTTCGGGTTATAGTTATGACCCTATAGGGTTGACTTATCCCGTTAAGATTACTAAAAATAAAATGCAATTTTATAATATCAAAACTTGGATATATCCATCTTTTTTATTATTTTTATAGTTCTATGATTATATAATTTATTTTTTTTGTCCAATTGAGAATGTCATGCTTTTTATGATTAATAAGAGGCAATATTCATATTTATGCATCAATGCCAGTCCTCAAGTAAAGTAAATTTTACTATGTTGTATTACGAACTGATTGTTATACATAAAAAATCAATTGTTTAGCTTACTGACTTTTTTTTTTTAATGTATAACTTTATCGTCAAATGGAAAGAAATTAAAACAAATAAGTAAAATGGAGAATATATCATGAAAATAAGTAGACAAACGATGAATGAGGAAAAAAAAAGAAAAAAGTGTAAAGACAAAATCGAGGTCAACTGGGCTGGGCGGGTGGGTTGGGATCTTGACCCTGTAGGGGCGGGTTTGGGTATTACACGTAAAAGCCTATAAGGTCGCGGGTTGAGTTTGGCGCGACCCTATAGTGAATTGGGTTGGGTTCGGGTTTTATATGACTCGTCCCAAATCCACCTTGGTTACATATCTGGGCATAAATGCGAGGCACACCCTCTTAACATTACAAAGAGAGTATGTTACACTCCCCCTATTATAAAAAAAAAAAAAAAATTCATCATTCCCACTCATCCTACAAAAACACATTTCTCTCTTGCATACTCCTCTAGAGATGTGATTACGTCACTCCACTCACTTCCCAATTTTAGATCTTTGTTTTTTAATGTAAATTTCTCATTTCAATCTTCTATTTTACTTATTTCACGTCGCTTTCGCCCCATTGTATTCAAAACTCTAATTGAAACCCTAAGTTTTTCCTTCGAACTAGATTAACTAAATTTTGTGACTTTTATTAGTAGTCTTCCATGCTAATGTGTTATATAAAACTAATCGTAGCAGTGTGTTTGGATGCATTGTGAAGATTCAATGGTTGAATTAGTTCTTTGGTTCATGCATACCAAGTGTTTAATAAAATGTTAAGTAAAAAGTAATGGATATTGTGTGAGTGTGAAGGTAGGGTAGTGTGTGGGAAAGGTTGAGAAACCTTAGAAAAGTTTAAGAAATTGCAAAATAGTGTATCGCATTCAATCTTAATTTTCAGTTCTTGTCATTATTTAATTGCAAGCGCTAACTCCATAGGTCTGCAATTACAGATTTTCTTCACTTTATGGTGTATACCCATGGAAATATTGTGATTGGATCGCACGGGAGGGAGTATGACAAGCCTCCATTGAGAGTTCATATGAAGATAGATGTCAGTTTTTGATAGTTTGTTAGTAAGATATATGTTAGTGTTGGTGTAGATCCAAGCATTAGAGGCATTGAAATATTACACAAGCGCCCTTACTATATGCCAAGTAGGCTATGTACATGCTTGTATCAATCATTGATGATGAAAGTGTTAGGGGATCTATTGACACAAGCTAAGGAGTAGCTTGATACAAGAGTTATTTGTGTAGATATTTGGACAATCAAGTAGTTCTTAACACCATTGTGCATCAAGGGTGAATCTATCTTCACAAAGTGGTTTAGACTTGCAGATGTAACCATCGATTAATGTACCAACAAGTGTTGATGTAGGCATCCAAGCTTATAAGGAGCCACCTATTGGGTTTGTCTAATAGGCTCATGCAAGTCCACTTCTATATGCCCCTCCACTAATGGCCTACTCACCGATGCCTGTTGAGGAATATGGGTCCATGTTGGTGAATGAGTCGAGAAGCAGTGATGCTTATACATAACCCTATATCTGCTGATGAAAATTAGGATGGTACTTACTATGTTGATTAAGATGTGGATCTTAGTGCAGATGAGTAGAGTAATAGTGAAGTGATGATGAGGTCGAAGAGGGTAGCTAATCTAAAAAAACGCCCCCACTAAATTGCCAATAGCATAACCAGCTAGTTATATTGGAACACAAAGTGGTAATGGTCCATCCCAAATGGTCGCTGTTAGGGATGAAATTCCATATTTCAATGATGGTTGTGATGGCGGATACATTACTTTCGAAGAAAATCTCAATATCATGAGTAGTAACATTCAAAAAAGTGATGACTAGGTAAAATGTATAATGTTTAATACAAAGGCCGACCTAATCCACTATGTAAAAGTTTTTCATGTGAAAACCCATTGGAATTTCTAAGTGCATGAATGTAGTTTTGCTGGATCATTATTGTTTGAAGCTGGGATTTATTAGTAGGATAGTGTCTTGTTGGGTTAATACATGGATATCATTTTGCTTGCAAAAGTTTACATATATTTTTGTTTACATTGGTGATATGTTTAGTAAATAGCTTTATGTGGCATACATGCCATTTTTGGATCATGAAAAGATGCATCATACGTGCTTTTAATCACACACGACATTTACATTCTGTATTTTTTTTGTATTTCTTATTTATTTAAAAATACATTATTTTCGTCCGAAGGCCTCAAATATCCAATTTTCTCAAAGGTAGATTCTCCCTATGCAAAATAACCATTATTGTCAAAACTAGTTTAGACCAACCGATTTAACCCGATTCGATCGAAATCGGCACTAATATTGGACCATGTATTACTTAAAACTCGTCTTTGTATCGAATTAGCGAGACCCTGGTTGACCCAGTTGACTCGGATGTCGAACTAGGTTGAACCCAGAAACCAAGTGTTCCAATCAAACTAGTTGACCTAAGCCGAAAAAAACGAAAAAAATTGTAAAAATTGAAATATTTATTTATATTTTATTATAAATTTATAAAATATAATCATTATATCATATTTATTTAATAATTAATTGATAAATTTAATCTAAATATATATTTAATTTAGTAATGTTATATATATTAATTTTTTATAATTAAATTATCACTTATGCTTTTACTTTTTATGACCCAGTTTGATACCCCCGGTTATGACAACATTGAAAATAACTAGTAAATAGAAATACTTCTAATAGCAAAGAAGAAAAAGAACCAGAGGAAGTTTGAATTCTCGTGGTAGGTGGACTTTTTCTGACAGCCACAGCGGCGCGATCGGTCGCTGGAGCTACGGACGCCGGTGAGCTCTGTTGCCGGCCAGTTTTTTTCTTTTTTCAATGTTGAAATGTTGTTAAAAGTACTAAATGTGCCAAGCAAAGTAGTTCCGAGATAAACTTTCATGCGTTGTATTATTTTTTTCTCAAATTTGAATGAAAATTTAAAATGCGAATTGAGACTTGGTAACGATGTGGTTTCAAGCTCAAAAAATTTCACTAAACTTCTTGTAATGTGTTGTTTAAGGGCATGTAAAGGGATTCAACAAATTGGGTATCTAGTATTTGCTGAATCTTAAATTTCGAAAAACTCGTCATGAATCTGTATCAACAAAGAAATATTTGGATGGCAGCCGAGTAGTTGGGTGATTCCTGGAAGTTTAACATTAGTTTCGATAATTTTAGAAAAGTTTTAGTGGTATTGATTTAGTATCTCATATAATTAATCACATTATAAGAGTTATTTTGTGAATTCGATGATTTACGGGCAATACGAGTTGATTTTACTTTAGGGTTCAGATCTAAATAAAGTAAAAGTTCCACAAGTTTTCCGTGGAATTTTCTATGTTACAAGCTAATTTTTCTCAACAACTTGAAATAGATAGTTTTGTACCAGTCCGCTGATATAAAAATTACATAAATATAAATTTATAAAGTTAATTACTAAAATATTAACATAAAATCGTGTTTTTATGGTATGATCTAATAATAATACATGAGCCATGCGATTGACTTGTTAATTGATAATATTCGTGAATGGCTGTTTGCAAATGCGCTTCAATGCTGTAGATGTTTTACTAAATCATTGTGGGTTTTAAATGCTTTTTAGCACTGATAATTAGGTAATTAAAATCATTTTGTTTGTATTTAGGTAACTTTTTTCAGAAAAGTTGGTAGATAGGTGTTTCACCTATCCAAAAGGTGTTTCGGTACTGAAATTCAATAATTCCGGTACTTTGAGAGATAATTTTATTGGAAAGTCAAACTAAGGATTGATGATCAGTAGCAAATCAATACCGGGGAAAAAAAATGATTGGTAGCAATTGGGTAAAATTATTGCTTCATAAGTGGAGCTCAAATAAGAATAAATGTTTCCTCAGAAGGGAATTTTTTAGTATGGTAATGTAATTCCTAGTTTATGCTTATGTAAGTTGTTACTAATTCAAATTTATATACAGGGACAATAAGTACTTGAATTCACTGGATTATGCTCTTGGACACTGCTGCATAGCAGAAAGTGAGTATAACTCCCTTCCCTTTACTAGTTTGAGAAATGTTGTGATTGACCAAAGTGGACCACACATATGGTAATTATTTTTAGATCTGTGTCTTAAAAATAAAATCTTATTAATGTTTTTGCTCTATCATGAAATCGTTACTTTAAGTCACAAATTCAAATAATTCTAAAATTTGTCTTGAAACCTTGATTTTATATAAGTACTTGTAAGCCTTTTTTTTTTTTTTTTTTTTTTTTTTTTTTTTGTAGGGATCATGACAGATCAAAACTTTCATCATGTCCTTATGTAAAGTGTACCCTGCTTCTCCTTGAGATGAATCAGTAGACAGGGAATTTGATAAGTGTCTTGGGCAAAAAAAAAAAAAAAGAATTAACAAGTGCCAATTTCTTCCCCCCTGGTTTTTTCTAGTTAATTCTTTTATTTTATTTAGTCCATTTGCTTCATCAAAAATGACATTTCTCTAGGAGCATAATTCCGCTATGGTTTATGGGCATGTGTCATAACAATGCAGAATGTCAGGGACAAGTACATGATGGTACTATGGACTGATATGGTGTTGTTTCACAGTGAAGAGAACGTGTGTTTTCTATGCAAGAGTCTTTGCCAGAAGGGAATAGCAAAACCAGATAGGTCTGACTTGTTTGCTGTCTTCATTTCCAATAATAAGAAACAGGCATGTCCCTGAGCTTCTACTTTTCTGCTTTTGTTTCAATTCTATAATTTTCCTTGTCCTATTATGTGTTGTAATTCATATCTGGACCTCAAAATGGAATATTGTTTTAGAAAAGAAGGAAATTCTTTTGTCTTTTAAAAGTTCTGTTTTTTATATTTGGAACGTTCAGCTGAACTGATAATTCTAGAACATTGCATAAAATAATTTAATTGGGAAGTGCTAAAAATCAAGTAATTTGGATTGCATCTAGCTAAATTTGCTAAATTAGAATCATGCATGCTACCATAATATGGAGCATTGTAGGCTTGGCTGCACACCTCAACTTCCATCATAAGATGCTCTGCCTGCTGGGTGTCATGCCAAAGATCCCATCTAACAGTCTCCAGATGCATCTGCTGTAGTGTTATCGGGAGCAAGACTTGATATCAACATATTTGTAGTCTCCTTGCACACAAATCTGCAGAATAAACTTTTGATGGCTTTAATTCCGCTTCTTCATAGCAATATTACCTGAGTTTATCCCAAATGCAAAAATTTGATGCCCTTCCAGATCCCTTAATAAATCAGCAAATGCTGCCTCATTTCCCACTCTTCCATTTGTATTTAGTTTGAATTTCTCTCTGGGTATTATAGTCCATGACACGGCCAATGGTATTTTTCTTTCCAGTGTCCATGCCCAAGAAACTGTTGAAGAACACAAGCTGTTGTCAAGGATTTCTCTTCGAATTTCTTGCTTTTCCTCCCTTTCCAGATCCTCTAGAAAAGATCTTCAGTAGTTCTATGCAGGAAACCAATTCCCTTGTGCAGAATTTTTGTGGAAACCTTTTCATGCATGATGAGAGATTTTGGGAGAAGCTGTTTAAATTTCGTCGGAATTGTGGCAGGGAAGAGTAAGCCATTAAAAGGCGGATTTGGGGAGTAATTTTATACTAAAATGCACCATGACAGATAAATCTATGTGGAAGAGTAAGCCATCAAAAGAGCTATCTCTCTGAATCTTATTTAGATATTGGGGTCCCAAGCTTTCAAGTCCTTGGTATGGGCTGATGTAGTGTAAGTTGACTATGCCATGGTTTACTTTTATTGTTTGGCTAATTGCCCAACAAAACGTCTATAAACTTGATAAATTGGTTGACTAGGGTATAGCAACTAATGCTTCTTGTGTAACACAAAAGAGGAATCCCATACACACCTCTTTAGGTAACCTTTTGTGATTGAAATTTGGTTGAAAATGCAAGAGTACATCTAAGACTGTCTGTGCTCCTAACAAAACTAACTTTATCATGGAGTTGTTTAACACCTTTGAAGCGTGGCTTAGATCATATTGCAAGAAGCCAACCGCCCTGTGATTGACTAGACTTGGAAGGAACAAATGAAAGCAGGCTTAACCATAGATTGATCTCCCTCCTTCCATTTTTGCTTGGCAAATCCTCTCTCTCTCTCTCTCTCTAGTTGATAGGGCAATTTAGTCCTTGTATGCCAAGGAATCTATCCTTGTACCATTTTGTTTTGTTGGTGTTCATGTTTTTGTTGTTGCTTTTTATAGTGGATGATACCTTGTCTTTGCAATTTTCTTCTGCATTACATAAAAATATACTAAATCTTACTTCATCCTGAAAAGAAATATTCCACCCTTGTAGTCAAATATTCTAATTGAACTGGCACTCGATGTTTCAAGTGTCTACCCTTACCAAAGTATTTAGTCAACAATACCCATGAAGCCATACCCAGCAGAAGGATGATACCTTGTTCATTATCCTTCTGTACGAAATGCAGATTGGAGCTGAAGCAATACCTTTTTGTTGAATTCCGTTCTTACTGGGTACTGTCCTGTAGAAGTCTTCATTAAATTTAAAATAGTTAGACTGGAAATTTGGTTTCGAGTCCACCTTAAACCTTCCTCTGGTTCTCCTTTCTAAAGTATGTCTAGGTTGACTATGAAGAAAATATATCATCGGTTGAGCAAACATTTTGATCCATCTTTTGCATTTTTTTTATCTGCTTCTGTGTTGTTTTAGACTGTTATTCCTAATTTAAAGTGAATTATACAGTGAGATGATTTCAAAAAAAGAAAAAGGTGAATTATACAAGCCTGAAGTAGCATTTGTGAGAGATGATACACTTCGGAGAAAAACTTATGAACTGAACCCTGGAAAGTAAATTCTCTTTGTATTGTAATTATACATGGTATGATCAATCCCTGAAACAGTTTTGTCGACGGCGATCATCATGTGCTTAGAACTTCTTACATTTTAAAATGTCCATTGATTTTATGATGAATTGCATGATTTCCTCATACTCTGCCTATTAAGGAAGGTACAAAACTGTGTTTCTTCTTGTTAGGTACCGTGAATACACGAGCTTTCACCCACTCTGGATTTGGTTATTGTCGACAAGCTGAACAAGCTTATCAGATACTTGATTTTTTATCATTGGTAGGTTCTGCTATGGCATCAAAAGACCAGCCATAGAGCTGATGGAGTCATTCTCTGTGACTATTTCTTGACAACTAAATTTATGTATATTTTTCTTTGAGTGCCGCTATAATAAAGCATGTCTTCTCAACAAATATACACGGGGGGAAAAGAAATTAACAGATTGAATTGCCTCACTAATTTTCCTGTCATCTTAAAATACAGAGGAACAGAACACGCCACATTTAGTATGGGATTTAGATTAAAGTCTTCCATTTCTTCTCCCCTGGGCATGTATGTGTCAGAAACCATCTGCCCATCATTTCAGCTCTTTTCTGAGTATCAAAGGCAAGTCTTCCTGTTAGGTTCACCTATTATCTATGAATGCCACTTACTGAGGCCAGGAGGTTCATCAGTATGACAGTGTTCTTTTTGGCCAAACAGTATGACAGTGTTCAACTTTCTATATTCTCATGTTGGAGAATCATTTGCAAACTATTACTCTTGTGCAAGTTTATGGTTAAGAAAATTTGTCCTACATAGTATATACCATCTTATGGAATTGGATGACTTTCATTTTATGTATTATCAGTGAGTGCAGGACTTGTGTTTTACACTGGATCCCCACTGTCATCAATTTGAGGAATATTTGAGTTAAATTTTATCTTGAGGAGACACTAGTGATGTGTTTTTAGAGCTTGCTTCCTCCAAATTACATGTATGGTTTCTTTTTCTGTAGAAGTGGAATTTATGTTTCACTTGTGCGGTGCACTACCTTGGTCTTTTTTAAATTATCTTCTATGTAGGGCTGAATAATTGGTATATTAGGAAGATCCTTGCAATGATTGTTAAAAGAGTTCAGACAGTGTTGGGAAAAGACATGTTCTTTAGGACTGGATATCGTTTGGCTTGTGATCTTGTTGTGTATGTGGTGAAATGCCGCATGATTCTGGATTTAAATCATCCATGATTTAAGATAGTTGAAATCCTGCTACTGTTAGTAGAATCAAGGGACCAAAGGGGGAAAATGAACATCTCTAATCTCAGAGGCATTGTGTGTATGCTTATCCTTGCAACATGATTATGGAGTTCAATCTCAAGAGCGTCCGTAAAGTGTGCAGTGAGTAAATAGTCTGGTGGTGCTGTCTATTCTTTCTTCCTTCCTTTCATAATTCAATTTCTTCTGCTATTTCTCAGAAAAAACATGTATGGCATGGTTGCAATTTTGTGAATTGTTGAGGTTTTTTTTTTTTTTTTTTTAAAATCAAAATCCTATTATTCTCGTGCCCAACAAATCTTACTCTTAAATTGAGCCATAAGAGCCATCCTCATTCAATGGAATAGGTTTTTCCGTGTTGTGCATTCTCCCATATTTCTGTGGTTGTTTTGCAACTGATAGAAGACATATGAAAGATCAAAATGGAAATTGGCTTCTTGGCCTCCATCCTACGATCCTCTTACTGCAGAAGGTGAATGCTAATACTTAAATTTTTTTCCCCTAGTTGACAGTCCAAACCTCTCTTATTGATGTGAATTGGTATTACATAGCTGAGAAGAGTTAATTCAGGTCTAAATGATACCCATTTAGGGTGGAGAATGAGAAAGCTGATTTCATTTGATCTTCATTGCCATTATTAGCAGTTCCATTTTAAAATGCCACTAATGTTCGTGTCCAACCACTATTTGCATATCCACATGCCTGTTGGTTTTTGTGTATTGCCCTTTAAAACATGGAATCTTCAATGTGTTGATTATATGCTGTAAGCCTGCAACGCGACGCTGGAGTTCGTAATGCTATATCTGGAAAGATGTCTAATACCCTTCAGCCTTCATATGTGATATTATCGTTCATATAGCAAATTTATACAATTTTTTTTTTTTTGAAGTTGTTGATACATATATATATATATATATATATTTACTTAGTTTTTGCACTGACTTTAAGATGTTTACATGCAGATGGTACTTTGCACATTCTGGATGAGTACATTAAATAACTGCTGCAAATGTTGCAAGCAAAGTAGATGATAACGAGATTGATGCGCTTTATTCGAATAATTGGGCGTGGTAATAAGTGAGAATCTGCTGGAGGTATTTTTTCCAGGCCGGCATAGGATGATTCTTTTTCTTCCATCCTTGTTCGGCTACATCTTGGGAATGGCACATACCGGAAGAAGAATCTGTTGCTTTGCGCATGAAAGGAACATGTGGTGTGGTACTTTTTAGAAATACTCCTGTCAATTGGAGCGGATGGAGTTATTATAAATTTTTTTCAGGCGCTCGTTAGTCTACATCAGAGCTCAAGTTATCATTCAATATGGAGAAGATGACCTTGTAACTCGATTTAATCGTATATATCATATATGTAAAAATAAATTACTTTTTGGTCTTAATCTTGGTTTTTTGAAGTACTGGATGCCTTTCTCCGGCAACCTCAATAGAGGGCGTGCACGTATGAATGTGGTACTAAACGTGGAACTGCTCTCATATTGTTGTGCCACCGTATTTAGTTGGCATATCCTTAACGAAAATATTGCTATTTTTTATTTTATTTTATTTTTCACAATTGTGCAAAGGAATTAATGCCTTTCGAAAGCCTAATCTATTATAATGTACTGAAACTGCTTGCAGCCATTTCTTGAGATGTGTGTTACACGCTGGCCTGCACGCAAGCGTTAACTGGACTAGCATTGCTCATCCTTCTACTGCTATGTCTCAGCTTCAAACACCCAGTTTCAGGTTTTGTATGTGTATAGTTGACCGCAAATACCGGTAGACTGATTTGACGGTTAAGTATACCCTTCGATCAAATGGCTTTATCTTCACTAGAAGAACCAGTAACATTCGAGATAAATTTTTCATTTATCAATTTATATAAGAAAAAAAATTATACAAATACTAAAAATGCTATGTGGTATCCCATTTTGAAAATGCGATACCAAAATTTGCACGTATTTCACATTACCTAAATGTGATACTATTGTAGCACTTGATATATGATACAGGTGAAGCTCTCTATCTTATGCTGAATATGAGATATACATTCTTAGTATATTGGCTTATTGCATATCCTGCATGAGATGGCAATATAAATCATGATGTTGTATGCTCTTCATGTGATATAGCCTTGGGATTTCTATAATTATTTTTATATAATTCATACTTTAATACTCTTTTTTGGGTGAATTATATTAGAAGGTGTTAACGTTTAAAGGTAAGTTTATTTAATGTCACAATATTTAGAGAAATGTGTTAATTGAGGTCATCATTGATACGTATGAATAGGAGAAAGATTTAAAATTAAAAACTTATAAATCTGGTACATTGTGATACGTGCCAATGGTGATCTCAATTGGCCAGATTCTCTAAATGTCGTGATTTTTTTTTAATCACTTGAAATATTATAACTTCAAATCAACTTATCTCTAAATATTGTGACATTTCTGTATAATTTACTCTTTTTTTTTTTTAAATAATGGTAGACATGTGATTCCTGTCCTTATTACTTTTTACTCCTTAAGTCAACAGACCATTAATGAAGCTCAAATCCAAACATCCCCTTTAGGTTGTGTGTGTGTGTGTGTGTTTTTTTTTTTTTTTTTTCCCTCTCATTTGTTTCATGTTTGTTTAAATTTGAGTGTTTCATAAATATTGTGACATCTTTTTAACCACTTGAAATATTGTGACCTCAAATGAACTTATCTCCAAATATTGTTGTGGCTTTTCTGTATAGTTTATCCTTTTTTTTAAATGATGGTGTAGACATGTGATTCACCCGGTAACCTTGTCATTACCTTTTGCTCCTCAAGTTAATAGACCGTTAATGAAGCTTAGATCCAGACATTCCTTTAGGTTATGTGTGCGTATCCTTTTTTTTTTTTTTTTTTCATTTGTTAGACATCTATTTCATGTTTATTCAAATCTGAGTGTTTTTAAAAATTAAAAAAAAAGAAAAAAAAAAAGATTGAGACATAATTACTTATATAGTGGTTAAATAAAGATATAGATAATAATACAAATGAAACACAAACAATAAAAATCCCAATTTGGAAACTTATTGGGTAAGACCATGTTGGAATTTTTGAAGTCCACATTGACTGTGGTTAAAGATTTGGGTTAAATTTGTCTAAATTTTGTAAAATTTCTTATTAGATCATTATGATACCGTTTTATGAATTTATGAAATCGCATTGAACTAAACTAAAGAGAGGGAGTAAGTTGAGTTTAGGGCCAATTTTATCAATATTTTTATTTTGATACTTAATTGACTACTTCAGCAATGCTATCAAGATCATTGAGTAGTGAATAAAATGCTTGAAATATAGAAGAGATAAAGATAAACATAAAGTTTGGACTACCTATCACATTTCATAGACAATATTTCTAACGAAGATTTCATAAACCACTTTATTAATCATTGAATCAATGCTCACAAGAAACTACAGGAAGTTTCATACGAGTATTACAACAAATGCACTATAATTACGAGAGTAGTTGCCAATAACATTCTCAAGTACTACTTGATCTCTTGACAAATCTAGATGTTATCAAAATCTGCCAAACTTCATTGTACTTATAGGCTTTCGAAGCAATTTGATCGTAGGTGAATTTTGCCCAATTTTACCTCTGCATTAAATTAAGTTAACGACTAGTTTTTACTATAGAAGGTTTGCTCGTAAGCTTGTTTTTTACGCTGTATCAGTTGTATTAGTGGGCTAGTGTTGAGGCTGGCCGCTGGCGTAGACCATATAAAGATCCAAAAGTTCAAGCATTTGCCGGCTCCCCTAGTGCTGGCAAGGCGATGGTAAGTCTGAGACATTGTATGGGATGCTGGTATGTCCACCGGTTGCCTTTGATGAAGTAGACCTAAAGAAACAACTTGTAGAAATATCTAACTGTACAAAAACTCCAAGCACATCATTTACACAGCCAAGTTCTTTCCAAAACCATTATCTACCGTATAATGCCTCTTGCACTTTGATTTGTGAGAGTTAGTTGAGTTTTTTTATTAGGCCAAATTAAGCACTACTTTATAATTAATTCATTAAGTTAGTTTCTTTGTTTTTTTATCATTAAAATGATTTAAAAACTGAGTCTTTATAATCTCAACCATTGATTGCACGTGGCACTAGCTAGTATTATATATATATATATATATTTGCTATAATAGGAATGAGAGATTTGAATATGGTCTATGCCAGTTGAGAGACTAGTATTAATACTATTAGAAGATATGGTTAGTGGACATGTAGCAATATCAAAGACATAAATTGGAGGAAACTATGAGAATGTAAATTGGGAGGATTTATATCTTCTTTTTTGTGTATTATATATTTTGTTGAATTTATTGATTTTGCAATCATTTGGACTTCAATACACTAAAAATGTGGAAAAACATTGATTACATGCTGTCCATTTGAGGCTTGACTTGCTAACTTGGTTATGACATAACATGATTATAGACGGGTTTATTTATATATGAAAACTTAACAAGATTAGTAAACAAATTAAACCCATTAGATTGTTTATAGATGTGTTTGAGTTATGGGTTTAACATTTAAACTTTTGTAAGAACTTATTTAATTAACAGGTTCTACACAAATGTTAGGGTTTAACTTGCAAATCCATTTACATCAAGATTTCTGGCACTTTTAAGTTAATTTTATATTTTACTATTTTCTTAATCTAATTTTCATTAAGTGTTTGCACCTCCCTCCTTCCCCTTTTGCTATTATCATCTATTGTTACTGCTAAGTCATTGGTTTGCTGGTTATCGTCATTTCTCTTTGACTATCATTTCTTTTAATCCGACTCAAGTTTTGTAGAAGTAACTCTAATTTTCTTTTTCAGTTATTTTTATGTTTCAAATTGTGACTTTCAAATAAAAAATAGAATATACTTTAGACTTGGATACACATCATTTATACATAGCTTATTAAATCTCAACATATTTGTGAAACCATTTGATATTATTAGTAAAATTCAAATGGACTATATTGAATAGTTTTAATTTAAATTACTAAGGGATAGTGTCACAAATGGTTACTAAACTTTGGTAAAATATGCAATTACGTACCTCAACTTTAAAATTGATTGATTTAGTACATGGAGTTTTAAATTAATCAATTTAATACATCAAAACTTTGAAATTGATCAATTTAGTACTTGAAAGAGCTTGACATGGTATGTTGACATGTACGAAAAGTTCTTTGAGGTATTAAATTGATCAATTTTAAAATTTAGGAATCTAATTGTATATTTTGTCAAAATTTAGGTATCATCAATGATATTGACCCAATTACTAATGTTATAATTGTGATTAGGGATGAACCCATAACCAAAAAATTTGAGGGGTTGAACGTATCAAGTTTAACTTAATATTGGAATTACATGTAAGATAAATTTGCTCATGGTACAATTATAATGCATCATATACATACAAAAGTTTTGTAAACAAGTATATCATACACTTTCAATATTTATTATGAGGGACTTTAAACTTCACTATAAAATGATTATAACAATTGGCACCTAAACTTTGCTTATTTTTGCAATTAACTACTTGGAGTTTAAAAGTATCAATTTGATATTTAAACTTTACTTATTTTTACAACTAATTTCTTGAATTTGCCAAATTTTGCAACTAACCACCTGGATTTTGCTTATTTTTGCAATTCACTACCTTCTTTATGTATTGAATGAGTTTGTAAAGTTTGTCGATATTAAATACTTTTAAACATTAGGTAGTCAATTGTACAAATTTACAAAGTTCAAGTACAAATGTGACATTAATTCTAAAAACACTTTGAATTTTTTTCTTTAGGTAATATATTATTAATTGAAATTTAACTATTAATTAATTAGAAACTGAAATCAATTCATTTAACTTATATCACAAAAAATATTTATACAAATAGTTACAATTAATAGAATAAAAAAAACAACATAACATAAAGATAAGTATTTTATAACTTTAAATTGCAAATATATCATTTATATTTATTTTATGTATGCTTAGACTTCTTATAGTTAACACTAAACACTAAAACCCTAATTTTATAAAATTGTGCTTTTTAAACTGTATTTAACCATTTTAAGCCTGAAAATAATAATCACAAATAATAAAGGCACTATAGTAATTTTTTTTAATGGTAAAATGGTTGGATCGGGAGCCAAAAGAAATTTTTTTTAATCTTTTATTTATAATAAATTTACAGAATTAATGCGCCAAAGAAAAAAAAAAAAACTTATTTTTAATATAAATGATTAAGCAATGGGTTGTCTAATTTAACTATTTTGTTTAATATTAACTTGTAAAAAAAAATATATTAGTATAACCAAATAAAATGACCAGTTCACTACAATTGTTTATTAATACCTTTTGTCATAAGATTGAAACACTCGAAGTATTGATAGTGTAATTATTATCTATAGTAAAAAGAAAAAAAACTCGATATAAAACATATTTATAAAATTCAACTACGGGTTTAAATTTTCAAATAACATATTAAATGCATATATAATACATTTGAAACATGAACACTAATGCCAAAGCAATGGCAAAATTCTTTGAAATGCTATTAATTTTTTAGAATAGGATTTTAGTGTCCTTATGATATTTTCTCATTCATATTTCCAAGAGTAAAGAATTTCATCCAATTTACTAACTAAAATCATGGATATGAAACCAGGACTCTTGCATTTCCCTCAAACACAAAAGGCAATTTCTTCGATTCGCCACGTCACCTTGACTCAACCTGTTTCGATTTTATCATCATCACTCAAAATGTTTACATCAGTTGTTGCATTACCTTAAACGCTTCACTTCACGTATTCTTCCATGCACGACACAATATCCCACTTAATCATTGGTCTACAAAATAGTAATATCAACTCCAATATTCTCATCATTTCGTTGATTGAAGATTGTCCATTTATATGTCATAGATCTTATCTTTACTCGATATTGACTATATTTCATGTATACTTGAAAAGAAAAGAAAAGAAAAGAAAGAAAAGGAAAAAAACAGTTTTAAAATACTGTTTTGATTTTGCACATCTTTGTAATGCCTTTCCCGTTTTGTTTATTGTTAAGTTTTGCCTTTTTATATAATTTATAATTTAGTTCATATTATCTTATTCCTTAAATCATTTCAGTGGGGAATTTCTTATCTTGTTATGAAAATCATCCTGCGTCATTATCAATCATTGAATTGATTATAAATTAATAATAAAATTATTTAATGATTGATTATAGTTGGACATAAATAAAATTATTCCCATTAATAAATTGTGAGTCCATATAATTTTTAAATCTTTTCTTTATTAGGTACTTTTTCTTGATTTGTTAAAAAGAAAAAAATTTTGAAGTCTTTATATTATACAATAAGAAAGTTTTATGATCCTATCATATTATTTTAGCTATTTAGATTCATATCCGATTATGATTAAATACTATAATACTTAATATAAAGTATTATATTTATTTTAATGATTATTTTTAGTTATATCGTGCTGGTTGCATTATAATAAAGCAAGGCATGTGTATTGCAATAAACTTTTAATGATAGAGATTTTTTTTTATATCACCCATAAGACTTTTTTTTGGTGAAGATCTGATCTTGTTGTTTCCACGTTGCATGCTGGGTTGGGATAGATAAAGTGACACTCTCTCAAAATTCAGCAAGACAAATTGTTGAAGAGATCACGACATGACCAATTTTCTAAATCTTTTTTTTTCTTTTGTTCTTTTTATATTAATATATCGTACTCTGGAAAAAAAAATATATATATATATATTCGTATAAATTATAATTGGGTGATATATAGGTATCCTAATTAATAGTCCTCGATCCAATTTGTCTTCGAATTTCATTAAGTCGATGCAAGTTGAACCATGATATTTAAGAGTAAAGAATTAATAGTTGGTCACGTGTGTGATGTTTGAAAAATTTTATATCAAATTCTGTTCTATTATAAAAATATAATAAACAAAAATATCTACTTTACTGTAAAAGTATAAATATATATATATATATTAATTTAGCATAAGTTAATAGAAAGGTAATGGAAAGATTAAGACGTGAAAGTTTTAAACATGTAATAATACATTAGAGAAAAGATCTCTTCTCATTAATAATATATAAATATACACACACACGAACAAAAAAGAAAAAAGAAAAAACTCATAATTCTCCAAATCATATAACGCAACCTGTTATTAAACAAAGTAAAAGAAGTGTTAAAAATTTAAAATTTATCAGTGACCAATATCCAAGAACAATGACATTTAAGATAGAGAGGGGATGGGATAAGATCCGTTTTGTTTTCAATAGCCACAATAGTGCACATGTATTTTGCTCCGTATGATGGAATGAATTAGAAAGAAAAAATTATGAAAGGAAAGAAAATGGATAAGAGATTATTAGAGAAATTGAATCATTTTATGTATTTGGATGATGAACGTGGAGAAAATAGAAGAACATTAATTACTATAAAAGAAAAAAAAAGATATAGTGATTATATCCTTAAAAGATAATATGTAATTTAAAAAAAAGGGTATAGAGAATTATTTCAAATATTTTCCCTCTTTCCCTCTTAATTCTCACCATTTTGGAGTGGATGAAAAGTTGTTGGATTTAAGATAAATATTATACCTATTTTTTTTCCTTTGTCTTCCACTTTTCCAATAAATAACAAGATTGAATTTTATCCCCTTCCCAAATCTTAATCATTCCTTTGCAATTCCCCTATACTAAAAACAACAACTATAGAATGTATAGTGAGAGCAATGGTAGCAATTTTTAGGAAAACGTCCATCTATAATCAATTTTATAAAATAAAAAAAATTTAAATATAATCACACTAAAAATACTAAATGCCTTGCGCTTTAATTATATTAAATAATATATAAATATATATAAGAATATCTACATTGAAATTGGACACATCGAACTTTTAGCACAAGGCTCTCGGGAATAACATGGCCGCCCGTGTAGTCACTTTCACCTAGGATAAATATGGACCCATCTATACGCAATTTCCTTCGTCCAACTCAGCATACAGCAATTTACGTATAAGAAGGGATTGGACCATGTCGGACTGAGTTCATCCAGACATAAACTTCTTTTTGGATAACGGCAGAAGCAGAAGCCATCAATCCCAATAGATAGGAAGTACAGGTCATCCAATCACATGCAGAGCCTATAACTTCGTGTTTGTATTCTCTAATCATAGGAAATCACTAAATTGATACATACAATAGCAACAATACAAAATACTTATATGATTCACTTAAAATATACAAAATTTATTGCTTTTTGATATTTATTTAAGTAGCGTTTGATTGGACAAAAGTCATTCTATCAAGTTTGGTTTATAAAATATATTTGGAATTGAAAAAACTTTCTTTATAAAACTGGACAACAATTAAAATTCTTGTCCCATATATTTAATGGCACAAATTATTAGAATTTGACCAAAAAAAAATCTATTAATAAAAATATGTCAAATGCTGTCATATACTATGTATGCCAAAGATATTACAAGAGAATTATTTTGTTTAGTAATCATCGTACTGTACTGTCTAGTTTTTTTTTATCTCGTCCATAGTTTTTGCAATCAAACACTACCTTAGAAGAGACTTACATATCATGATTAAAATATAAAATTTGATTAATTTTTGGAGCAAACAACAAGGATTTCTAGCATACTCTACCATGAACTATTACAAGTAACTTTGGGATAGTCCTGTTCACTCATGCATACTTACGAATTTGCCAAGATCCCATATATCACCTTGAAAATTGTCCAATGCAATCAATTCACCAGATATTCCAACTAATAGTCGAAAAGTACAAAATGTAGAAGTATAATCCATAAATACAAGTCATATATAGTTCTCTTTTTATATGTGTTTATAATATAGAAATAATTAATTAAAATTAATAAAATTCGTCATGTTGTGATATATGTTTAGGCGACTTTAATTGATCAATTTCTTTAAACATTATAACCTTTTTTGAATCATTCGAAACTTTGAGAACTCAAATAAACTTATTTTCAAACGTTATGATCTTTCAATATAATTTACTCAATATATAATGCAACTAGGCTAAATTCTTCTATGGCTAGAGAGATATGATGCTCCGTTGCCATTCCTACCAAAGGTCACACCCACGGAGGCCAAATTCTCTACGTGTCGTTTGTGCTTGAAATCGCATATTAGATATAAGTTACTTGTGAAGTTGGATACAATAATACTGCGTTCAAACATGATCATGCGACATATCATACATTCCTATTAGACATTCTAACGTGGAAGCAGATGGCAACCAACACGACATACGCAAAACTGAGTCAGCAATCATGTTTAGGTCGAGAGCAGTCCCAAAGTCCAATTGAAAAAATTCTAAGATGCAAAAACCAAGACGAAAAATTAAAGTGATAGATCCATGGCCAATCATATATGAGTTAGGAAAAAAAAAAACAAAAACCTACTGTATTCACTCGGATGAATAGTTATTTTAATATGAACGATAAATGCACATGAATTTATTACATTAAAAATAATACATAGTAATTCATGATTTATTATATAAAATATGAATATGATTATTTTTATTTTTTCATAAATATCCTATGATTATCACAATCATATCCTTAAAAAAGACTCAAAATAGATGATGTATTTAACTCGTATAATACATCGAATAATTCACTGAAAATCCGTATCCTTTCCTTATCCGTTTATATTTTATGTGATTATTTATTAAAAGTATAGGTATAAAATATTAAGAAATAAAAAATCGTGGGTCCTTCAAAAAGATCAGTGCGAATAAAACACGATAAAGAACAAATGGGCAACTAGCAAAAATTCTAGCCAGTACTTTTAGTGGTTTGATTTCTCATTAATGAGCCATGAGGGGGTCCAAGGCTATCAACTTTGTCTCGAGGCCCACCCAAGAATGGGAGATGGAAGGTGTTTGGCGGTTTTGGCTTTGGCTTTTTCTCTGTTGAATCAATGTAGGCTTTATTATTAAAATGTATTTACGTCTTTTTATAATTATAGTATGTATTATAATTAAATATACAATGTGTGCTATCATTATTACGAGTAGACATCTCCAGGTCAAGTCCAAATCGAGACTGATTCAACCATGGCAAGTATGAAGATGTATCTACTTGACAAGATGGGTCTTGTTTAAGTTAAATATATAGTATATAATAAACATATATATTTATTATAAAAATAAACAGAGAATACAAAAAATAGAAATGTTAAAAAATAAATAGATATCACTTAATGATTTAACTATTTTGATATGAATAAAAATTATTAATTATCTATTTACAATATTTAATATATTATTGATAACAATACTTGTGATAAATATAATTCAAAAAATATGTTATACTTTATATAAAATTCTACTAAGAGAACAATTATGCTTTTAGAGAATAGGAAATTTCTTTACTTATGTATGTCTATTTTATTATTTCGTGTTTTGTTCATTCGAATGGAATAAGGATGAAAAAGAATAGCAACTCTTTTGTTTTATGATTAGGATTTTTGAAAAAAAAAAAAAAGACCTTTTTAACAAGAAATAGCTATTTCTTTGATGAGGGGAATGAATATAGATTCCCTATCTATTCCATATTGAGTGGAATAGACATTCCTTATGTAAAGTTTTTTACAAAACAAACAAGTAAAATAGCTATTAGTAGTAATAAAGTCAGAATATAATTTTCATTCCAATAAACAAAATACAACGTTAGAGTATTATCCTAACTTCACATTGCTAATATTTCAACTTAATAAGGACTAAAGAGTAGTATTTGTGAGTACATCTTATTTTTTAAGTCTAAAATTTTATTTTAAATTAAGAATATTTGTTTTTTTTTATATTTTTCTTTTTTAAAAAGGAATGAATTAGACCTGTCCTGACTTGGACTGAGATTCGACGGGTCCATGAGTTAGACTTACTCCGCTCCTTAGCTAGGATGGTTCCGGGTCCACATTTTCCAGACCCAAACCTAGTGAGTCCGAGCCGGATTTTTATCGCCTGCAGTTGGGGAGATGTGGATATCACAACAAAATTGATTAAGCATATGACTGGACAGTATTAACTGGATGTGAGCATCACACAAAATCGATTAAACATATTACTGGATAGCATTACTTTATTAATATATATCGTGTCACCACATATATGATATTGCTAATATTTAAGGATAAGAATGTTCTATCCAAACTCCAACCAATGCTTTCCCAAAAATTTTGGTGGCTGCCTTGAAACGTGCTCCTTCGTCATCCATATTAGCTAGCCTCGTCCATATAAATATGGCTATTTTTTGAAAATTTTAAATATTCCTTTATTTTCTTTTAATTCTCGTCTAAAATATTTAACACGATGACAACAAAGCAAACTGTCAAAAACTATCGCCTCACCTTTGAACGATTTAATTTTGGATAACTTGAAAATTTAAAGTCGTTCAATGCTTTTTTCTATTGAAGTTTCTATCCCTGTCTAATTTGAATCAGTCGGTTTTTTCATTTTATGAGTATAGTAAAGGTAATAAATTTAATACACAAAATTTTAACATATTATGTCATTAAACAAATTTAAATTTTAAGTATAAAATCTGATAAATAAATAAATAATTGATTTGACATTCAAAGACTCTTCAAATATAAAGTTAGTTAACACTCAAAACTCAAATAATAATTATTACCTTACTTTCGTTATAGTTGATCTTCTTTCACACATTAGACAATGTCTAGGTGCCTCGCTAATACTTGTTAAGTTAGCTTACAAAATAATACGCAGTTTTATGCTATTTTTCAAGTTACTAACTAATATAAGGAGATAACCAAGCATATGCTTTTTATCTTAATAATTTCTTAAAAGGTATGTACCTAGATAATGAAAAGTACCTCTAATTAAGCTAAACTAGCGGAATATACGAAAGACTTACTTAAATAAGCATAATGGAGTCTTCAATACCTCATATCAACCATGATTATACATTAAAATAGCAAATATACTCATTATTATATTCATTTGAACGGTTAAATAATTAATTAGAGGGTTTATTGTCAACACTGTACCAGTTTCTTACTCTATAAATTATTTCATAGCTAAGTATACTATGGTAAATAAATAAAAAATCTATCCTTTCCTTTTGTATCTTCTTAAATTTAGATATCCATTTCTCTTTCTATATGGACCATCCTTAAACTTCATTGCTCTGAAATTTTTTTGAAAAGATAAGAAGACTTGGAACATTTTATCCACTTGTTCTTGGATTATTTCTATGATCGTAAGTAACTATATAACACTTCATGATAGGAATTGTAAATGACATATTGGAAATAAGATATCATGAACAATAAAAAGTTCATGAAATTTTAGATCTATTATATCTAGAAGATCTCTCATGAATCAATCGTAACAAAGTCTTATAATTGATAACATGGATATTTAAAGAAGAGTGACCATGAGATCTTCATGGTAAGAGCTACTCAAAACGAGAATCAAATGCTATGAACAAGTCATTATGAGGATGAAATTCATGATTTTAAGGAATTGATGAAAACCAATTGTGATAGCAAATAATGATGCGATAAAAAACACTGTTTCAATTCTAAATATTGAGGTTGGATAGTTTAACCCAATCTTGTTATGACATATTGGTAAATTGTTGTATAGAATTAAAAATCTACAACAAGATATGTGCATAATATTGAGAATACATTATAATATAGAATTTGAGATTAATAGGAAATTAGTTCGAAATCAAAAGAAAAAAAAAAGAATTATTAGAGCTATTGATAAAAGATCAAAATTTTCTAACATTTTATGGAAAATAATCAGTGGTTGACTGTGATTTTAGCAAAAACTATATTAGAGGAATGAATTACATGGTAAGTGGAATGAAGACTAGGATTTTACAATAAATAATGGAGAGAATATCCCCAACAAGGTAGGATTGGTATTAGAATGGTCCAGATCGACACTCACAAAGGATTGTGACCAAGATGATGGTTGGTTGACTAATGGCCCAACTCAACTCTCTGGTTGACTTTGCTAATTGTGACTAAACTAGCAGGTGTGCACAATTTTGTTTATTTTTAAAAATTTAAAATATTAAGTAGGAAATTAGAGTTTAAAAGATGTAATCTTTAAGTAATTGATTTTTGTTGTTTGTTTATGATAGGTTTAGTATTCTCGGACTAATTAATATATGATTTAAATAATATTATAATGCTTGAGTTGGTGTAAAAGTGTCATTTTGTGAAAACCACTCAAACTGTATGGATCCCTTTTTTAATTGATTCTTAGAATTTGCATTATATTTTTGTTTGTGTATTCTGTTTCTTAGTTTTGTGAAATTTGTATTTTATTTTTCAATTATGCTTGATGTTTTTTGGTTTCATTGAGAGGTCTTGCTAACTTTTGTTTCCCTAGGTGTAGCGTAACCAAGAAGTCTTAAAACCTTTTAATTTGTCAAATATGGCATAATGAGAGAGGTTTTGGAATCATTCAATTCATTGAGTATGGTAAAACTATAGAGGTTTAGGAATCTTTTGCTCTACTGCGTAAGGCATATCCATACAAGTTTAGGGATCTTTATATCCATTAGGTATAACATAACCATAAAGTCTAAGATAATCATGAGATCTTGAAATGTTTGGATCTATTGTGCGTGGAAAATTTCTGTTTTGGGTGAATATAAATTTGTATTTTGAAAATTATTTTCTTATATTTGGTTTGATTTAATTTATGTTTATATTTGCAGCACTATGTTAATGTTCATAGATGTAATAATTGATTAATTAATGTAATTCGTGATGTGTTATTGTCTCATGCATTAGTTATGCGTTTCACTCATTCTTTATTCTTGAGTTTGGCTTTGATTGGTTAGTGTTTATATTTGCGGTTCTCTATTTATGTCCACATATATGATAATTGATAAATTAAATAAATATAAATATGTGATGTGTTGTTTGATTGTTGTTGCATTAATTACTTTACGTTGCATGTAGCAACATCATATATGTGTGTATGCAGTTGTTCACACTAGATGTTTTCTACTTATTCCTTATTTTTTAAAGTTATGTAGATAATCCTAAGTGTTGCTATCATTGTTTTGGCTATAGTAATTATGTTGACAGTGGTACTTGTGGTAGCTATATAAGAGATGATGATCTAGTTGATTATTTAGAATACAAATCTCAACATGGATAGTATTATGTTTGTAGATTTTGTTAGAACCTTTTGATATTTATTTATTTCATGCATTATTACTTATTAAACAATTTTAGCAACATTTGTTATTGCCTTATGGAGATAATTGAGAGTTTTTGGAGAATTTTACATAACCCAAAAATTGTATAGGTTTTCAAGAGCTTTACATACATGTATTTTGATGCATGTATATGTTGAAGTGCATAGCAACTTGAACTCATAATTATTTGTAGCCTCTAAAAAATAACAAAAAAGGTGCCTTTAATATTTTTAATTATTTATTTAAGGTTTAAATAGTAATTAGGATAAGGATATAATGACACTTTTTTTTTTTTTTTTTTTATAAAGATTTGAGTCAAAATGCATAATTCTAATTTCTAAATATAAGAAATCTAATTATAGATGGACTAATCAAAGGAAATGTATTTGCATTACCCTATTAACACTTAATAGCCACTAATGTTGACATTGGTCTCATTGGCAGGGAAGTGGACGTTAAAACAACCCCTTCAAATCAAAATCAATCATGCATGATTTTCACGTAACCAATTAAGTAAAATGATGCTTAAGGATTCGTTATCATTGGCCATACGCAACCAGCAGCCATCCTTTTCCACAATAGTGAATGTGAATGTGAATCTGGAACGTATTGGCTGACTGGGGAGGGTGGAAAAGAGAGAGAGAGACAGAGAAATTAAAAGGAAAGAAAGTACGAGGAAAGGCTTAAGAAGCGAAAAATTTAGAGAAAAAACACTTACTTACATAGGCAGGAAATATGAGGAATTATTTTGGATAAAAAAAGGTTTATTAGACTTTATTTTAAACTTCGTAATATACCAAAATGTTTCTAAAATTTCAAAATATATTTTCTAGTAAAACAATATTTTAAATAAATCTATGCACTTTCCTTTCACATATTGTGGGACCCATGAAAAAATTTTAGAATTAATATCATTAATAATACCTGAACTTTTACAAAAAATGCAATTAGATACCTAGATTTTTAAAATTGCTTAACTTAGTATCTAAACTTTCAAATAAACCAATTTAATATTTCAAAAATTTTCCCTGCACACCCATAGTATCTTGATTAACTTATTTTAGTAAGTAAATTAATCAATTTCAAAGTTTTTCAAGTATTAAATTGATCAATTTTAAGTTCAGGTACTAGATTGATCAATTTCAAAATTTAGATACTTAATAACATATTTTGCCAAGTTTAAGTATCACTCGTGATATTGTCCTAAAATTTTATAAAGTTTTTCTTCCTTTCAAAATTAAAAATGATAATTTCTTTCTTTCTCTTTCTCCTTTTTCCCCAATCCAACAATAGTACGTTGGGATTCCAAAAATGTTTACAAATTATAATTGGAGGTATATTGAAAAAAATTAATCTATTCTTTTATGAATTTATTATTTTTGTGCATTTTTAAATTTTCCACCCTACTCAGCAACACATATGTATCAAGGCACGTAACTTGAGATTAGTATTATCTTTTCTGTGTGATTTTAAGATAAGATTGGAAGAGTAGTGCCCGAGTAGGACTAGCTGATTGACTCGATTTTGAACATAAAGTCAAAATAAAATAAAATTAAACGAAGCTTTCCAATCAAAGACGTGTACGATAATATGTATACCACATTTTAATCAATCCACGGTACTTATATATTTACTGTACAGGAAAAAAAAAAAGCTAAATATATTCTAATTCCAAAATTTAAATGACTAGTCTTAAACCATTTCAACTATCAAATATAATCTAGTCCAATGTGTACAAGGAGCATTATTTCCTATAGGACGGCACTCTTGCGCATTGCTATCATCATGTTATGTTTTGCATCCATATTTACAACACATCCATGTCCGGAAAAATCTCAACTCAGTGGCTTGATATTTATTAATCGTGTATGAAAATGTAAACTCGTTATTCGACCCATTTATTAATTAATAAAACATCTAAAAATAAAGATTCCACTAGAATTTAAATATTTTGGATTATCCTGAAAATTTAGTATATTAAAAAGGTTATTATACTAGATAGACATAATTAAAATTATTTGTGATTTATTACTATGATTATAAAGATAAAGAAAGATTATAATATGTCAGTTAAGCATTGCTAATAAGCATGATATTAGTAGATAATAATTAACAGTAATAAAATATATCTATATTTTTATCCATTAGATATATAATACATAGTTTATACATACCAATATAATATATGTTCTGTATAATTATATCTTATATATATTTTTGTTATATACGTATATATATAATTTATAATATATAATAAATATGCCATTTGTATTATATATTAATATAAATTTGTATAATATGTTATAAACATACATAGATAATATATAAATATATTGTGAATATCTATTACACATATTAAGTGATATGTTATATAATTAAGATATAATCAACATGATATATGTAATACTTAATCTATAGGTTATATACAAACTACATGTTATATATAATCTTTACAAAACTATATGTATAATATATAAAATCTATAATTTAGTGTAGATATATAATCTTATATTAATATATATTTATATTATGTCATATATGATCAGTTATTTATAACATACATACAAACTATCGATAGTCAATTATGGATCATGGGCTTCGTAGATCCAATATGATCCTTACTTGTTAGAGCTAACCCATTGGGCCTAGGCCTGACCTATATCTAGCTCATCTTGTACATTAGAAAGCCTCGACTCCTTAATGAGTCGCGTATTAGATGAACCTCGACAATGGTCACTTAACATGCTCCCTCAACCACCAATGGCTCCACTAGATAAGATGATTGAATGTGGATTAATGGTCTAGTACCAATATCAATAAGAACTGCCTAAGCTTCCTACTACTCCATTATCGTGCAGCATATGTAATCATCGGGAGCTCATCTCTTATAAATATCTCCTTCATGCATTACGAAAGACATTATAATACTCTTTAACCTCTATACTTTTAGGATGCAATCTGAATTGAGCGTCAAAGTGGCTGCACCATGCCAAACAGTCCTCTAGTGTGTCGCTAATCATGTTTTGTTTTGTTGGCCTGGTGTACAAGATTGAAAGTCCAATTCCAACCCTTGCTTCACCCTTTACCTGATTTAAATTAATGACATTTGGTTGTTTGTGGGATTTTCCAAAATTTTGAAAAATTAAGCATTGGCTGGTTTTTAAATATAAATCTGCTTAGTGCCATTAAACTTCCAATGTGCATTGCTCAAGGAATGCATATCAAGAATGATCCATATCTTTTTAGGATTAGCTTCAATCCCATTTGTGCAACTAGGTAACCAAAACTTATGCACAATGCTCTGAAACACTTCTGTGGATTGAGTTTCATTCGATAATATCTAAGGCAAAATGAATGCCTCTTTCAAATTCCTCTATGAACCCTTTGTTCATGATCCTTGGTATGTAGCACTTACATTTTAAGGTTAAATGGCATGCTCTTATAGTAATAGTGTTAAGTAAATCATAAATGGCATATGGACCTTATCTGTCTGCTCTATTATGATGTGGTTATATCTTGAGAAGGCATTTATGTAGCTCAACAATGGTTGGCCTGATGTTGAATCAACAAATTGATTTATGTAAGCAAGAGGAAACTAATACCTTGGACAGACTTTATTGAGGTTAGCGTTGTTGACACACATGCACCACTTCCTATTAGCTTTCTTAACTATCACCACATTGGCAAGCTAAGTTGGATACTTCTCTTTCCGTATAAACCCAAAATTTAGCAACTTTTGCAAATCTTCATCTTTGATAGCCCGTTGAGCAATAGCAAATTACCATCACTTCTGCTATATTAGCTTTATCTTTGGATCAATGCTAACTTTATGAATAGTTATCCTTAAATCTATTGCCAACATGTTGGTAAGGGATCAAGCAAACACATCTTGATTGGATTAAAGGAAGCTTATTAGCTTATACTTCAGCTTGCGGGACAATAACGAGCCTATTTGAGTGGTTTGAGCAACATCATCTTTGAATTAAATTTTCTCTATTAGCTCAGTTGGCTCACCATTAGAGCTATGCAAACAGGTTATGCGAGCCAACCCACCCCACTTCAACCCATGAATTATGTAGGCCCAAATTTTTAGCCCAACACACCTCGCACGGGTTTGTGGGTTAAACGGGTTGGCTTGTGAACTTGCTAATATTTTCTTCTATTAAAAAAAGTTATAAGAATTCAAATTCAAATTAATTTTTTTAATAATTTAAAATGGAATATATTTCTTTTTATCTCACTAGTTACTTACATACTAACCTAGATGGTAATCATGTATGGAAAAATTGTAGACTTTTATTTTGAAATCTTTTATCTCAACATAAAAGGATTTATTCTAACCAATATAAATTAGAATCCATTCTATTTTTTTTTTTCTTTGGAATAGCAAGAAAAAAATACATCTTAGAAATTATCAATTGATATTGTTAGCTTATTGTAAATAGAAATCTAAAATATCTAATATATATAAAAAGAAAAAGTATTGATAACAAGACTAAAGATATGAAAAAATGTTAGAATTTTGAAATTTAAAACATTACACCAAAAAAATTAAATAATCAACATCTAACAACTAAATAATTAAAAGTGAGGTGAAGAGGAAAGAAAGTAGGTAATATACTAGGGTTTCTTTTTTTTTTTTTTTAATATGATCTATATTTCTTTCTTTTCTTTTAATTTTTAAGCGAGGGTTCATGAGCCAACTCGACCTATAGTCAGTTGGCTCGCTCAACTCGCAGGTTACGAGGGCAGCCCTTTTGGCCTATACATTAAATAGGCTAAAGTTCTTAATCCAACTTGCATTAGCCTGCATAACCTGCCTTATGCATAGCTCTACTCAACATTCCATTCAACCGACTTACAAATCTTCTCATCTGTGTTTGGGGAAGATCCTATTTAGTATATTTCATCATTGCCAGCTCTGATGCATAACTTCTTAGATAGTTTTTGTCATGCTATGAATAAGGTTAAGTGTAGTCAATT
The DNA here is from genome assembly GCA_024138025.1 of Combretum micranthum. Taxonomy (NCBI): domain Eukaryota; kingdom Viridiplantae; phylum Streptophyta; class Magnoliopsida; order Myrtales; family Combretaceae; genus Combretum; species Combretum micranthum. Next base: position 70,962 of record JAMXBD010000446.1, on the reverse strand, counting down.
TCGCCACATATAAACACTTATGTGTTATACGCAACGACTCCTGTTAACAAGTGCATTTACCGTGAGTGTTTATACAAATTTTAGATCTTGAAATATTTTCTCAATTTTGTAAAACAATTTGATTACAATTGATTATTTAAAATTAAACGAATTACTAAACGCCACTATACTGAGTAGACTACATCTGTACTATCTCACATGTCTTGTTATCATATAGAAATCTAAATAAAAGTTCTAAAGCAAATTGCAACTAGTACAACCAAACCTCACAATACATCCAAACAACTTAAACTTATACAACTCTAAAATCTCTTACAAGGAGCATCAAGATATAATTGAAAACAACAAAGAATAATTAGCTTAGATAATTAATCACTCTACTCATACAGGAACTCATAAGCATCATCACCAAAGCCTAGATAGTCATAAGGATCCTCATCTATCTCATCATCACCTAACAAGGAAGAAGTAAGTTGAAGCCTAATATACAACAACCTAAGCACAAATGATATGATCACACATTTCTATGCTAATGCACATGCAACAACCATCAATTTATATCTTTAATTTAGATGAAGCAAATAAAATGGGACACTCATACTCCAGCATCACAACTAGGAACCTAGGGTCATAAGTTGCAGTAATTATTAGGGAGTTGATATAGGTAGCCAATACCTATATCTCTTAACTTCATATTAATTAAGTAGCCTCGTCTAAGGGTCACAATCGTTACTGACCTTTATCTATCATAGTCTATTATACTGTATAGATTCACAGAGCTCATAATCTTAACCTATATGAGTGTGACTTCTCTTTCCATTCAAGATAGATGTTAGTCACTATTGTTTGCTTTATTAGCTACCAAATGAGCCACCTATGATGGCTTAAGTGCTTAATTATGTGCTGGCATCGCCACAAAGGTTATTACTCCTGGACTGGATCTCAAAAAAAGACACTAGCACACTCAAGCAATTAATTAGGTTGTCTTTAAGTATTAATTCACTTTAGGATACTTGTTCTAGTAAACAACACCCAGGACACTGCGTACTTGTATAGAAGTAGGACTCCCTCAATGAAACAATTGATAGTTAATCCACAGAATAAGAATGTGTATAAGAAATTATTTCAAATGAGTTTAAGTCACTAACTCTATCATTCATTACTATTAGATCAATTATTAATATTTCCAAAGTTAAACTTATATAATATCTATTCGGTTTTAAATTTCACTTAATTCCTACTTAAAATATTAATATTATGTTCCAAAGTAAATTTTTAGTTTTAAGTCATTTTATATATACAAGTTTCTTTTATACTCAAACTAACCACAAACTCATTTTATAGTTATTAAATCCTTAAGGTGATATTTTAGTTACATACTTTAATTACTATAATAGGTAGTTATTAAGTAAAATAACTTATTAAAAGTATATTTAGTCCATCCATATCTTTTATAATCCAATTTTACCTTTAAGTGTGCAAGGAACCTAAACTAACTTGACAATAGGTTATTATCATCTTATAAGTCATTACTTATACCAATTTATTATATAAATTCCTAAAATCAAAAAAATAATTATTCATATTAAATTCAAAATTTAATATGTAAATATAATTTTTTACATACTTATTTGATTAAATTAATTTTCTTATAATTCCAACATTTCATTTTCTATTAAAGAAAGAAAAAAAAAAAACTAATGCACATGCTAACTTTAATTAATCGGTTCACAAACTTTTACACAGGTTCGAACCTAAATTTTTATGTAAACTACTTAACACATTAATTTACATATTTATAAGTTAGTTGGTCTAAACTAATTAATTATGGTTTTAATCAACATTAACACTGATCTGACTAGAAACAGAACACAGACAGCAATGATCGATCGGTTTGAGCAAATTTGGAGCCTGATCCCATCAGTTCTTGATCGGTTCACTTGATATTATTAAAATAGACACGTGGGCCTTTCTTGCTAACAGAGCCTGAGGGAAAGGAGGCCATTTGGTCATTGGTAGGACCACCTATATTAATGCCACAGGAGGATGTCCAACACTATTTTTTCTATTTAATCAATGTTATTTAATTTATTTTATCATTAAATCTAGGTTTTACAAATTAAATCACAATTAAATGATCAAGCAATCATCTTTTACATTGGTTTCCTAAATTTCGAGCACATATTTAACATAATCATTCATTCTTTATTCTAGATCCAATGATATAATCTATGATTTCATCATGATCATTGATCACCATAACACAATCAAGGAATCAAAGATAGATTACTTACCTCAAAGAAATTACATAAATCGCTTAAACTACTACTACTATAATTAATATGGCTTTCTCATTGATGATGCTTCTCAAGCACTCCTTCTTTTCCTCTTGATCCTCTATTATCCTTGGATGAATTTTCGTATTATTGATGTTGATTAAATAATTAGAGGATTAGGATAAGATTCTTACCTCTTTTTCTCAAAGCTTATAGTGTAAGTTTACTAAATCCTAATTTGAGAGAGATAGGGAGAGGTTTTTCTTCCTAAGGAGATTAAAGAGATTAAGAGGATTTTGGGAGGTGTTGACTTCCTTAAGAAGTCTTGCTAAGGAAACAATGAGAGGAGAGCGAAAATATTAGCTTTTATATGAGGATTTGGGGCTCAAACAATAATTTTCTACATTTGGGAATGGAATGACTTCATGCCTTGTATTTTGTGTTGATTTAATTATTTATAAGCCAAATTGTCCTTTTACCCTTCCTTGTTATAACATGTGATGTGTATTAATTATTATCCACCTTTGATTATTCATTCCTGTAATTTATTAAATTTCTAATTATTATATTATTTTATTTATTCTTAATTATTCTTTATCATATTTGTTTGAATATTATCATTATCATTATGATTATTACTCATGTAACATCAAATTTCTTTTAGGATATTTCATTTCTTGATCACCTTTGTAATGCTAACACTGTGGATTTGGAAATTCGGCCTTCAAGTGGGTAAATGAGGGGACCATGTAGATCATGAAAAATTGGGTCAACTCAATATCATATTGTACAATGAAAAAAAATGATGATAAAAACTTAGCATTACTTTGCTCATGCTTATCATCACTGAGTCTTGTAAGGAAGGTAATGATCCCCCTAACCTTCATTGGTTCATCGTAAAATCCAAAATCTCGTCTTGGACGGTATCAACCTCTTTTGAATGTGTTTGTCATGTAGTTGGTCAAAGGTATGATTGAAGATAATATTAGCTTTAATAATGAGGGCATCATGGTGGAGACTTTGGCATCATCAAGATTCTCATTAATAAATGCAAGAGAAAGATCTAACTTCTCTCCTTTAGTGAGGAGAATTAATTCTTTGTCTTTCGTTGTCAGTGTGGAGTAAATTAGAGAAAGTGATTTGATGAGGTCCTCCTAATAATGATGTTAACTACAGCTTGAGCATCATCCTCTATGGGTTGATTAGTCTTGTTATCATCCTAATTGTGATTCAACTCCTTTGTTGAGTCATTCTTTTGATTCTATAGAGGGGTTGGTTGCATATTGCTTCAAAAACCCCTCTTTATGGCTTCTTACAATGCAACCTTCAACTGGATATAACTATGGCATTATGACCTAAATCTTGATGGTAGTCATAATATTTATTCTTGTCTTGATGTCTGGATTTCCTTTCATTTTGTTATGTTCAAGTAGTTTCTTGAATCTATTATGTCTGGAAGATCTTTGCCAATGACCAACTAAGTAGAATGAAATTAGAATTATATAATCTTCTTCCCCTGATCTTTTCCATTTCAAGTTAAAGATCCTTCATAGTCCCGTAAGGGCCTAAGCAATAATCGTGATCTTAACTTCTCAATTTCATATCAGACAAGAGTAAAATCCTCTCACCAAATGTATTCCCTAGCTCGCTGTTGGAAATCTTCCAAAGTCTTCAATTTTTTTCTTAGCAAGAGAATGAAAAGGCTTTAGTTTCAGGAAACCCCTTAGACCACCGCTTAAATTGCAATGCTTAGGTCCAAACCGTTGACTTATGTTATTGCTTGATTGGACCAAGTCACATAGTGCCTTAAGCACTCATTTTTTTATTCGATTGAAAGAGAAACATGATGCCTTTTCTTCAGGGATGACTAACTGTAAAATTAGGCTTAAAGGTAGTTGAAAATTCTTCAAAGTTGGTGATTAACCCGATAGGGAGTTAGTGTTACCAACTATGGGCCACTTTCTCTAGTGTTCTTGGACACCTTATAAAAGATTACATCATTAAAGCAAAAGACCAACTTTGGTCTTTGTATCATCATAAGTATTTATCTAGTCTGCAATCCCATCATAGATCTTGAACATGGGTAGTTTATTCCTATAAGAAAGACTCCTTAATAATAGAGTATGAGGGGAGGGAGGGGAGGGGAAGGGCGGGGGGAGGGGTAGATGAGGTTCGATTGTCAACAACGATGTTTTTGGAGTCTGGGCACTATTTTTGCTCTCTTTGATTTTAGAAAGCCTTTTGAACTCCTTCCCCATCTCCTTAGGTGTTAGATCCTTGAAATGTTTTCCTTGGTGCACGGGAAATCAACAGGAGATAGATCATTAATGCGAGTTGGAAAAGTAGCAAGTATTATTAAAGGGTTTTTAGCCTTTAGTACATCCTGGGTAAGGGAGACGTTAAGGTTGTGCACTCGAAATGGTGCTCAAGCTTGTGGAATAAATGTAAGATGAAATTTATCAAAAATAACCTTAATAAATATAAACAATGATAAAAATGAGATAAAAAGGTAATTAAATTAAAATGTGTTATATGAAGTGGAATTGAATTACTATTTTTGCTTCTCAAAGATGGAATCAGAATCCCCCTTAAATTCGAAATCAATAATTCCAAAGAATTGTAATTTTGGCATTTAAAAACGTCTCCAAACATAGAAAAAGGAATAGAATTCAGAATTGTAAATCCATTCCAGTCCATTCCTATATACCGAACGTACCATTATTATAGGTTAGGCTTTCACATATATAATTTGCAAATAATAGTGGAAGATTAAACTTATTATTTTCATTTAGTAACCAAAATAACGACTAGAAGGGTTAACTTACTTATATAGAGAACTCGTTTTTACCGGTCCTAATTTCAAAATAAACTTAGTTTAATATTTTAACTAAAAGGTTTTAAACATGGAAATATAAAAGAAAAAGCTATAGGAAAATGATAAAAAAAATACTCACCATTTATTTTTATTACATTACATATAACAATTGTATTGTTAGTGCAAAATATATAATCTAATTTTTATTGTTGAAAAATTTTGAAGGACTTATTTATTATTCAAACCATTATGTACATATACTATTATTAACTGAATCTCTATAATTTGTGTCAAAAATTCATGTAATAAAGTAGGATAGTTATTTTTTATAACTCCTCTCTCTCTCTTCTCCCTATTTATTCTCTCTAAGAAAAACCGTTCTTATTCTTTTTTTTTATTAATGCAATGTAGATGCGTTATCTGTCAGTGTACATAAAGGTAATACATAATTTTTGTGTCAAATATTGATCATATTATATTATATATTTAGCATTTTCTTTTGTCTCATATATTGTGCCACAACTTATGTATGACTTTCATTCTGATGCCGTGCTGCCCATATATCTACTTAAGCTAATATAACTAATGGCATTTTGCAATCAATTTGTGCCAATTAATAATTACAGTGTTGTTAGATAAATTACACTATTAGATGTCAATAGCATCTCAAAAACATAGCTATTATCATCTTCAAGTCCATTTTTTATTGATTATATGTTTAAGTGATTATCCCTCATCTACTATAGGTTGAAGAAAACTCCAACACAAGTAATTCATTACAAGCACCATATCTAAAGATACATAAAGATAAAGATTGAAATGGATAACAAAATGACAATTAAATTCTTGCTTACATTAGTTGTTATTCTTGTTATGTAAGCCATCGTTTTCTTAGCAATCTGAATTCAGTTTCGAAAATTTGAACCGGGAACTGAAACCCTAAAAGAATACCCTTGGATTAGTTGGACCTAGAAACCCTATGTTTAGCAATCCCGATAATGAAACCCCAGAATAATAAAAATGGGTGAACTCTGGAATATAGCCCTAAATAATTTATCAAAACATAACAAGTCAGAATTCGGAATAATTCATTCGTTTCGGACCCGATCGGGATTTGTTCTCAAAAACTGGTTCCCGGGACTCGGAAATAGAAAATTAATATATAAAACTTGTTAGAACCGAAATTTAATAAGGAATTCAAAAATATATTTATAATAATTTTTCGGGTTATTAGAATCATAGTTATAGCCTTTTTATCGTATTTTCATTACTACTGGTAATTTAATTGTCTAATCAACTTTTTACTTTCTTTCACACTATTCACCAGATACAACCATCCATACCCTATTCTTATATCCTTACAACCTATTCTTACAATTTCACATCACTTTCTTACAAGCTTACCTTTTCAATACATTTTATTACTTAATTCACTTATTAAAATTGAATTTTATTACACGAAACAAATTCAAAACTCTCTCTCTCTCCCTTACAAGAACTGGCGCCCCCCCTTGCTCCCTCTCTCATTTGTTTGATTTTTTAATTAATTATTCATGCAAAACCCTAAATTATTTTCCTATATAATCCTCTTTCACCTTTTACTCTTTCACTTTTCTCTTTCTTACAAATTAAACTTTTGGAAAGTTTTTCTCTCCTCTCCTCTACTCTTGCCGTAACCTTCCTTACACACAGACACATAATTTTTTTTCTTCAAGTTTCCTTCTTCAAACACTAAATAGGTAATAGATTTTGACCCTACCACTATAAAAACATGTAATGGAAAGGTCATATATGTGTGGTTCCACCAAAAATCCTTATGAGCTTTATGCTAGGAATATGGAAATACTCAAACATGATATTTTTGCCATCACAATGTGTAGATCTTGCTATTAAAGTTGGTATACTAGTATTTTGCTATATCATTGTTATATATTGTTCTTATGGAAATTTTGTGCATGTATTTTCATTATTATTCTTATCTACATATTGTTCATGTTGTATCTACATCCATAACATGAGTAGTATAGTAATCTATTTGTTTAGAGTTGAAACCACAAAAAATTTTCATAATCCGCAAAAATAATCATAGAAGTTTAAGTATAAAAAATTAGATTCCAAAAATCGATCAAGATAAAAACCAAATTCTAGACCGAGTCAAAACACTAGAAACGAAACCCTAAAAATTGAACCAAGTTAAAACTTAATTCCAAATAAGAACAAAAATGAGTTTTCTCAATCTTGAGAAAACGAGAACCCTTGAAACGAAATATAAAGTCCAATTACCGATATAATCAACGTCCGTACGTCGATTAAATAATCTACCAATTCCTAAAACGCGAATCGAAACAATAGATCCAAATACCGCTTAACAACGAGATATAAAATCCTAAACCTTCAGTAAAATTTTAGAATCACAAAATCCAAATTTTCACAAAAGTCAAACTGAGTCAACTCATAAACCTAGACTCGGTTAAACGATCCCGAGAACTAAAAACAAATAAATAATCACGAATAAAATAAGATAAACCATAGACGTCGAGCTAAAATTTTAAAATAATAAAAACTTATTATACGATATTACGAATACTCGACAAAATCGGAAATCAAAACGGAACCCTAAAAGTCAACAAGCCTATAACGAACCCTAGTGTTTAAGATCCGGCAATCCCGTTTTCAAACCCTAGAAAACGAAATTAAGTTAATGCCTAGAATAGTTCGTAATAATATAGGGTAACATAAAAATATCAGATTCGCGAATTTCGAGTGACCTTCGGACCCAAACGGGATCGGTTCTCGAAAAGCGTGTCCCGGAGCTCGGAATATTAAAAATATTCCGTTTATACCAATAGACTCGTAAAAATACAAGGATTCCAAATATATCAGTTTTAGAATTTTTCGGTAGCTAAAAATTACAGATATCGCATTATTACGCGTATTTTTATTACTACCGGTACTTTAATTGTCTAGTCTACTATTCATAGTACTTTTCTACTATTCATTACTATTCACTATCTCTACTTTTTCTTACACCTACTTCTTACATCTACATACCTATTTTCTTACTTTTTATATTTCCAACACAACTTTAATCACATCAACCTTTACACATTACTTCTTTATTACACAAACAAATAAAATAAAAATAATTTCCCCCTCTTCTACAAAGCAAACCGGCGCCATTCCCTCCCCCATTCATCTAATTTTTATTTCTTTTTCAATTTATTTTATTACATCTAAAATTCACTCCAAAAATTCTATAAATACCCCCTTCCTCTTTCATTCTTTCACACAACTCTTTACACTAAAAACTCTCTCAAAATCTCTCCACAATTTCTCTTCAAGAATTCTCTCTACCAAAACTCTCTCAAACCAATTCCTCACAAAAATCATCTCTCATACATAAACTATCTACCACATATCACTACTCACATAATACCCATTTCATTTACCATCTCCATACCTCTTACATACTTTAGGTAATATTTCTTCCATCTATTATTCATCCATGTCATGTAACTTAACATGACTATGGTGTTGTTTTGAAACTCATATGAGTAGTAAAAGCAACAACATGTTCATGTTTTGTTCTTGTACATAAGCTTCCTTATGTTGTTATTATTATTGTTATTATTATATTATTATTATGTATACTATGTATATATATTTATTTAGAGCATATAAGCTCATTTGTTATTTATTTACATTCAAGTTATGCAATTTATTTATTTATTTGTTATTAAGACTAGTCTTTCTAGTCTTAGACTTGTCCATATCAAGTCAAAACAATCTTTTATTTATTTCTTTAAATCTTTCGGGACTAGTCCATTCTAGTACCGGGACGCCTTGATAAGCTAAGGCTCCAATACTTGACGCGGATATCCTATGGAAGCTAAGGTTCCCAATACTTGATATTTTATTTTCTTCTCATTAATTATTTTTAGGATTTCTTATGGTTCTTTTTTTATATGTCATGATACTTGCATTTGTGGAATGTTAATGTCTCAACTAATCTAAAAATAGAATTTGTTTTACTAAATGAACTCAAGCTAGTTTTCAATCATATGATTTATCTCAAAATCATGAAGTTATTATAACAATATAAAATGGAGTTTTCTCAACATTTTCATAAATAACAAAGATAGATTTCAAGAAATCATAAGAAATAAATATTTTCTTTGTTTATTATGTTAACCTAAGCTTTTAGTAATATAATTTATTAATATTAAAATCTTTTCAAAAGCTCAAGATTTAAACTCTTTTAACTTCGAAATAAAACTAAGAAAACAAACTAGTTTTCAAAGTTAAGATAAATTCATAAGGGATGAACCCACTTAGGAAAAAATAATTATTTTCAAAATTCTAAAAGAAGGAACTCATTTTCAAAAGAATATAATAGATTAAACAATAATGGATTTTATCAATAAAAGATGATTCTTTCAAAGAGATGAAAGAACAAGTTTTGGAAAATAAAAGCTTTATTTTAGAAGGATATATAAGAAAACAGACTCATTTTCTAAGATCATCTTAAATAAACAAATTCATGAAAAGGTTTTTGACAACTTAATTTTTTGATAAATTAATCTTTTATCACTAGAAATGAAATTTATGAAAGACTAGGGTTAAAGGAAAATTTGCTTTGTTTTGGAAAAAGAATGAAGGAAATAAAACAAGAATAGATTCATATAAAGTTTTTTTTCAAATACTTGAAAAGAAATTATCATAGTTAAAGTTTTAAGCTCAAAATGAATTATTTTCAAAATAAATTGTTGAGACACTACCATTAGATTATGCATATAAAGTGAGTACTTATATACGCAAAGTTTATAATATTATGTTCATAATTTTATATGTTACAAAGGATTTTCTTTAAAATGAAGTTGAGTTAGAAATGAATTTTTGCAAAAGTTTAGAAAATTCGTTTTAAATCTGTAAACGTTTGCGGAACCCAAATGACCTTTTATGACAGATGATAAGTTTAGAAATGGATAGAATTTCGAATAGGTAGAAAAACGTATATCATTGCGAAATTCCGAGTTAAAATGAGCAAGTTATGGCCATTTTAGTTGGAATTTCTTCTTATACGATTTTACCGCGATTTTAAGTAAAGTTTAGAATCTCCAAGAATAGAAATTCATGAAAGACTTATCCTGGGTATTTCTTTTGTCTAGGTGACGAAGGAGGAACGAGGAATACCCTACCGAGGATTACTACGACTAAGAAGATAGCGAAATGGACGAGTGAGTTATTCCTCTAAATTCGTTACTTTGCTTGTGCTTGTAAAGTAGTAGCATTAGTATATTGGAAAAGATAAAAATGGATATATATTTGGGGAATCGGGATTATATTATGATTCTATGTTTATGCGTGAATGAGAATTAAGAATATCGCAACTTCGATCTGCTTGTTTAAATAATTTTGTTTACTGACTTGATTGTATGATTGGTTTATTGTTGCTAAATTGATTGATCGTCCCAATAAACCTTAATAAGGTTTGACCTAAGAACAATAAAACGTTTCACGCATAGCATCCATCGAGTCACATCTATTTCGGAAGGCTGCTACTCCTACGCATAGAGTTGACTGGCTGTGATCGTGCGGTTGCCACGGGCCATGTTCCTTCTTTTGGAGAATCCAAATCGCTCGGAAAGCGACTCTAGGTTCGGAGCCGAGCCAACGAACGTGTGGGTTGAGGACCTGGGGGACTAGCAGTAGAAGGTCGAGGACCTTCAACCCGATTCCCTAACCTTTGATACGGAGGGGTAAATCCGTTCTATATTGGTTTCCGGATGACTTTATATATTCGCGTAATCATGTGATTGTTGCATTGTATGCATAGCATATGTGTGATTAAATAAATAAACTTGTTGAAAATATGGTGCGAATAAAAAGGAATATCTCACTAAGCTAGTTGTAGCTTATACCCCTATAGATTTTGTTGAAACAGGTATATTCGTGGATTAAATTTGAGGATCATGACATTAAGGAAGTCTGGACGGATGATTAAGGATATGGAATCATACGATGAAGAAATTTCGTAAGGTTCTTTATATGTGATAACCTATATGATTAGGGACGTATATTATTTGAGATAATAGAAGAATTAAGAATTGAATTGTGATATGCTTAGTTTTATATTAAGTATTCTCTTTGCCTTGTTACTTATTTATTATCAATGTAAATGCGTACTCCGATGCGTCCCTTGGTTGTGATGTACGCCTTGTACATAATATGGAAGCCTTTGCATGACTAAGGTAGTCATTCCTAGGCTTTAGTATTGTGTACGGCGGACTGCCACGTTTAGGGTACCCTCAGGGCGTGACAAGAGTACTTTAAAATTGCCATAATTACTTGTTTTACTTACATAAAGGATTTGTAATATGGTATAGTCTTGATGAAGGTATTGTCAAAACTCAAGATCTATTTTGTTTTGATCAAAAAAGTGATTTTGAAAATTCAGATCTTGAGAAAGAACCATTTAGAAATCTATTTTCCAACTTCAAAATGAAGATTTTAAAAGTAATATGAATGACTTAAGTGATAGATATTATAAAGGAGTGATTTTTATAAGTGATCTTAGTTTTACTAAGATAAATTTTCAAAACAAGATAATTATTACAAAAGTTAAGTTAGATCTTGATTCAACACCAATAAAAACTTTGAAATTCGTAACTAAGGTGAAATGCAAGAAAAACATATTTTTCAACCCTTAAAACAAGAGTTTTATTAAAGAAATGAAAGCTTTAGGGAGTAGGTTTGATTAGAACCTAATTTTTAGAAAGATTAAAATGGCTTTTCACAAGAAAATAATCTCAAAAATAATTCCCAAAATTCGGATCTAAGAATGATCCCATTTAAACACCTATTTTCAAAATATCAAAATGAGTATTTTAATATGAAAATAGAAGCTTGGGGAAATAGATTTAATAAGGACTTGATTTATAAGGATAAATGTGTTTTATCAAAGTATAAACCTAAAACAAAGGAAGGTTTCCAAACTTGGATCAAATATATTTTCATTTTCAAAAATTGTGTAAAATATGTCATTAGGCAAACCTACATTTAAACATCTATTTTCCAACTTTAAATGGATAATTTTATTAAGATGATGAAGGTATTAGGTTATAGGTCATCAAGGCTTTATCCTAGTAAAAATTGGATGATTTCAAAGAGACAAAGCTAGTTTTCCCAATCAAGTGTTTTAAAAATTGTGCAAAGTAAAAAGTTTTCCAAATTCTTTTTAGTAAAAAATCATTAAGGATTTACATGTAGATAGCTCATATCATGTTATTCATGATCATAATTTATAGATATTACATATATATATATATATATATAATATACTTGATAGGAATGATGTAAATTTCACAAAACAATTTCGAAAATGTAAATTTTAGCTACTGGTCAGATTTGATCCAAGCATTTTGAGATGTAAACATTTTCAAAACTTATAAATAGATAGATATTTTAAAGTAGATAGAAATAGATGGCTTATTTGCAAATTCCGAGTTAAAATGACCAGGTTATGGCCATTTTAAGTTAGGATTTCCACCTACCACGAAAATTACTAACTCAAAGAGTTTTTTTTTTTTTTTTTTTTTGAAAAGTTGGAATTAGTTATGGTATGAAATACTCATTGGGGTATTTCTTTCGTTTAGGTGATTTTGGAATGGAGGGAAATTTGTGTTTCCGGATCACTACCATTAGAAACCAGAAACCATGGCCGAGTGAGTTCACTATTTTTAAAATTTATGCTTATAATTGTGCTTGTAAGGATAGTGGCATTAGAATTATGGCAAGATAAAATTGGATTGTGAATGTAAATTCTATTTGGGTGAATCGATGATAAGAATATCAAAATGGGATTGTTATAAATATTTGTATGATTTAGTATAGAATTAAAGTGTCTGCAATATCTATGATTCCCCATAAATTGTTAATTAATTTGCTATGATCTTATAATCAAATTGACCATGTATACCATATGTTGAGTCACATTGCATTTGTTATTATGCCTTTGTGGGAAGAAGGCATAATAGGGAAGAAGGCATAATAGTTGAGCAACGAGGGCCTGTAAACTCGAATGTTGGCGTAATGGCCGTAATTAAAGTGTTAGTAGTGTAGGCACTTATATCAACTACAAAATTGTGAGTGGGTGGGCACTTGAATCAACCACAATATAAATGTGAAAAGTTGAAATCTTTGGTCGTATGGGCCTGAAACACCTAACCCCGAATGGACGACGTAAATTCATCCAACATAAGACTCCCGGAAAGTTTCATGTATTGTATGCTCATGTGTTTGTGCATTTCGTATGATTGTTAATATAACATGCTTGACATATTGTTGTTGAAGTAGTTAATTTGGGAAGTGAAACTCACTAAGCTAGCGTAGCTTATACCCCCACAGTTTCTTCTTAATACAGTTTCTGCACATATGGCTGTGTCTCCGGACCTGGCCAAATCAGGTAATGTAAAACTAGGAGCTGTTTCCTTAGAAGTTTATGATTAAGTTCTGAATAGTATGTTATAGTAAACCTTAAACGATCGGGTTTTACCTAAAAGATAATACTTATACTCTTGCGTAGCAGGGGAATGCCCTTAATGCTTTGTATCTGATCTTGAGATATCTGTGGTTTATATTTTTATGCTTATCTTATCAAATTGAACTATTTATCTCCAACTGTTTATGTATTCTATTGTCATAAGAAAACACCTTGCATACTAACACAAGACTTTTGAATGACTGTGGCAGTGATTCTTAAGTCTCGTTTAGCATACGGCGGACTGTTACGTTTAGGGTACCATTTGCAGAGTGACATGTTATCTCTAAAGCCTAGTCGATTTGTGGCATTTCATATGACGACATTATGAAGTGCAAGCTAATAGTGGTACAACCACCTTCATAGCCAACTAGTGATTGCTGCACGTCATCGTAACATGTTGACATGTTATGTCTATGCTTATTTGGGAAGTTTCCACTTCTTCCTTTGTTTAGTATTGATACTAACCTCTCCAACCAACTCCTTGCAAGCTGTAATCTTTCAACATCAAACTGTTAAATAGCAAGCAAATCATGATTCATGAATGCATATATGTTTCAACTTATAATAACTATTGCATCATATACAACGTTCAAATTGAACTTGTGTGTTTTTGATAATGTATACACGAGCTTGTGCACACAATGTACTATGTTTTGCTTGTTGATCTTATATAAAAAATAAGAGTACAAGAACGGATTTAGATTCTCACATTTTTTCTTTTCTCAATTTCTATCAATTTATGTGTTAATTGCTTGGTTTACCTAGACTTTTTAAAATACCTTACAACATTATTATGATGTTATTTTCTTCCTTTTAATTTTGACCATTCATTATATATGGTAGTGTTCTAAGACAACAAATTGATAAAAATTAAGAGAAGATAAATGGAATGAATCCATTTTCTTCATAAACTTATGTACAAATATGTTATATAATATTCACTTAAGAAAATAACATAGTTATGCTAGTGCAAACCACCCTTTAGTTGATAAATAAAATCATTGACTTAAGGCTTAGGTCTAAGATTGTAAACCCCAGAAAATTTCAATAAATAATTCTGAGATGAACTTCGAAAATAAACCCTAAAAATCACTCCAAATCAAAACCGAAATTCGACAAGTCCTAAATCACGAACGAATCCAGAAATTCTTAATTTTGAGAAAATGAAAATCCTTAAAAATAAAATAAGAACTCAACAGTCTTCAAATTCAAAACCACGACATACGAAAAATTCTATATTTAACTCCGACTTATAAAATCGGGTAATATAAAGCCCAAAAACAAATTATTAAAAAGTAAATATCGATTAACTTTCGGAAATGAAACCCAATTCAAGAATTCCGAAAACGTTAAAAGATATTAAATACTTACAAAAATGAAATGTAAAATAAATTTCTCAAATTAAATATATTCTATATACATAAAATATCAGTTTCCAAATTAGTAAAGATCTAAACCGGAAAATCACTCGGAAACCTTAAGTGGAATACAGTAGTTTAGTCCGAAATCTAGCGGCTTTAACCCTAGAGGCCGAGGTGTAGTTTAAATGTATAGAATAGCTCGTAGTAATATAAGTTTGCTTAAAATATCAGATTGGTAAATTTTTAACCTATTTCGAATCCGTTCGGATACAGACTTCAAAAGTGTGTCCGGGCTCGAGATATAAAAAATATACCATTAGTACCGTTAGAATCGTAATTTCATAAGATTTCCAAATATTAGTTATATAATTTTTCGGGTTATAAAAGTTACAGTTATAACTTTTTATGTATTTTTATTACTACAGGTAATTAATTAGTCTTTTGCACTATTCACTTTTATTTATTACACAATTTTGTTATTCTTATAAAGCTTATTGTTTTAGATAAATATTCTATATATTATAGAAAATCTTGTTTTTCTAAAATTTAGTTAGTTTAGGCTTTTACGAGATCAGTTTGTTTAAGACCCGATCTAAAAATAAAATAAATTAATTTAATGATTGAAAAATATTTTAAAAAATATTTTATTTTCATAAAATAATTTCTTAGAATTTTCGGGTTATAAAAATATCATTTATGGCCTATATTCGCGTATTTTGATCATACCGGTACATATTTGTTAAAATATTAAAATAATTCAAATAATTATTTAATTTTATTCATAAAATTCTACCACTTATTTAAAAATTTTTTTCCTAATTTTATTTTTTATTTTTATTTTTTTTATAAAAGCACTTTTTCCAATCTATACTTCAAGTACACCTTACACATATCACTTCCTTTTCACTTCAATCTTTCTACACTTTGTCCACACTTCATGGCAAATTTTTCCTTCTTTATGGCTGCCATTGTCCTTTAATTTACTCCTATTTTGACTAAAATAAATATATTTCAATCATTCTTCAAAAAGTTACATTACACATTAATTATACAATTCAATTTCAAGTCAAAATTTAACAAATTCCCTCTCTCTCCTCTCTCAATATTCATGTGCAGCACCTATTCTGGCTGCCTTGGTTTTATTTTTTTCTTTCTTTCTTTCTTACAATTAATACACTCATTCTCTCTCTCTTTATTTACTCACTTTTCCCTTTACCATTCCTTAACTTTTTCTCTCTCTTTTTCCTCTCTTCTTCTTCATTTTTGCTCTTGTTCTTGCAAGAACCAAGCTACCCCTAATTCTTTTATTAGCTCTCACCCATATTTCTTGAAGATTTTAAAGAAAATTTTCTTCTCAAAGCTTCCATAGGTGATATAGGTAAAATGTAATGAGAGTTTCATGCATCAAATAACCTTCCTAAGCTTAAAAGCTTAGGATGATGATGATGCAAAAATGAAACACTCCTCTTCTCTATGATTAATCTCTTGTATCATTATTACTTTCTTATTTAAAATGGTATATTTTATAGATCTAAATTTTTGTAGCTTTGATTTTTGTTTATGTTAGATCTTGTTATTGAAGTTAGTATTTTTGTTATTTTTATGATTTATGCATATATCCATCATTCACATAACTATTTAGTGTTCATGCATTAAAACTAGTGTAGTAAACTAGATCTAGTGTTTGAGTTCATAAAATGCATTAGCTTTTGTTTTATGTTCATGAACAACTTGTAGTAGCATGATGATAGTAGAAATGTTTTAGAAAACTCAAGATCTATTTTATTTTCAATAAAAATCATTTTTGAAAATTCAGATGAAATGGAACCATATTTAGAAAAGTTGTTTTTCAACTTCAAATATATATTTTCATTGAAATGAAGGGTTAGGGTATAGACAACATAAATGAGTGATTTTGATGACTAAAGTTTAGATCTATGAGTTTATAGTTTACTGCCATGCATTTCTTTTATATTCATGTTCATATTATGTGTGGATCTTAGATTTGAACTTGAACAAAAATAGTGAAATTCGTATTTTGGCAAGACCTCTATTTAAAAGCCACTTTCCAAGTGTCAAAATGTAATTTTTACTTAAGATAATGAAGACTTAATGTATCTATATCATCAAGACTTCTTTTTACAAGAATCAAAGGTGATTTTCAAAAGTTATTTTCAAAATAAAAATCTTATTTTCGGATTAGGTAAAGACATATTTTAAAAACATGTTTTCCAACTAAAAAATGAAGTTGTTATTCAAGATATGAAGAGCTCTTAAGATATGATATATAAGGAATGGATTTTCATAAGTTTAGATAGATTTTATCAAAAGGAATGTCCAAGAATAAATTTTGTAAATTCGGATCTCAACCAAGACCAATTTTTAAAACCCATTTATCAACTCCAAAACTTATGTTTTATATGAAAAATGAAGAGTTTAGGTCATGGATATTATTAAGTAGTGATTTTTATAAGTTGAAATGAGTTTTGATGAGATTAATGTATAAAACAAGAAATAGAATCAAGATGAGAAATTTTGAGTTAGTAGTCAATTTGTGAAATTCGTAATTTTGAATGAAGGCCATAAGAACACCTATTATCCAAGCTCAAAATGAAAGTTTTATGTAATGAATGGAGTCCTTAAGTAATAGGTACCATAAAGTCTTAAATTTTAATACATTAAACAAGTTTTTCCCAAATGAATCATCCAAAAAGTGGATTTTCTAAAATTCGGATTTTTGAGTAAATCCTATTTGAAAACATATTTGCAAAGTGTAAAATGCAAATTTTTATGAAAAAGTAAAGTCCTTAGTGGTTATGTATGGTTGAAACCTAATTTTCTGAATATCAAATGATTTTTACTTAAAGGAATCACTAAAAAACTAACTTTTACAAAATTCGGATTTTGGAATCAACCCTACTTAAAATCATGTTTACAAAGTGTAAAATGGAAATTTTTATGTAGAAATGAAGGTCATAAGTAATAGATATAATGAAGACTCAATTTTAACAAAGATAATTATATTTTCTTAAGTAATAAATCCAAAACAAATGGAAATGATCAAAGTTAGAAAACTAGATTTTTCATAAGTAGTTGTTATTATGGTCTTACAAAATAAAAAGTTATAAAATTTTCTTTTAACAAAAATCATCAAGATCATGCATACATTAAGCTCATCTCATGTGATTCATGTTAGGAAATCATTCGTATTGCATGTATAGCTAATCTATATAATGGAAACATTACAAACATTTACAAAACTATTTTTTGGAATTAGAACTTGCTACTGTTCTGATCTGATCCGACTTTTTCGAAGCTTTAAAGTTTTCAAAACTTAAATATAATATTAGAATTAAATAGATCTTTCGAAGTAGATAGAAATCGATATATTTTGCGAGATTATGAGTTAAAATGATCAAGTTATGGCCGTTTTAAGTTGGAATTCTCGCTTAGGACAAGAATTGCGAATTCGATAGTTTGTATAAGATCGTTTGGATTAGTTTGAGTTGAAATACTTATTAGAGTATTTCTTCCTTTTATAGGTAATCCTGAAATCGACGATTCCCTACCACCGAATTACTTTTACTAAAAGACCGATGACCCAATGGCTGAGTGAGTCTTCCTCTTATTTTGTTACCTTATTTGTGCTTGTAGCTAGTCGCATTAGAAGTATAGGAACAAGATAAAAATAGATATGAATGGGGATGGGATATATGATGAGACTGTGATGAATGTATGCCGAAGAATACTAAAGCATATCGAAACATGATTCGATTGGATAACTGCATTGTTCATATTATTTCTATTATGTGTATGATATTGGCTGGTCACTCTAAAGAATGTATGAATATTTTGACCTAAGAAAAAATTAAATTGGTCATGCATCGCATGACATATTGCATTTGGTAGCGTACTACTCCTACACAGGTCGATCGGTATGGTCCGTTGATGACTCGTTTGGATAACGAAACCGGTGCCATAGCTCATTCATGGGAACTAAGGCGCATGAGGATGCATTCCATGGGTGAGCCTAGCCGAGTCGAGTGCTATGAGCTGAGACTTGGGGACTAGCAGCAGTCATGTAGACTTCAGTACCATTCCTAACCCAAGATACGGAGGGCGTAAATCCGTTCTGTGTGTGGGTTCCGGATACCCATACATAATTGTTTGCTCATGTGTTTGTTCATGCATAGCATATGATTGATTATAACTTGCTTGTTATGGTACGAAATTAAGAGAATTCTCACTAAGCTAGTGTAGCTTATACCCCATTTGATGTTTGAATGAACAGGTTATCTCAAGAATGCTAAGTGGGGACCGAGATGGTTGGAGCCGAACATGACTTCGGGATTTCGGCAATGAATAAGAATGTTTGAAGTTATCAGCTAGATTTTATGATTTGCCTTGTAATAGTTTATGTAGGAAAGTCTGTGGATGAATGTAATTGAAGTTTAATGATTTGTATTTTGAAGTGTAGTGATTCGTATATGAAGTGTACTGATTTGTAACTGAAGTATAGTAAATTGTATTTCCTTTACATTATTACTCAAGTGTATCACCAATGTGTCTCCTCTATATGTTAGACGCCTTGTACATAGTATGGAAGCCTTCGCATGACTGAGGCAGTCATTCCTAGGCTTTAATATTGTGTATGGCGGACTGCCACGTTTAGGATACCATTTGGGGCGTGGTAAAGATGATTGGATATAGATGGTGAATTACTACTTATGTGGAAATATTTTAAATAAAAATAAGTATTAGGTCTTAGCTAGCTAGTTTTATCAAAATTATTTCTTGTTTAAGACCTTTATTAAAATTAATTATCGAAATAAGGGCTTATCAAAATTAATTACTAAAAATGCAATATCAAAATCACAACTCTAAAATGGCATATATACATATTATGAATATCCATACATATTGCATATTTATAATGTGATTCCACAATTACAATATTGAGATCTAAAAAAAGTGGATTTTGAAATCATGTGATCTCACAACCACAAATCTCCTCATATAGCAAAGTAGTAGGGTTGTGCATTATAAGGTAGTGAGATGTTGTAAATTTACTTTGCTCTAAAAGGGAGCTAGCCATCTCATCCTCAACATATGCCCATCGCCGACAGATGCATACTACTCCACACAAAGGTAATGCAATATATTGATTTTATTGGAGGCATATCACGATGTTAAAGCACGATGTACTTATGCAATTTAGTGATGGTACAAAAGCACGTTATCTCATCTTGTACTTGTAGTTTGTGTAGAAATTTGCATATCCCATCTCATAAATGTGATTTTATAATAAGATTTTAGTAATTAATTTCATTCGATTTATATATTGATAATTTTTTTATAACTAGGCTAGACATGTGCTAGACTTGAGATTCACCACTTAGGATTAATAGTTAAGACCTAATATGTAGTGAAGCTATGAAAGATATTCAATAATACTAAAGTGTATATATATTTACATATATAATAAAATAGCGCATTTTAAATGAAAAAAATAAATGTCATAGACATTCATCATAAAAAATAAAAAAAGCAATTTTAATGTAAAAATTCCACTTCAAAAATTCATGAACCAAATAATATATATGTATCACTTAAAAAATCACATTTAAATAAAAGAAGTAGGAAAAATAATTTCTAAAATGAATTTTCAAAACAACTTCACATACCAACACATTCACACACATTGAGCACCCTCTTTGGTGTTTTTTCCCCCCCTATTATCCATAATTATCCTTAAAATAAAATCATTTTTTTTTCTATGTCACAAAGCTTAAAAAGTTAATTTACAACATTCCAAGCATATAGGTAAGTTTAAGTGGATTTTGTATATTTGAAATATTTTTCTCATAACTTCTACTACTTACCGCTTTCTCTCTCTTTCTTCCTTTTTTCCCCTCTCCAACTCACTCTCTTTCCTCACTAGTTTACCTTATAATAACTATTTTTCATTGTAAATTATCATAACCTTTTATTTTCAAACTAATAACCCATTTTTAAAATAATATTCTTAATTATTTTAATTTCTAATTCTAGCAAAACCACTCCTTCTTTTCTTTGTCACTAAAAGCTTATATTAAATTTTAACTTAAAAAAATAAAGAATCATTCTACATATAAAACATTTTCTATTCAAATAAAAACTAAATAAGAATTTTTTTGTCAAATGTTTTAATATTTAATGATAAATGATTTATGATTTTTCCTATTAACTTTTTTATAATTTAATTATATTAAATTTGCACACAAAATGTAAGTGCAACATCCTTAGTAGAGTGTGTATCCATAACACACCACTTTTAAATATTCTATTGAAAAAAAAAACATTTAATGCATAAAAGAGTGCAAACCGAGCATGGAACAAATAATTTATAAAGGTCTATCCATACTCTACCTATTAGGTGTTGGTTCCTAAGTTTTAATACCGAGACCTATCTTATCATACATAGAATCACCTTATAACTTGTATGTTGTAGAACTTATTGGATCTAGAATGCCCTATAGATCATATAAATTTTCTTTTTACATTTTTACTATATAATTTTTTTCCTATGTTGGTCAATGATCTATCATTTTCTTTTTTCCATATATTTATAACTAATATATTGATGAAACTTGAGATCACCAATAGTTGAATCAAATATTTTGCATGAAAGCATACATCATGATTGATATAATATATCTCCAAAAAAATCATCAAGAAATGATATAACAAAATTGCAAATCTACCATGTAGTTTAAGTACAATGGTTAAAATAATAATACCACTTATATAATATTATTTCATGGTTTTGGGCCTTGAAAATTTAATAAGCTAAAAGTATTATATATTCACTATTACAAAACTGAGTTTTAAAGATAAAATTTTTGTCTTTAAAAGTAATTTTTTTGCAAAATTTATGATTGCAAATTCTATCTATAGAAAAAGAAGTTATCTTAGCAATTTTCTCATTGTTAAAAAGTATTATATATTTATTTTATGTTTATTGGTATTAATTGATAACTTTTATAGAGCAAGATACCTTAGAGTATAAGATCAATGCAATAGATACAATGTGTGGAGATGCTTCACCATATGTACTCCACGAAGAATATATAAGCTTAAGGAAATCTTTCTTGTAGCCTTTAGTTAATACCTCAATAAACATGCGTTAAATAATGTTGGTTTGCCTCCATGTATGTGATCCTACAACGAAAAACACACTATTAGTTAACTAAAATGAGTCAAAACTAAATAATAAAAAAGAGACTAGTAGTTTGTTGCTGGTAAAAGGAAAATAATATTTAATATTTTTTAAAAATTATAAAATTATCACTAGGATCAAAATAATCCTAGTTTTAGGTAACATGACCTTGTCTTTTGAAAAGATGAGGTCAATTTAAGTGGAGCGACCCCATCTCTTGAAGAGACAAAATCGGTGCAAATTGCTGACCTTGTCTCTTCAAGAGACGAGGCAACAAATAAGGACCTACCTCGTCTCTTCAAGAGATAAGGTTGGCGGGCATATATTTCCTGCCATTTCCTTCTTCCTCATTCAAACATTGCACCTAAAAAACCCAAATTCGAGAAACCATAACCCTAACCCTAATTTCCTCAATTGCATAACTGATCTTCATTAATTTGGGTTGTTATCTTGAATAGGTTGATCACCAAGTCTTGTAAAAGTCATCAATTCGTGAAAAAGTGAAGCAATTCGTGCAAAAAATCAAGCAATTTGCGCCAAACTTCATATGTAAGTGCTTCAAATTTTTGCTTAATTTTTCACTATTATTGATGTTGCATTGTTTAATTTTGAGTATTATTTATGGGTGTTGCACATAGTGTTTGATGAGTTGTATTTTGGAGTGATAATGTGATTTCCATGCTTACTGTATGTGGTGTTGATGTTGCCTTGTAGACAATATGTGATGTAATTATGATGTTACTCTATAGTTTTAGAATTTAGGAACCAAATTATGAAATCATATATTATTATACATCTTATACCTTGATCATATATTATTATAAGACTGAGGTGGATATACTAGCATTATTAAATATGTTTAATATTAAGGGAGTGCGATTCATAAGTCATAATGCAAATTTGATGCATTTAACCTCTGTTTTATGAGCTGGCAGGGTAGGTGAGCAAATAGATAAGGTCACATTTGTACTATATGCTCATGGAAACATTGTGGACGGGAATAATAGTTCTGGTTATGATAAGCGGTCAGTTTTTATAGTCAGTGTTAGTAGAAACTCAATGTATGAGTAAATACTTGGCATCATTTGTAATAGGCTTAAGGTAAGTAGTTCTACACATCAAGTTGAGCTGTATCATAGGATAGCTATTGGACATAGGATGCTACGTTATGATGTTATTCTAGTGACCAATGATGATGTTGCATAAGAGATATTGGAGTACATAGAAGGGTCAATGGCTGTATATGTGTAGATATTTGAAAATGAATTGCCACAGGTACCTGCAGGGGAAATGGGCATTGATGGAAATATTGGTGGCTAAGGGTTGGCAGATTCGAACTTCATTCCAATTCAGACAATAGTTAGCACACAGGTGCAGATGGTTAACTTTGAAATAAGTGCACCTAATGAGGTTAGTGGTCCTAATACTAATGTGATGCAAGACTCGTCAACAAGTGAATCTAGCAACGACAATGATGATGATAGAAATGATAATGTGGAAGCTTTCCCCCAGCAAGATACTGCTACTGAGGTACAACCTAATAAAAATAACCGGCACCATTCTGTGGCTTCTATAGAAATTGGTACAGTAGCGAGCTCAGTGCTAGTACCCTTTTTCATTGCTGATGTTGGTATTGGTTATGCTGCGTTTAATGATGAGTAGGAAATGAGTGTTAGAAATTAGAGCTTTAGTGATGAATTCAAGGTTTAGATGCGGCTTGAGACTAAAGATTATTTCATACGAACAGTTAAAATATGGCACATATTGAACCATTACAATTTTAAGGTGTAGAGACTCGAACCTAAGGTCATGGATAGTTAAATGTATTGATAGCCATAATAAAGGTTGTAAGTGGAGACTTAAAGGCAATTATAAAAATATGGTGGGTGGATATATCACTAAATATGAAGGATCCCACATATGCTTGAATGAAATCACGACAAGATCACTCTCATTGGACTCTACACCATGTCAAGGTGCATTATAATGGAGATTTGTAATTCTTCAGATGTGAGGGCAAACAACATATAATTGACTATATTGAAAGAGTTTAGGATTGTGTTTGTGAATCTTATTGTGGTTGAATTATGTAGTCTGGAAGTTTTTTGCCTGTTGTGGATGGCTAATGAATGATTTTTATAGCTGATTTTATATGATTTTAACAGATTATAATAACTAATGTGAAAAGGAGTGATATATGAAATTTGGTTTGGAGAGTGGGGTTAAGGGGAGGGGGATGGCACGGATAAAATTTGTACTGACCTCGTCTATTGAAAAAGGAAAGAGGCTATATAGTATTTATCACGACATGGAAAAATATGCAAGGATTTGGGTATGTAAAAGTTGACATCAGATGAAAATGGGTTTTCATAAGAAAAGTTTTTGGAAATGAATGCTATAAATTTATTTTCTATTTTTTAAAAAGATTTTTGTGAAATTTCCTTTTAAGTGATATCACATATAATCAATGATTGAGATTATAAAATAAAAGATGATTTTATAATAATATCATACAAAATTTCAAAATTTAAAATAATTTCAACCATCAATTCATATGTCAGAAAACTCAAAAGAAAGACAATTGAGAAGACCTTATAAATAATTCCCTATTCTTTTGGCATTATCATATATAGATATATGTATATATCTATATATTTCAGAGCACATAGCAGGGGAAACAAAAAGAAGAAAGGATTTATTATATTAAATCCATTGTTTAGAGAATTTGGTTATATGATTTCGATTTCGTTTTGTATCTATTACATGTGCTTCTTATTAGACCATTGATCCAATGCACACATTAATCTAGAACTTATCTAATGTTATGTCATAACTTATGTATGACTTTTTATTCTCACCATGTTGTCTTTTTATAAATTGAAACTTATCTGAGAAATGGACAATTTGCCGCCTATTTATGCTTATAAAAGAAGCAAATATTTCTAGTAACATTAGCCATTTATAATGATAAAAAAAAAAGTTTTTTTACTGGTGAGTTTGTGGTTTTAAGGTCTGTGGGGTCTCTTGGTATTGCAATCATGGTGTGGATTGAATGGATTAGGCTTTCAACTACTATTGATGAACTTGAAGCTTTTCTTTAAGATTGACCCAAGTTCTTGATTATTTGTTAATTTTAGAGTTTAATGGTTTTAAATCACGACTTATGTGTTTAATTTATATTATCCATTCATTTGAACAAATTTGGATTTAATAATTTGAAAAGGCAAGGGAAAATTGTGAAATTTGAATTCAGATCTGAACTACCCCATGGAAGAAGAGAAATAGAGTTCAGGGATGATTGCATACATGTCAAGTATCCTTATATACACGACCTCACGTTTGCGAGGTTTTCAATTCCAAAAATCCCTTAGGAACCTAGGTGCATGCACTAGTTGCTTCTAGAATATTCATGTCTTCTCGATAAGTTTGCACATGATTTTAATATAACTCCGAAAGACTATTGTTAAGTCATTCAAGACTGAAGTAAAATTTGAACTACTAATTCGATTGAGTCCATTAAACCCTACAAATTCTAACCATAAAAAATATATATAAATATATGTAGTTTTAAATTTTTAAGAAATTTTTTTGGAGTTTTAATTTTAGATTTTTTGAATTTTTATTTTTTTAATCTTTTTATTTTGTATTATTTAATTGGTTCTTATATTTTTGACTTAAAACTTTTTTTAGAAAAAGAGCAAAAACGAAGCGTTTCAATTACTTATGAAATAACCTAAATAATTATATCTATAAAGAAGGGCAATCATGTTAAATAATGAAAGATAAAAGAGTAGAATTGTCTTTGGAATTTAAACTCTTAAAACTTTGCACTTATAAGAATCAAATGTAACATGTTTCCCATTTATATTTCTTGTTAGTTATATCTTTTACAAGAAGCAGTTTTCTCTTTAGAAAAAACAACAAGGTCCTTTGATAACAGAATTTAGAGTGGAAAAACATGATAAGTATGAAATTTCTTATAATAATTAAGAAGATAGAGAAAATTATTGAAATGGATTTCTTTGTAACAACCTTGAACTTTAAAGGATTCGTGAAATCAATAAGTTTTGGATAGGAACTGTGGTAACCATGTAATTATGGAAGAAGAATTCAAAACACGTGAGTATAAATCTAGATTTAGTTGTTACTTTGGCATGGTAGCAAGGATCTCCGAATGGTACAGATATTTAAGAATATGATTCTTTGCAAAAATTTTAAGGTGTAAAGTAGTTTGTTTACAATATTAGAAATAAGTAGTTGATGTGTTGTAGTTATTAAGGAGTCCCTCATAACCAATATATATGCATATTTATATTTATGTGTGCAACAGGGTACTAAATTATCCCTTTGCTAGTGTACATGTGGTTGTTGGTGTTCTAAACTAAGCTTTGACTCACTCCTTTTCTTCTTTTTAGGTATAATTGATGTTCTTGTGGAGTTTGATTTATTAGGCCATGACATCATGATTGACTATGGGGAAGGTGGTAACTTCAAGGACTATCTAGCTGACGTGTAGTGCCTTAGATGTTGCATTGGAGATAGAGAATCCTAGTCACTTAATGTTCCATGTGATGCAACCTGTGTAATGTATTGAAATTGTGGGTATAGACCTAGTTGTTAGCATGTATCATGGACTTTATGAGCCACCTAATATGTGTTAAGCATTTGTGATGATAGCATTATCCCTATGCTAAGGAGTGTAGTGTCTATAAATATGTTGGTTGTGAAGTATCATTAAAGTGTGTGGTATGATGTTATATATTATTTACTAAGGTTTGTAGCAAGTCATGAGCCCTAGCGTGTCTATAATAAATGTAGATTAGATTTTCTCCATAAAGATAATGCCCCATTTTTTTCTGACCCGCTTCTTCTTTTTATCCTATGAGATTTACTTTCTTTTATGATCTATCAGATTTATTTCTTTGAGTCACATTACAAAGTTTACTTCCTTTTACTCGTCTTACATGATTACTTCCTTTTAGTCATTTAATGGGAGTTACTTCTTTTTTATGACTTCATGAAATTCACTTCCTTTTGGTCACCTTAAGATACTTACTTCCATTTATTCATGCCATGGGATTTACATCCTTTCAACTACTGTAGGACTTACTTCGTCTTGGTAACCCTGCTGGAAATATTTCTTCTTTGCTTTTTTTGTCACCTTATAGTATTTTTTTTTGTCACCTTAGAGATTTACTTCCATTTGGTCATGTTACTTTGCTTTCCTCTTTTTTTTTTTTCTTTGTTACAAGATAATTACACCTTATTTTAGGATTGGTCACACTTGTAAATTATGAATAATGAAGCCTATTATTTAGAGTATGTTTGGTTCATCTTATTTTGGTCATTTTGGCATCTTATTTTTGTCGTTTTCAAAAAAAATATTTACCAATAAATCGATACAGATAAAAACAGATATTTTTACTCATAAATAGATAAAACAGACCAAATACCAATTAGATACAAATAAAAACCAAACAATCTAAACATGTCATTAATTTTTAAGATAGTATGACCTCCTTTAATTTTGAAAATTTTGGAAAAACTTAGGATTGTCTAAGCTTTGAGAACATTTTGAAAAAGTGTGATAGCTAGATCTTTAAAATTTTTTTAAGAGGTAATGATTACTAGAGCCACAACCACATCAAATTTTTATAACTTAGGATAGTAAAAAATCCCTCTTTCTTATTTATGTTTAAACTTTTGGTGAGTTAATGCTCTTGTGACCTTGCTAGTTTTTAGACATCAATTTTGAATTCAATTTTGGACAAATGAAACATTTGGAGGACTTTAGACATATAAGATAGCTGTGCTTCAAGGATATTGAAAATACAAGATGATTTATGCTCTTGGAATCTTATGAAAACTATGCTCTAAAAACTTGAGACTTTATAATGTTAAAAGGTAGATATCATCTTAATGGGCTAATAATCTAAATAGAGCAGCGCATTTACACTTTGTCTATTTGTTCAATTAGATACTTTGAGTTTAAAAGTGTTAATTTAATACCTACAAACTTTTTCTTTCATTTATAATACCTAAGATAGATAGTTAGTTGCAAAAATGATAAATTACATCGAAAAGTATTAACGTTCAAAGATAAATTTATGTAAGGTACTAACATTTTGAGTGGTTGAAAAGATGAATCAACATTCATGGATAAATTCATTTATGGGATCAACATTTTAAGTGGTCTAAAAGTGAACTCAACGTATTATGAAGTAAAGCAAATAAGATATTAATAATTGACCATTGGAAAAAAATTAAGGAAACTTAGTTAAAAACTAATTCAAACATTGACTCCTTAAATGAACTTTACAAAACGTTGATACCTCATTTGATTCACTTTATAAAATATTAATTTCTTTTTTTAACCACTCCAAAACGTTGATACCTTAGATGAATCCCCAAACATTGATATCTCCTAATGTAATTTACCATTAAAAAAATAAGCAAGGTTCAGGTAGTTAATTGCAAAATTCAATAATATTTAGGTAGTTAATTGAAAAAATGGCCAAAATTCATGTCAAAGCTAAAACTTTTACCATTTTAAAAAGGAAAAAAAATCACATGTGTTTGGTGTATCTACAATCAAGAGACCCGTGTATTGATTTTTAACAAATATATAGCTTATGTTTTAGTACTTTTACAAACAAGTGACTAAATTTTTATTTTTGACACATACATGACTTATGTTTTGATATTTTTTCAAACTAATGATATGATTTCTAATTTTTGACAAAGTTATGACATGTAGATTTTCACTTATGTTAATAATAGATAAGGAACATATGTCTTTTTTTTTTATTAGTTGATAATATTATTAAATGAATTTAATTAAAATATTTTTTATTTATGGTATTTGATTAAATTAATTTAATAATATTATGTAAAAATCACATGTCCCTTATCTATTATTAACACAAAGTGAAAAAAAAAAGACAATGTATTTGTCGAAAATAGAAATTCATGTCACTTGTTTGCAAAAGTACCTAAACAAAGGTCATATATTTGTTAAAAATGAAAAATCAAGCCACTAGTCTGTAAAAGTACCACACCACAAGACATGTTTTTTTTTTTTTCCTATTTTGAAAACACTCCATGGCTAAAGCTCCCAAAATTTTTGAAAACATTAGATGGCTCACAATATTGAGGTTTTTGCAAAATTAGAACAATTTAAACTTCAAAGTCTTTTACGATTTTACTTTGTTTAGTACCTTTCATTTTTTTTAATTGTAAAATAAATGCTAACAAATGGTGGAATATCCCTTGTAATGGTATTTCCTTGGTCCTTCAGGTGAGAGATATCAGGTTTGGATCCCCAATCTCTCATTGAAATATAAAAAAAAAAAAAGAAAAAACTTTCATTTTTTTCTATTTTGTTAAAAAATAATTGCTAAAAAATAGTGGAATATCTTACTAACTCTCAACATGGTAGATAAACGGTAAACTTGTTTCATCATCCTTAAGTCACCTATTATTTTTCTTATTTGCTTGAACATTGTTTTTAATCTCGGTGCTTCTTTTCTCTTTTTGAAAACATTAGATAGCTTACAATATTTAGGTTTCTGTAAAATTAGAACAATTTACACTTCAAAGACTTTTACAATTTTATTTTGTTTAGTTTCTTTCATTAAAAAAAAAAAAGAATTGTAAAATAAGTGCTAACAAGTAGCGGAATATCCCTTGTAATGGCAACTTCTTGATTTCTCAAACGAAAGGTATCAGGTTCGAAATCCCCCTCCTCTATTGTAACGGTATGAAAAGAATTCTTTCTTTTTTTTTTTTTGAAAACATTGTCTTTAATCTTGGTGCTTCTTTTCTTTAAAAAAAAAACATTAGATAGCTCACAAGGCTGAGGTTTTTGCAAAATTAGAACAATTTACGCTTCAAAAAATTTTCAATTTTACTTTTGTTTAGTTTCTTTCATTTTTAGTAAGTCAAGTATTATTTTTTCCTAATTGCTTGAATATCGTCTTTAATCTTGGTGCTTGTTTTCTCTTTTTGAAAACATTAGATAGTCAAAATACTGAGGTTTTTGCAAAATTAGAATAATTTACAGTAAAAGACTTTTACAATTTTACTTTGTTTAGTTTCTTTCATTTTTTCTGTCTTTTTTGTTAAGAGAACAAGTGCTAACAAATAGAAGAATATCTTTCTAACTTTCAACATGGTAGATAAACTATAAACTTGTTCCATCACCCTTGAGTCACCTGTTATTTTTCATAATTGCTTGAACATTGTCTTTAATCTTTGCGCTTTTTTTCTCTTTTGGTTGATAAGGTTGAAAGAATGACTTTTCATAATTTCATTTGTTTCAATTAAACTTTTATTGGGGAATCTCAACCATTATAATGGTGATTACTTCTATGAAGTCATCAATGAAAGCACAAAGGATCGGTAAGCATTAATTGGTCGGAACCTCGCCTTACAAGAATTGAATGATGAAAAAGTTTTTTGGAGAGCTTAAATATATACATAATTCATACAGATCGATTTTTGCTAAAAGTCATTCTTTCGGCCTTATCACTTAATACCTTTCACTTAAAAAGCCAGGAGAGATATCACTGTACTATTAGATCATTAGCTTCAAATCTTAAGATTAAATCACTTTGAATTAGAAAAGATATAATCTATCTACTAATTTACCTTTCCTAATAAATCTGCTTAATGTCAAGGTATGCTTTTTTATCAATGATGGATTTTACTATATATAGTTTGCTATTTAAAAACATGCATATCTATTATGTAGCTATCCAAGAGTAAAGATCTATTATGTCATATTGCCTCCGCATGGTAAGTGGGCTTAGGTATGCGAGGATGAAATCGCAAGCACATAAGCTACAACACGACATGATACACTTAAAAAAACAATGGAAGGCACTAACATGTGTGAGCTAACACACAAGACATGAGCCACCCACACATTAGGCACACAAAATCTATAGACTGGTTAGGCATGAGTATAAAAGCATATAGGTCAGCATGTGAGCCTATTTTTTGGTTAATGTTAAAAACAATATGTTGAGTACCTTTGTATTATTGTATAAGATTCTTAATTAATTTAATTTGTCTTGTTTGATTATCTCTCATTAATTTTGATATGATACTCAAGAATTTGATAAGATAAATTCTTTTAAACTGCAAACTAATTTTTAATAAGAAACTTAACTGTTTTGATATGTTAATCTCCAAATTCAATTAAGATAGTCAAATTAGTTTTTAATGTAGATTTAATTTATTAGATATAAAGTTGATGAATAATTTTACAATATATTAAGTCATGTGAATTTTGAAATTGTTTATATTATTGAATAATTTTTAAATTAACGAGGTTTGTGAAGTGTTAAATATTCCTAAAATTTTTAATTTTAAATAATAATATAATTAATGATATTATTAAATATTTCTCATTGTGTTTATATATATATATATATATTAAGTTAGTTAATTCTAAATATGTTATGTGAGAACTTGCAGTAGTGGGAAAAGTTGGCAAGAAACTTTTGCATATTCTTTCAAGAAGAACTTTTTTTTTTTTTTCCATCAACAGTTAGTCTTCTTGGTACGTCAAACTTTGCATCCATTAAGCAAGGAAATTATTAGCATCAGATGTGTTTTTTCTTTCCATTACGTGAAAGTATTGGATTTAATCCCCCTCTCATCTTTCTATATACTTGTTATACCAATATGTTACTGTAGATTTCTTTGATAGTCGCATAGCTATCCCTGACATCTTGTGAGATTTGTTTGCTTTGAGTGATTGCTGCTGCTGGTGTTTGATGTTTAGGATGGTTGATTAATTGCTCAATTATAATATTAATACAAACATTTAAGCAAAATCATCATAATGTAGATGTAAATTCTTCAGTTTGTTTATGGCATGGAACTTAAACTGTGGATCAAGCATTGTTACAACTTTGAAGAGAGGAGGAAAGGGGACAAAATAGTACTGAAGTTTCTTACCATTGCACTCACATTAAACTAGATGCTTGATTTGTGTTGATATCTCCTCAACATGTTTGATATGTCGATTAGGTGGGGATGTACACAAATGTTCATGGGGTCATAAGAACTAGACAAGTGGTTTGTTGATCCTAGAAGACCTTAAAATCACTATCATATCTTTTATTTTTCTTTAATCCCACTCATCAATTTGACCAATGCTAGGATTGGTAAGGCCTACATGGCAATTTAAAGATATGTAACGACCCTTCTAACTTTTGTGGTCATATTTTTGCATTTTAAGAATAGCTCTACTTGGTCTATTAATCAAGAGGAGGAATCTTTTTATTAATTTAGTATGGCAGAACTCAACATATGAAACTTTATGCCTCCTAGAAGTATAGAGCCAGTTTATTGCACACCATATTTTTTCAATATTGAGCTCAACCAACAACCTTGCATGTTGTTGACCAAAAATTTAAATATATGGCAGGCACATCAAACGTAAAAAAGATTTCCATCGCAAATTGAATTCAACACTTGCTTTAATGTTGAATTGAAGTAGTGTTATTGGTGGCGTTATAGTGCAATATGCAAAATAACCTTTGAATATTGTATGCATTGTGTTGGTAACATTAGATGCAATTGTGGCAATAATGTGGCTTTCTCAAAATAATGTGAATCGCGAATGCTATAATGCATTTTTGTAGCATCCTGCTATCATTGATTTAGTACATGGTGATGCACATACAGATGTCCTCGATTGCACACGTATGGACCTCATGTTTGAGGTGAGTGAGACAATGTAAAACGACAAAAAAAAAAAAAACAAAAAGAGCAAATTGTATAAATCCATAAGGAATCTTTTAGTTAATATATAATTTGCTCCACTTTGAAAATTAATAATTATTAAGGCTCCTACTTGGGGGAAGGTTTGATGGTAACTTCTTATGGGTTTCACATTTTTTCATAAAAATGTTGACCACATTCTGCTTCAAGGTCTATTGCCCTCCATGATGATACAATGGTTACATTTTTCACATTGCCTATCTTTCAATGAAAAGATAGATTCGTTATGTCTATCATCTCAACAAGGTCATCTTGTGGTTCTTTATTATCGAACTACAAAATTTGGAGGTTAATTTCATCATGCTTAGATGCATAGGATGTGCTGGCTATGTTAGTGTTATTGTATGACCTTTGCCCCTGTGTGCATCCACAATTCCACATGTTGAACTAAGTGCTCCATACTTGATCAGGACTTCCAAGAAAAATCTTTACCATAGGTTTGACACTTAGCAACAAGTGAATTGAGATATTTAATTAAATATTTTGGGACAATGTCAATCACAAATGGTACTTGAACATTAAAAAATTTTTCAATTAGGTACTTTAACTTTAAAATTGATCAATTTATTACGAAAAAAAATTAAAACTGATCAATTTAGTACTAAAAAGAATTTTATGGAAGTACTACTAGTATGTACGAAAAAGTTCTTTCGGGTATGAAATCAATCATGTTTCTATAGAAGACATCTTCCTAATAGATGCATTACCGTAGTGCATATACCGATATCGATTAAGTGGTTCTCTAGTGCTGCCAAAGCTTACCAAAGAGGAAGGGTACCCTTTTGCTTATGGCCAACTCATCACGGTTATTCTCAAGTCTTATATGGTGACTTGTTGGTAAATGCAATAGTGAAATTGAAGGGGATAGTTAGACATGTAGACATAAAAGAGAAGTTGATATTCAGGTTTGATCTGTAACCTAATCAATATTATAGGCGTGATGATCAGCTAACGCATCCACAACAACAAACAGATAAGGAGGATGAGGAGTTGAATATGAAAGATTTCGACTTGTGCCAAGATATGCAATGGATGGGATTAGTCATGATTATATGGACCAATAGGACAAACAATATACCAAAAATAAATTAAAAACGAATCAATTTCTTGTAATAGTTTAAATGGGCATAACTTTTGATTTGGGAGGAGTTACAAAACGCATTATACCATTCCAAGGTCATTTCAACCTTGAAAGACACCGTTTAAGGCATGTAAATGTGCTAATTTATTTATTTTTTTGGATTTTGTAATATTAGATTTACTTAGATTTCTATTTTTTTTATTTTGGTTTGGGAGCTTAGAGGTTCATCAATGGAGGTTAGAGAAAGAAAGCATGAGTTCTATATTGAACGTGTCTCTTGAAGAGACATGTTTAGCGTAATTATGTTAAATTTATCTATTAAAAAGATGACTTCGACATAATTATGTTGAACTCATCCCTTAATAAGACAAATTTAATTTGGCTATTTTTGGAAATATTTTCAACATGGTGGTATTTTTGTAATTTTTATTAAATTATTTTTTCCTTAAGCTATTTTTAAAAAGAGGTAATATGTCATGTGGAGGATAATAAAAAAAAATCTTGCAACAAATAGAAGTTTCCACCTTAAATATAATTAAATAAAGAATAATAAAATAGAAATGAAATACCTCAAAGTTTTGCTTAGCTAAGGTAGAAATGGTTTAACTGAATAGTATAATAGGTGGATAATCTTGAATTAGAATTAGAATTTAATTTAGATAGTTTAATTAAATAAATTAAGCAAAATAAGTAAACAATAGAGTATGATGAGATAATTTGGCATAATCAATTAGTAAATAGATTAAATTGAAATTTGATATTTCAAATATCACTTTTCAAATTGTGTATTTGTTTCAATAATCCTTGTTCAATGAACCAAAGTATTAAATTATTCCCAATAATTCATTTTAACTTTTTTTTTCTTCTATTTTAATTCCCTAAATCTTCAAACATGTAATTTAAGTGCTTCATAAATTTCTAAACCCTCGAACTTTAGTTTAACATTCATTTCTTCAATCCCTATAATTTTTTAATTCAAATGCTTATTTATAAATATTGGTTTTTAAGCTCGAACTTAAACTAAATGTCAATTTTCTACAATTTGAATTCCCAAACTAAATTTGTAATTCAAAATACTAGTTTCTATTATTTAGAATCTCATATTATTTTCTATACTTAAAATAATAATCTAAAAGGTTTAAGCTTGAATCCTTTACCCATCCTAATCCTTATCCCTTTCCTTTTCTTTTCAATTTTTCCACTTGCCCTCTTTCCTTTTCTCTTCTCTCTTTCTTTCCTATGTTTTCTTCTTCTTTTTTTTTTTTCCCTAAAAACTTAAATCTAAATCTCAATTTCAAGAAGATCATAGGAAGAATTGGAGGTGAAAAACATGATAGAAGTTGGGAATCAAGCCAGAAGGAGCTACATCAACTCTAAGGAGGAGTAATAGTGAAGACTTAGTTGATAGAAATGGCTAAACATGTAAGTTAAGTTATTTTCTTGTTTTGATTGTTGTTTATGCATGTATATGATATATTAGATATAGATATATGTAGGGTTTGTGATAAAATTTAGTAAATTAGTAAAATATGAACTTGAATGCTAGAACCTAGGTTATGTAAGTAAGTATAGAACTAAGGAGTTTGATTAAATATGAAGTAATAATATATATATATATATAGATGTTGTAAGTTATGGTTATAACTTGAATGTCGATTAGACGATGTTATGTGTTGAGTTTGTGGTGTAACATAAGTAGTTAAGTAGGTTAATGTTAACATGCTCTGTTTTCGTGAAAGAGCATGAAAGGAACATGGGGTGCCCTAATTAGTCGTGTACCTTGATGTTGCTTAAACACAATTGGTACATGACTAGCCTATCCAATCGTGCTTTTCTCTATTTTATTCATTAAACACAATTGTAGAGCAACTCGGCTAGAACATGGTTGCCCCTATCCTACCGTGTTTCTCTCTAATCCTTGGCTGCTTAAAAAGTTTGTAAAACATGGTAGCAACATAGCTCGTCATATCTTGTCGTGTTTCTTACTGGTTTCCAACCTAAGGAAAAGTATAATGGGAACATGGCTGATTGTATTTAGTCGTGTTTCTCATCCGCTTGTACATAGGGGGAACACAGTTAAACATATTCGTCTGTGTTTCTCATAAAGAGAAATAAAATAAAAATAAAATAAAAAAATGTACATAGTGTATATATTTGTGTGTGTAAATACTGAATTGAGTATTTGCATAAAGTTTTACTAAAAATTTAAACAATGAATGATAGGATTTGAATTTAGTAAATTTTAATGAGATAAAATGAACTAGATTAAATGATTAATTCTTTATGACATGATCAAGTTAAGTTATGTTATATTAAATGTAACTTGAAATATAATAGGCTTAACAACTAATTAGATTAAGTATAGTTTTCAAGTATAAAATTGACTTAGTTAATAAAGCTAAAATTTAACATGACTTAATAAACTTTAGTAAACTAAAATGAATTAGAATGACTAAGTCTATCCAACTTGACTAGTTAATATATATTTAATAACTTGTAAATGGCTTGGAAATAATATAATCATAATATGTAAGATTAGGCTTTAAGTAATATGGAGAGTGTGTTGTTTCATATGTATGCTTGCTAAGAAAAATGAGTTTTTCATATAAATTGGAGATTTATTTAAAACTTACATGAATGATAAGGAACAAAGATGTTTTTATAGTGGATGATTTATACACAAAAGAAAAGAAATAATTTGACAGACAATGGAGAACTGTTCATGTCTTAGCTTGGTAATTTTTGTAGTCATGGCGAGGTTCCTTCTTAGTGTTTGATCAAATAGGTTTTTAATATATCTTTGATGTAAGTTAATAATAATTTAACTACTTATATGAATGTATTTCATGAACAGAATTTTGGATAGTTGATCGATCCTTTGATCTTGTTTAGATTGCGAAAGTTATATAAGGTACACAGTACCTTGCATGTTGTATGTTAGGATAGACATCAGAAATAAATTAATAATTAAAGACGACCTAATTAATGAGTATTCACTACAAGAAAACTAGCCTTTAAAATGAAATTTTGTGATGAAAAATGGGTAAAATAAGTTATATTTCTACAAATAAAATTAGTGATAATAGTTTTTGTGATAGAAATTTACATTTATAGACAAAATTTTCATCTCTAAAACCCAATTTTCTTATAGTGGTTGCTTGTGCTTATGTGTTGAATCTGGTACAATGAGTGAAAACCTTACTGAATGATACTGGCATGGTAGTTAGGCACTTAGGCTATCCCTTATCGTGAGGCAATGATAATTCATAGGTGGCTCAGAGGGTAGCTGATAGGGTAAATGATATCAGGATAATATTTGCTTAGGCTTGTAGAGAAGTACTATAGTATGACTCACATTTATGGGATCAATTGAGTCATATTATATTATGGATTGAGATAAGTAGAGATGCGTAATGACTATGAACCCTAGAGGAAGCTATTTTCCTTTTCTAGTATATCATATAGGAGAAATAGATATTTGAGCTGTTTATATCAATCCCCTGAGCAGTTGCTGTTATTCAGGACCCCTAGATTCCCAAGGCATATAGTTAGAGCGTGAGTGCTCCACTATGGTTTATTAAAATTTAATTGAAAAATATAAACCATTGAATGTTGCATCATATTAGAATAAGCATGTATACTCATCATGTATGTGTTTGCGTTACTGTTTTATTGGGTTTCGGCTCATTGTTTTCTTCTTTCTAGGTGTTGATTGCTTGCTGATGATTGCCTTAGGTGTATGGGATGATTCTAGAGGATTTTGATGAGTGAAGTGAAATGGGACTGCTGGATTTATGTCTTTTGAACTTATTTTTCCTTAAAGGCTTGGATGAGAAGCCCATGCTTTGTAATTTAAGCTTTAAAAATTTGTTTACTATCATGAATAAGTATTTTGATGAGATATCTGATGGAATAGTTGTTTTTGCGGAGGTTAATCTACTCATGAGAGTAGATAATGAAATGTTTTGTAAAACTAGTTTTACCGCTGCTAAAATAAGTTGTTTTTAGAATCTAATTAAATGATTTTAGAGTTTATAAGTGGATAACAATTGTTCAGCATAAACAGTTTCTTTTAGGATAACCTGTATGTATAATGCTTAAGTATTATACGTGATGACTGGACACGCCTTTACTCTAATTCGGGGAGTGACAAGAAAAAACCAAGAGAGAGAAAAAGTGAGAAATATAGAATGACTAGTTTGAGTAATAAATTTATTTTCTTAAACAAAATGAACAAATAATAACATGAAAGAGATTAATAAAGTTACTTCATAAAACCATATGTAAAATGCGTAGCGAATAAAAGGTTTCTAATTTAATTATAATAGATAATAAAATACTCCAGCACAACTTGAAGTAACTTAGCTAAAAGGAAAATGATATAGCTGCAACTAAGAAAACTTGACTTAAATAGATTTCGAAATTCTAGCTGCAGATCTTAGCAGTATGAATCTTTTTTTTTCTTTTTATTAGCATTGAAAATTACTTGTTGATTATTTTCACTATAAATAATATAAAAATAGAGAATTCCATCTAACCAGTTAAATAGAACAAAGAAAACTTAATTAGTTCTCTTATTCAAGTGCAATACCTAAATATACTTAGCAATAATGAACTTTCTAATCAATTTCCGCCTTTCTAAATTTACACTAAACATACAAGTTGAAAACATATACCCTTAAAAACTAAAAATCCAATATATCATATGATTGCAACACAAGCGAAATATAAATAAACGGCTCTAATATTGATTGACATGGTAGTGGGAAAAAACCCATCATACCTTTAAAAATCAATTATTGCTCTTGCTTCTACTACTTTATTTCATGATTAAAGATAGGTAATGGACCACTCGAATAATATTATCATCAATTAATATAGAACTTCCAAGGGTCACCCTCCCAACTTAAATCCTACACTTAAACACCACATAGTGTGGCTGTGGAATTTGAATTTCACACGAAACAAGAAGGACCAATAATAGTTTAGGCATACCTAGTATATTTATTTATTTATTTATTTTTCCTCTTACCTGTCTTCTCCAAGATAAAGCGGTTTTTTAAGTCTATTAACAACCAAACATATCCGAAACGATTGTTTACCAATCTTGTG
Organism: Combretum micranthum; assembly: GCA_024138025.1. Classification (NCBI taxonomy): domain Eukaryota; kingdom Viridiplantae; phylum Streptophyta; class Magnoliopsida; order Myrtales; family Combretaceae; genus Combretum; species Combretum micranthum. Next base: position 31,783 of record JAMXBD010000446.1, on the reverse strand, counting down.
TGTCTTTGAAACGAATATTGAAAAAAGATAACTATATGTTATCTTCCATTTTATCAACTACCACAATTATTCGTCTTGTATGCTACCGGATTCTTCAGATATTAAATATTATTCCAATCTGTCGACTTTCAACTACCATATATACGGTGCTCTCATAGTTATACACACACATCACGTATAATATACATGTCGCCATATGGATAATGATAATTACTTTAAAAATTACCTATTACTTCACTAATATATTAAAATATAATTAATATTTACGCATCACATGTACATATCTGCATTGCGTACTATATCCATTGCATGTTTTTTCCAACATCAGACACATGATAAACAAAGGAAATAATACCACACTCTTACCTAATAAGCAAAACATGGAAAACAGCATCTAACAAGAATCAGTGCTAAAAAAAGACAAAATTCCTGTTTCATCTTTTGGTGAAACAACCTTAGTCACGAGATGTCTTTATGCTACATAGTCTAGTGCTCGTGTAGTCATTTTTTCTTTTTTAACATGTATTCACGAGCATAAATAAAAAGTTCAATTTTCTCACTAATTTGGAATGATCAAAATCTTGGAAAATCTTTCACTAATATCAACCAAAGTAACCCACGATCATTCCACTTTTTCTGCGAGAACTCGCAGCCTATCCATCTTTAAAACATGAAGCAAATACCCACAGAAAATTTTATTTTTTTAACTTTTTTGTTTACTAATGAGTGCTCGTATAAATGTCAAGATTCTTCTAGTTGAATGATGTGGATACTTGGTTCAATTTCTTCTCCCTTGAATTGCTGGAGAAGAAAAATGCTTATTCAAACCTATATATATATATATATATATAGTTCTTAAACAATAATAAAATAATGGAATCCATATATAAGCCCAAAATTATAAAGGATATGGAATATCAAATTTGTCACGGTCCATCCAAAAGAAAATTCTGCTACCGAAAATGCTTATGCTAGTGATATGTCAAAAAAGAAATAATTCCCATCCTACGTTGGTATTGAAAAACTTGGCAGCTAATAAGATTAATTAATTAAAAGAAAAAAAGAAAAAGGAAAAAGGGGGGAGAGAGAGAGAGAGTTAAACGAAAATATATATTACTTGTGCGACTATTGGGACCGGTCGGCCGGCTATTAATCTGCCGGAATGAAAGAGTGAAGACGTCCTTAACTATTTTGGTTTCGTTTTCAAGCTGAATTGATATTAAATAAATATAGATATGATACCGATGAAAAATTGACAGTTTTATTCATAAATTGATCAAATCGAAACATTACTGAAGCGATACCGATAAATTTCTGATATAAAAAAAAATTTAATAATCCAAACGAACAATCAAAGTATCATGTCAAGATAAGATTATTTGTTATTAGAAATAGAAGGGATTAATTACTAACTATAGACAACGGATTCATTTTTTTTATTGGAATTTAGCTGCACGATCCTGGAAATCGACGTGGAAGCCTAATCGTAAAAGGTCTTCAACTCACGTCAAAACCCAACCAGTGACCTCAAACCATTTCTCTATAAATACGGACCACGACATGCATGCTTGAACACAAGACCAACCAAAGAACCCCTTAACATAAAAACCACAAAGAATCCTTAGGCAGACATTTTTTGTCGCCTAGGAAGAAAAAAAAAAATGTCTCTTCATCCTAAACTCTCCCTCTTATTACTTTTCACTGTCCTTGTATCACCATCCACATTACGGAGTCTCGACCACCTTTTGCATGCGATCCCGGAAATAAGCTGACGAGGTACCTGAGGTTCTGCCACACAAACCTGCCCATTCACGTGAGGGTGAGGGACTTGATCGGACGGCTGACATTGCAAGAGAAGATTAGGCTGTTGGTTAACAATGCAATAGCTGTGCCGAGGTTGGGCATACAAGGTTATGAGTGGTGGTCGGAGGCGCTTCATGGGGTGTCGAATGTTGGGCCGGGGACTAAGTTTGGTGGTGCCTTCCCTGGGGCCACTGCCTTTCCTCAAGTCATCACCACCGCTGCTTCCTTCAATGCCACTTTGTGGGAGGAAATCGGACGGGTATAATTTATTTATTAGCCTAATGATTCATAATTATAATCAAATACGTCATTTTCCTTTCCTTTTTTATCCAATTATAATAAGCATTCAAACCTATTCCATCTCAAATGAAAAGTTCATGTTATTAATCTAAAACGATTTAAATTAATAATTTATACATACCATATATACATATAGCTAAATAAGTTAAAATTGGTGCTTATTCATTGAAGTTGCTATATCTTAATCTCTCTCTTTTTTTTCCCCTTCATGTTGCAATATGTGTGTGTATATATATATCTATCTTAGATTCTCCTATTAATTATAATATCATAAATTTCACTTTACATAACTTATAAACGATGGAAAAGACATTTGTAAATGATAGTTGCTGTCAAATTACCATCAGCAATATTAAAGTCGCCTTTCAACATTGAAAAGGATTTATGATTAGTCATACATCATTTATAGATGATTGGTAAATGTAAATACCATGATGTTTCAACGTATGCATGCCTAGTAATTTAACAAAAAAATAATTACTATTTCTATTTTATAAATTCACTAGTATTTATATATTAGTGTTCAAGTCCATCACGTGCACATTAATGGCATTAAGCCTTCTCAACCAATTGAACAATATAAGGATCATATTCATATATTCCTGGTAAAATATAAAACCTCATCAATTATATTGATAATTACCCGTGTTTTAATTCGTCAAATTTCTACAGAAAAGGTCACAATCTGAAGTTATTCATAATAAAACAATTCTTATCCACTTTTCATATATGAGTCACAAGAATATGATTGATAATCCAAGCTACCACAAAAGGGAAAAATTAAAAAAAAAAAAAGGCCATAATATTGGGGAGATTTATTTTTATATACAAGGGTCATATGGCCACGCCATGAGGGTCACATGTTTATATGTAAAAGAACTCATAATATGTGCAAGGGGACCACTTATATAATAATACGGATGATATTTGTATTACCAAGGGCATGGGTAGATTTGTGTCTTATACGATTAAAAATAATATATAAGGAAAATAAAAAAATAATTACATGTGAAAACTACAATCAAAATGGAAGTTACAATTATTAAATATAAAAAGAAAAGAGCCAAGTTACACCATTAGGTAAAAATGGGAGGAAAACGCTCTAATGGTATCTCTCTTCTACTCTTTTAAGTAAGAAATATTAAATTCGATTTTTCTTTGGAAAGGAAAAAAAAAAAAAGAAAAGTAACATGTCATTATCATAGATAATATGCGTATTTGCAAGTTGGCTAGTTATTGGTGGCTTCTAGTCCAATTGGTAGCTTGCAACTTGCAAAATAATGCCCTGGAAAATATTGTCCTTATTATCTGTTACCATCAACAACAGAAATATTTTCGGGCAAATTTTTTAAATTCGGAATTTGACACGGGTACTGATACTGCCCGGAAAGTGCAGGAGCTAGTGCAAAGCCAATGATGCTTTCAGTTTTCTGTTGCTGGGGTGCGACAAAATCAATGAAAAGTTGCATCGACTGATGCGTTGATAATAGTGAAATTTAAAACAAATAATATCATGTTTGAAACTTTCAAATGGTTAAAGTTACTATTCCATCCATCAATATATAGATGTTGTTATCACGTTAATATTATGTCTAATTTTAAATTATAGTGAATTTCTCAGCAATATAAAGTATGTCAAAATTGAATATCATAATGTGGAAAATGAATATGGCTAAATTTTTCAAAATGGATAGCCTTTAATTTTTGGATCATAAGAGAAGTTGTGATTACAACTGAATTTCTTTTATCTTTTCCGGCTTAGTAACAACTGAAAAAGAAAAATAAAAGTAAAGGTGATAAAAATGAAAAATGGTAATAATAAATAATGATTTGAGCACCATTACAAAAAAACAGAAGAAAAATAAAAAGTAAAGCACTTTATAATCACCATCGTTATTATCGTAGTATATAGAACTTCCGTGAAAAATTTCTATTACAATCTATCTAAGTTACAATTTCATCTATACAATTTAATAAAGGTATTGGAGAAATAAAACCGATGAGAGATAGATATTTACGAATATTTGAATAAAATCACACTAATAATAATCCATACATCCAAAATATATAAAATAACATAAAAAAGAACCATAGGTGAAATAAAACATGCTTGAAGGTGAAGCAAATGTTGATCATGGTGTTTTCCCAAAATATACCATAACCAATTTTGGGAATACATATAAAAGAAAACCAGTACAATTATACATATAATGAATATAAACAAACACGTCTCTTAGGCTAAGTAATTCCAAAATTGATGGATTTCTAGGGTATCTGTGATGTTAAAAAAATAAAAAAATATATATAAAAAGGCATTTATTTCTCATTCTATTTCAAGCATGGGCACCAAACTTGATAAAGTGACTCTGTACAGATCTAGCACAACAGCACAATAACACAAAAAGCTATGCTACTATGTATAAAAATGCACAAAAGTATGTGACCACAGACCTCTCTACACAAAAAGCAAGAATCCTCCAACCTAAAATATCATTCATATGTCTATATTTTTATTATTTGTTACGAGAATCATGGGTTTCAACTTTCAAGTATAGCTTTGTTTTTGTTTTTATTTTTATTTTGTTTTTTAGGGCGCACATGGTTTTTATTGTATAGCTTACGTTACCACCTTTGTATGGGTTTGGTGCGGCTAGGTTTCTATTTAGGGTTAGTTTGGCCCATCATGCACGTGAACCACCACTATAAGAAATTCCAGCAATAACAAATGAAAAATACATGTATGTAATTTTTTGTTTCTTTTGACCCTATCCACTTGTCTAGTTTAATCCCCCAGGAATGGTTAATCGTGGCATATGTTCTGTATTTGTCAAGTTTTTTGCTGTTTAATTTAGAGTAAAATCTAGATTGAATTAGCCCGACAAGGCTAATGTAAATGGTAAAATCGCATGTTTGTTTATAGGACTCGAATAGATTTATATTAAGTAATATGTCATTTAATGCAAATTATTTAGATTCTGATTAGTTTGTTGGCATATCAACGGCATTCCATTATTTCGGTTTAATCGTTTATCAAAAAACATATACAAATGAAAATTAGATATTTTTATTTATAAATAAATTAAATATACTAGATATAGATAAAATACACATACATATCAGATTCAGATACAAATACAGATATACATATATATATATATATATATATAGATACACATAATGATGAAAATTACATAATCTAGACAAAATTACAATTTATTAGAGGCGTGAATCTCATAGTCTCATGCAGACCCCACATGCTAGACTTCCATATTCCTAGGGCAGGTGGGGGATTGAAAAGTTGAAAGCAGGTAAGGAGGGAAAAAGTCTAAATTGAGTGGCTAAATTTGAGAAGTTTAATTGATTATAATTTATATAATGATTGATGTGTTCACATGTTGAATGGACTTTTCTACTTTCAACCTCATTATTTTGTGATAAGAGCAGAAAAAAGTGTTGTACTCTTCGTTGTGTGTTAAAACATTGCTTTCTCTACTTTGAAAAAGTTGTTAATTAAGATTCTGTTTATCTTCATTTTCATAATTAATAATAAGAAAAACATTTTTTGTAAAAGCAAACAAATTGTGATGCATTCTCCTATTCTATCCAACAAGGTTTTCTTGTTCTATAGTATAGTACAAAATTATTTATGAATATGGGATGGATTCAATTAGTTTATGGACATAGTGAAAAATTTAAAAGACAATCAAGTGAATTCATAAAAAATGCAATTAATTTTTCATAAAACCAACTTAATTGAATATATGTACATGTTTATCATCTTATTAGATTGATTCCCCAAAAAAAGAAGGTTAAACCTATTTATGAACATGCATCAGGTGGTTTCTGATGAAGGAAGGGCAATGTATAATGGAGGACAAGCTGGCTTGACGTTCTGGAGCCCGAATGTGAACATTTTCCGCGATCCGCGGTGGGGGCGTGGCCAGGAAACACCCGGCGAGGACCCGCTAACGGCTGGAAAATATGCAGCTAGGTATGTAAGGGGACTGCAAGGAACTGATAGACAGAAGCTTAAGGTTGCTGCTTGCTGTAAGCATTACACAGCCTATGACCTTGATAATTGGAAAGGCGTAGATCGTTTCCATTTCAATGCCATAGTAAGTTACTCCCTATAAAAAATACATATATATATATATTTATTTATTGTGGAATCCTTAAAATTGATCAACTCTGATTCCCAAGTTTAGTGTGTGGTTTTAATTTTTAATAGTAAAATATAAATTCTAAAAGAGGTTAATATCAAATCTAAGTTGCCAAAATGATTTTGATCTATAAGTTGGCATAATATTTAGATGTTATCACGCGTAGGAAATTGAAGAGGAAACAAAAACGGTTACACATCAATAAGTTTAGCTGCAATTCGGTGAATTAATTTATAATGTGTTACAAATGAATTACAAATACTCTGAATATATCATACTATGATAGCAAATTAGCAATAAAGGTCAACTTGAAAATGACTTGTGCATACCTTGCACAAATGATCAACCTTTGACAATGAAGTTCAACCAAACAAGTATGCACCAATGAGAGTAATTGGATAAAAACCCTATTATTCATTCGCGAAATCACAAGCCAGAAGCTAATTAATAGATGTGTTGTAAATCATGAAATGTCTTCTGAGTTTAGTTCATTTTGTTCCTAACTATAGTTTGAGAAAAATGCCCTTTGTCTCATACTTGGTTTTAGGATATGATATGAAAATGACTTTTGAGGTGTTTATTGCTTAGGATGAGATACCTTTTGTGCTAATCTGATGTTCTTTTCTGGCACATTGTGAAGGCAATTTCATTCTACCACTCAAACGATGATGTGTTCACGTTATCCTAGTATTGTCACTTTCGGTTTCCCTTCCACGTGAAGTAAAATTGGAGGCGATTAACCCTAGAATACCCGAAAGTGAAAGTGATTCATCTTGGATTGCAAATTACGTACTAGGAAGTAGGAAGTACAATTCTGTAACATGAATTTTCATCGTTAATCAATTTCATGTAACGGCAATGAAAAAGAATGCAAATCCCAAGGACTTGATAACTATTAGTAGATAAAACCTGTTTATACGGTTCTTGAACCTTTTAAGAACATAGCATTATATTCGACTATGTATTATGAACAACACGAAGAGGAAATTAGACTAATCTGGTCTGCAAATTGTTAATATGGATTATATGATTACTTGTTACTTCTTTGAAGCTTGTAATTATTAATCCAATGAAACTGAAACTTGCAGGTAAGCAAACAGGACTTGGAGGATACCTATAATGCCCCTTTCAGGGATTGTGTACTGGAAGGAAATGCTGCTAGTGTCATGTGCTCGTACAATCAAGTTAATGGGGTTCCAACTTGCGCTGATCGGAATCTCCTAAAGGGCATAATTCGCGGTCAATGGCATCTTAACGGGTAAGTTTTATCGGATTGAATGGCATTGGCACTGGCTGTCATGTACTTGACTAATATAGACAAGATACTAACTTTGATTTATGTTTGTCGGCTCAAACAGGTATATTGTTTCAGACTGCGACTCAGTTCAAGTGCTATATGAGCAGCAACATTATACGAAAACACCAGATGCTGCTGCAGACACTATCAAAGCAGGTACACACTCAAATATTTTCATTGTAATTTGTTTGTAAGAACAACCAGATTTTAGGCATGATATAAGGTTTGTGCAATAAAGCTTTCCATTCCAAGTTTATATACCAAGTAGTGTAACAAGTTCTACTAAATCCATATAATAATTCATCCTGAAATGGATTGATATGCTAGATAGTGTGAACCATATTGATGTTTTTGGTAGTTTATCGCAAGAAATGCGACACAAACCATGAAATTGATGGCGTATTCATCTTATTCGCTAGACGCATGATAAATTTTCCATAATACGATGTTAAAGAAAGGTTCAACTTGACAGGAATATAGGAATTGTTGCCCCTCTTAAATTCTACAACAAGAATAAGCTTTTAAGAATGAAACTTAACAAATGAATTGAACTGAAAATTATTGCAGGCTTAGATTTGGATTGTGGACCATACTTAGCACTACATACGGAAGGAGCCATAAGAAGTGGAAAGCTTGCTGTGGGTGATGTGGACATGGCCCTTGCCAACACACTTACAGTCCAGATGAGGCTTGGGATGTTTGATGGTGAACCATCTGCCAATCCATATGGGAACCTTGGCCCAAAGGATGTGTGCACCCCTGCCCACAAAGAGCTAGCCCTTGAGGCTGCGCGCCAGGGCATTGTACTGCTTAAGAACAATGGAAACACTTTGCCTCTATCCACACAGCGTTACCGCACTGTGGCAGTCATTGGACCAAATTCAGATGCTACAGTCACAATGATTGGAAACTATGCAGGTAATGACAACAAAGGATTAGATCTCTTCCATGCACAATAGTTTTGGCTGTTGTTAACTTTCTATTGAGCATACTAGCATTTATGCATTCATAACTATATATTGGCATGTACAGGAGTTGCTTGCGGGTATACAACTCCAGTTCAAGGCATCGGGAGATATGCCAAGACAGCCCACCAACCTGGCTGCCCCGACGTTGCTTGCACTGGGAACCAGTTATTCGGAGCTGCAGAGATTGCTGCAAGGCATGCTGATGCTACAGTCCTAGTAATGGGAATCGACCAATCTGTTGAAGCGGAGTTTAAAGACCGAACAGGACTCCTATTGCCAGGGCTGCAACAGGAGCTTATCACTAGAGTGGCAAGTACCTCTAGAGGTCCTACCATTCTAGTTTTGATGTCTGGTGGCCCTATTGATCTGACCTTTGCAAAGAACAATCCACGGATTGCTGCCATTCTTTGGGCTGGATATCCTGGGCAAGCTGGTGGACAAGCAATTGCTGACATCTTGTTTGGAACTGTAAATCCAGGTATTACTAGAATCTAACTATCAGCGTCTGTGTATTTCCTCCAGGCTGATATAAACAACTCAATGTGACAAGAAGAGAGAAAGAGATCCAACTCTAATCCTTTTCATTCCAATAATTATTAGGTTTTTCTTTCACTAAGAGAGACTAGTGTAAGCAAACGGGTTAATGCTATTAATTTTCTTCATATTCCAGGAGGGAAACTGCCTATGACATGGTATCCACAAGATTTTGTTGCTAAGGTTCCTATGACAGACATGAGAATGAGACCAGCAAGAAATTATCCGGGCAGAACATATAGATTCTATAAGGGCCCTGTCGTGTATCCCTTTGGCTTTGGATTGACCTACTCAAGATTTTCACATTCCCTGGCCGAAGCTCCAAAACACATCTCATTGGCCCATGACATGACTAAAGCCCTCACAAACTCAACCCTGTTGAAGGATACAATTAAAGTTGCACACGCAAAATGCGATATACCTCCAGTGCAAATTCATGTGGATGCAGAGAATACCGGCAAAGTGGATGGAACTCACACCTTGCTAGTGTATGCTGTCCCTCCTCAAGGAAAATGGTCTATGAATCGGCAGTTGGTTCATTTCGATAAGGTTCATATTCCGGCCGGATCGAAGCAACGTGTGAAGCTTGAGCTTCATGTGTGCAAGCACATGAGCGTGGTTGATGATTTTGGGATTAGAAGAATTCCAATGGGTGAACATGAAATTCACATTGGTGATGATATTAAGCATTCACTCACCATCAAAGGAACTACAGAAGAAATCAAAACTTAGTTGCTTAGTTTGTTCATAGTTTGGGTGATTTCAATTACATTCCTCATATTTTTATCCACAAAGGTGGAAGAAATATAATTGTACAGAGGAAATATGGATACAAAATATAATTGTATCATATGAAATTTTCGATTTACAATCTGTTTGTATTTCACAAAGCAAGTGATTTGTCAAGTGTAATAAAATTTTGTATAATAATCAATTTGAAATAAATTTTCAATGCTGTAATTTTGCTTGAATTGCAACAAATCCTTCTCGTGTAAGTTCATGCCCGAGGGAGGGAGGGAAAATATATATTTACGAATCTATATCGAGCAAAGGCCTGTATATGCAGTAGCAGAAGCATATTTAGGACTTCTTGCGAGATCATCCTATGTACCACTTAGCACACATGAAGAATGAAAATACCTGATAGGCTTATCCATCTTCATTGTCCGCCCGATGCTCAATTTCATAAATTTGGAGATTTGCCACATTAAATTATCGGTTCCTCAAGTGTAGAATCACCCTACAGAGTGAAAGGTCAGAGGACACTTTTGGGAAAAAAAAAAAAAAAAACAATTACCAAAATAGAAATGTTAACAAATTAATTGTCAAAATAGACCATCGAAATCAGATCTTAGGGATACAGGTTTCAAGAACAAACAAATCACATGTAGAAGATACAATATTGATCGAAATTATGTACAAGAATCCTGCATGTAAAAGATGAAAGTTTTACTTACACAAAATTGCAACTTACATATGCAAGTCTGTTTGAACTCAATTACATGATTCTCACATCTTCTAAATGTGAGAGTTATATTTCTACAAAACTCATGTTCTACATCGAGTTAGGTTGATAATTTTAGTAATTAAGTTTCCTTTATGTCTATTTAGATAAATATTTTAAAAATCAATTCTAAATTGATAAAAAAATCCTCCTCTACGATTACCGAGGCCATTGCTTTTCAAGTTTCTTTCTACTTTCATCTCAAACCTCCCATGAAAGAGGAGTAGGGCCAAAGGTGTGACACATTTTCAGGCCAGAAAGGGTGAACATGATTGACGGGAAGGATTTGTGGCCGGCATTTTAATTTCTTTGCGTTTTTGAAAAAATTTTAATTTTTTTTTTTACTACATTATCTAAGCTAGTAATACTATGTCAATTGTTCTAAAAATGGATTAATGTGCATAAAACAAGTGATCTTAAGCATCATATAGGTGCTCAATTTAGGAAGTCTAAGTTGTCATGCAATTATGAAAAACTTAAAGGATAACCACACGATTTATCTTATTTTGTCTCATTAAATTAGAAAACTGTAATATAACTATATCAGCTGAAACTACCATTGTTACCGCTTTCATCATCTTCATACCCCACCATCACATCATCTCCCATTTCACCACCACTACCATGCTACCATGACTAGTACCACCACCACCACCACCATAACCCTTTGCTAATGTTTTTGCCACCTTCATTGCACTACCATCAATATTTGACATCACTACACCACCATAAAGTATCTATGGATATAAGTTTGCTTTTAAGTATTACAATATGGATAGTAAATTTATGGACTTATGACCACCGCACCATTATAAAAACACCACAATCAATACTAGCTTTTCCATTACTACTACCATCAAACTGTAAACCCCGAGATTTTTCACAAGTATACGATAATAAAATAGAAAATGTGAATTAGATAGTAAATATAGAACCCGATAAAAATCCTAAAATAGATCTTTGAGTTGTGATGAACTTATTCATAGTTTAGAAACTCAAATAAAAATTTCTTTGACCTTAATAGGTACCAAAAACAAGATTTCGTATCTTGAACTGATAATTCAAGATATAATTAGAAGTAGCTCTAAATTTCAAACTCAATTACTAATAGTCTATTAATAGAACTTATTGGTATAAAACCATAATCCAAAGATAAACTACTAGGATTATAAATACGCAGTAGATAAAAATATAGATAAATAATTACAAGTCTAGATCTCAAATAAAAATTTCAAAACCTACTGTTATACTTATTAGGGAATTATGAATCTATTAAGACTTAAATTCTAATTTGATATATTGGACTTGAAAAATTTAATCACGTAAGTTAAAATACTAAAAATAATTAATCGTGTAAACTTTAAACTGAAAATTTGAATATATAAACAATCTAGAGTTTTTGTAGAAGCTTAGATAAACTTTTTTAGATAAAACTCTTACATAATTATTATAAACATACGTGTATAAATTGATATTTGATAAAATATTTTAGTTAATTATATGAAGCAGGGATAAACAAATCAAATAAAAAAAAATTGAAACTCGATGCAAATTGAGAATCACGGCTGTAGGAGGACATAAATCATGGTACACAACATGGAATTTCGACTGCAATAGCCCCGGCATTCACGTCCCCAACTTGCACCATTTGAACACCCAAATTCAACTTGAAAATGACACTCCAACCAAGCTAAAAACTCTACACAAGATCCTCATTAAATGCAAAGAATTCCAGCCAAGAATAAGTTGCATATCAGCTGGAAATTGGCCTCAATTTTACCATGAGACAGCCCTCCTACACATACACACGCATTCCAACTCTGATTTGGAGAAAAATATAGGCTTAGCTTGAATTGATTTTTTTTTTTTTTTTACTAAATAAGCACCAATAGGAGGCCTCTAAATGGACACTTCAGGCACCAACAATTAGTTAAAAATTTGATAAAGAAATCAGTCCAAAAAGTAGGAAAAACTACAGCTCATAACAAAATTTTCTTGCCTTTGTTTTAGCACGAATTTCAGCTCGATTTTTATGTAACTTGAGCTCTAAATTTACACCTATAAATAACATTAATTAACTAGGAAACAAATAAAATTAATGCCCCTAAAAATAGCCACAAATCTTGTACAAAATCATCAAAAATCAGCTTAAAAAATCGCATGGAATTTCTACCCAAGAATTCACCAGCTAGAAACTTGTTTTTATCAAGTCCAAAACATCCTCTCTTGTGCTCTAATCTTAGCCTAACCTTAGTACATATATATAGGCTTAAGTTAGCTACAAAATCGGCTCATAACTTCCACAAACACAATATGAAAAGTGAGCTACAAGTGGAGTTGCGAACAATCCTCTTTTCCTTTGTCATTCCTTCACTTGGACAACCTTCAAGGAGTTCCAAAACAGAGTATAACCCCTGTTTTACTTCTTATATTTTACCCAAGTATCAAACACATCCAAAAATATCAATTCCCTCCTTCAAAAAACACTAAAAGCCAAGCCGAATAGCTCTTGGTTTGCTATAAAACCAAGTTGAAATTCAAGCTCCACAAGGTAAAAAATCTTAGTTAAAATTAGTTAACTTCTAATATAGCTAAAAACTCATTATCCAACCTTTGATATAGGTTTGGTTCTTGCTAAAGAAGGGAGTTGGGTCCTTTTCCATGTCAAACCAAGGTAACTCCTAACCCAACATTAAATTCTTGTTACATTTATTTGTAGATATTAGGTTGAAATGAGAAATATTGGAGAAAGGTTATGTGTTTGGGAGAAGTGGTTATTCCATTGATGAATTCAATTAGATGAATTATTGTTGTATTAGAAATGCTTAGATGTTGATGGATAAGGAAAGCATCATCATAGGAATTTTATAACTTAAGTTTAATAAATTCGGATCTAGGAATGAAGTAGCCAAAACCATGCTCAAATTTCAACTAAACTAGCTTAAATTTATGTTTAATGCCCCTAGGACCTAATATGAGCATAAGACTTAATAAAACAAGCCTTATAGACATGATTAGGAGTCCTATATTACAAGAAAAATAATATGAACAATTTTTTTTAGAAGTTAACAGATGTTGATAATTTCACAAGATGTGATGAAATAAGATCCTCTAAATAATACAAATTCTAATTAAAGAAAGTATATAAGGTTGACATGCAAAGTAAAATAAATAAAAGATTACTACTAACAAGGACATTAAACAATCTAAGACTTGGATAGAACTTTAATAGGAAAATTTAATTAAGTTCATCTTAGATATAAGAATGAATAATAGTTTAAATTAAAAGAAATTTGAAGAAGCTAAATATTAAATGATTAATACCCTTTTTTATATAATCAACATCTCAGGAAACCAATATAAGCAATAGGAATTATATTGAATATCAACATAGGACACTTAGGCACTTATAAGAAAATAATATTCTATTTATAAGTATTATTGATGATTATTTCCATCTCATTAGGTAATTTTGATACTGATGAGGACTTTCCGATTTTTTACTATGATTGAACAATATGAGCAAGTGAGTAACTCAGACTTATTACATTGTTTGTATTTGTAGTTTAGCTGCATTATAAACAAAGATAATAATAATGAATTCATGTTATATATGGGTTAAGGGCATTGCTTGCTGATTGAATTACTTGGTTGCTAAACATTACTAAATAAAAGTGACAATGGAATGCTTGTGAATCTGTTGTATGGATAGCATGTTGATTGTATGGATGAAGCTTGAGCACTTTTAAATTAGACTAAAAACTATTGGTACCATAAAATAAAATAAACATGCATTGCATATATTGCATTATAATTCTATGATAGCCTACTACGTGTTAGAATTTTGGTTCTCTAGTAATGCTTGATTTTTCTAGGCAAGAGGCTATTAGTTCTACTCAAGATTACCTTTGTCCTATTGGTTCCATGGGAACTAACTGGTAATGAAGGACACCGCCCATGGTATCGCTGTGAAATGTCTAACACTTAGTGGAGTTTCTAAGGCCTAAAACAGGAAAGGAGTGCTTAAGACAAAATGAACATAAAGAGATAACTACTGCGAGGATTGTGGCTTTCCTGTGTACTTAGTTTCTCTTGGATAGGTGATTCATAGATTGGTTTTCCTTCAACCTCGATAAGAGAGCGCAAATCTCCATCCTGTTTGGATTCCAGATTGTCCAAGCTTGTAATTGTTCATGTGCTTGAATGCTGTCTTACATATGTTTGATAATAACTTGCTTGTTAGGTGATATGTTCTGGTTATTTACTGAGCCCGTGGTTTATGCTCACACTCCTACAATCCTCACAGGTTGACTTTTCGACCTTGGTTTGTTGCTTCCAGGAGCTTAGCACCGGTAAGGTTCTAAAGCTGGAAGAGTTTTGGGATAGGTTACATAGTATTGCCTAGATATATGTATTAGATGATATTAGAATGTTGTTTCTAATATTTGGGAACTTCAATTATATATCGTGGTCTATAATATTTTAATTATTTAGACAATAGTTAGAAAGATCTATTTATGGTGATGTATTGTTATTCCTGTTCATCATTCTTATCAAGCAACTGAAAAGATCCAGTTTTGTTAAATCTATGTCGTTTTCCAAGGTAGATCTAGTAATAATATGTATATGTGATATTGTCTGGGTCATCAGACTGTATCATAATATATGTATTACTACTACGGTACCCCTGGGGCGTGACATAAACCACTATAACCACCATCACCAAGATAGTGGTAATGAAACATAGAGATGGATATATTTAAGGCTACAAATGAGCCGAGCTATTCACAAGCTACTTGAGCTCGGTTCATTTCAGTCCCAGCTTAGTTCGGCTCAATTCGTTTAGCTAAACGAGCCGTGCTCGAGGTCCAACTCAGGCTCGTTTAGCTAAATGAGCCAAGCCGAGCCTGAGCTTGTTCTCAAACTTGTGAGTCAGCTTGCGAACAGGCTCGTTATGGGCTTACGAACCAAGCTTGTGAATAGGCTCATTAAGAGCTTGCGAGCCAAGATCGTGAACGAACTCGATAAGAGATCATTTTAATATATATAATATTGATATTATATTATTAATATATATTAATATAATATAAAATTATTTATATTAATTTAATATTATAAATATAATTAAAAAAATAATTATATGTACTAAATGGGTAGAGCTCAAGCCTGTTTAACTAAACGAACTAAGCTTGGGCTCGAAAAGCTTAATAGGCTCGAACCCAAGCCTACTTATTCCAAGCTCATTAAAAGCTCGGCTCGACTCGAGCCCGTTAAAAAATAAACAAGCCTAGCCTGAGCCGGCAAAATTCTAGCTCAGCCGGGCTTATTTGCACCCCTAGATGTATTAGACCAAGGATATGGACATAATGTAGAGAGTAGTAGTGGTGATAACATAATAAAGGAAGGTGGTGGTAAGAAAGTTGAAGTAGTGATGATATAAGTTAGAAATATGGTGGTAATATTATTGTAGATTTGGTGGTGCAATTGTGGAAAAAGATATGGTAGTTTATGATGATTATCAAATTCAACCAAACCTTCAAGCCTAAGGGCAACCTAACAAAACCTTTCCTTTAGAGGAAATTTTAAATTGAGTTTTCTATCTATAAGATAATGTCACTATCTATCTCCAAAATGTGGTTACTAGACTTTGAAAGGAACAACCATAGTTAAACCAAGGTGGTCATGTTCAAACCTAAGCAAATAAAAGTCAACATATGTCCTACCTAGGCAAGTAAGCTATCTAATATAAATCCCCTAATTTTAAGGATGTTAGCCTTATGGGAAGACCTAATAAGCCTTTAAGATAATCTTAGAGACTTTTAAGAAAAATTTTAGTAGAGAGAACTGATATACTTTACTACCTATGATTCCACGTATGTCATTGGTCAAACCTCCTTTTAATCTGGATATGGAAGTGATTTTGTTCTCTCATATCTACTCTTAAATATTAGGTGTTATGTTCTCTACCTCATAGAGCCATAAATTGACTTGAGCATTTACGTGCTTGTTGAGGCCATTCTTAGTCCTACTTAACTCATGTTTGTTATTTGTGTAGGTTGAAACAACATCCACATCAAAGAGAGCTCATTAGTCTAACCCAAGAGCTATAAATGAGAATGATATACTATTGATACAAATAGTAGTAAGAGTAGTGGCAATATAGGGCTAATGACGGTAGTGGTGGCATAAGTAATGGTCGTCATAGGTAGTGGTGTAGGTATTTAGTTAGTTCAACTGGTGGTGATGTAATAGTAATGGTGGTTATGATATGGTAATGATTTTGGGTCATGGTGATGGGATGTGGTAATAGTGGATAGTAAAGGTTTATTAGTGGCAGTGATGATCATGTTGATCACTTAAAGATTTTAGTGGTAGTATAGATGTAGAGGCATGATAATAGTACAAGGGCAATGATGATGGTGGCAAATTGGTTAACATACACGATGGTGATGGTATAGTTAAGGTAGTGCTGGTTGTAGCAGTGGTAATGGTGCTACAAACACCACATAATCTATGGTGATTAATTTTGATGAAGGTAAAGTTGTCACATGATTGTAGGACTAATTTTTATCCAAAGGAACAAATAAGTACCATCTTTACAAGTAGATTTCAAGTCAAATCCTACCTCTATCAATGTTAAATTAAAACTGAAATATTTTAAGGGTCTATTTAGATTGTTTGTTTTTCATATGTATCTATAATTTATATTTATCTTATCTCTTTAATATGTTTATGAGTGAAAATATCCGAATCTATTTTTGACAAATAGTTTATTTCAAAATGATAAAAATATAATGTAAAAATGACAAACTAAATAGACCCTTTATTTTATGCAAGAGTTTAATCAATGAAAAGAGGAAAAAAAAGATGATATTATAGTACTTTGGGTAGGGGTATTATGTGGTGGGTTTTTTATGTAACAAGTAAAACTAAAAGGTCTATAAATGCTTCAATAATTAGATATGACTGACCGTTTGTAAAATTGAACTAAGAATTTATTACTATTAGGATTATTAATACCTGTTATCAAAGAGTTTGTAAAATTATTTATATGAGACACAATAATTTTATAAAGGGTTAATGTCACAAATGGTACATAAATTTCGACAAAACATATAATTCGGTACTTGAACTTTAAAATTGATCAATTTAGTAGCTAAAAAGACTTGACGAAGGTATTGTTGTGAACAAAAAGTTCTTTTAGGCATTAAACTAATCAATTTCAAAGTCTAGATACTAAATTGAATAATTTCAAAGTTTAGGTACCTAATTGCATATTTTGTCAAAGTTCAAGTATCATTTATAACACCAATTCTTTTATAAACCTATGCTTTATGTCTCAAACAATAATTGGATTTAATGTGAATAATAATATTATGATGTTCTTGTTACAAAGAAAGCCTGTTTGTTTTTCAAATTATAATTTGATTTAGTATGAATGATGATCTAATAACGTTCTTGACACATAGAAACGTTTGTAGTCCAAAGAAACTTTATTAAATAAATAACTAAAATAAGAAGTAAGAAAAATTAGCAAATATCATAGGGTGAGTTTATTAAAAAGATGTATCAACGCTTAGAGGAGTAAGTTCATTTAACATACTAACATTTTGATTAGTTAAAAAGAAGTATCAACATTTGATAAAGTGAGTCATATAACGTATCAATAATTGATTATTGATGAAAAAAAATAAAAGATTAGTTCAAAACTAGTCTAAATGTCGATATATCAAATAAACTTTGCAAAACATTAATACCTCATTTGATACACTTTACTAAATGTTGATACATTTTTTTAACCACTCAAAGCTTTAATACCTCAAATGAACTTATCCCAAATGTTGATATCATCTAGTGTAATTTACCTAAATAACTGAGTTAAGGAAAAATGGAAAAGAGGCAAGTGATTTAGGTCAAAGTTATGCTAGTTAACTTTAGCTCAACTTATATTGATCAACCTTAATTTCTCCTATGGTAAACCTTGGTTCTCTTAGGCTGATTGATCTTAACATAGATGTAACCAATCAACCTCGGTCCTCAAACTCTCTTATTGAACTTCTAACTTATCTTCATCATGGATTGATTGATCATATTCTTTGCTCTTGATACATTGTTTTGCAAACTAATCTCTATTAGTCATTCTAAAAGAAAAGTAATAGTTATTTGTTATAGAGAAAAAGAATAGAAAAGACTTCAAGTAGACATTTTTTAATCAAGTTTTAAGTAAAGCAAAAAATAGAAAGCTATTTCAAAAATAACAAATTGTTTTTCTAAGTGTTGCAAGTGTTGATCTCGACGGTGGAGTTAAGCCCCTGCAATCATAGAAAAATAGTTAGTGGTGCACCAGGGCATTATTTAGTGTGACCACTTCGATGCTTAAGGTAGTTTGTCGGTCACTCAGAAGATCCAAAGGTAAATACCAAAAGAAGCATTGATTGGATCAAAAGATTCTTATTTTCATTATGTTATTTTCTCATTTTACCTTTCCCCCATTGAGAGAAAAGCTGTTTATAATTCATGATCATACTAAAATGGGGTCCATTGAATCTTTTTTATTAGAGAGGATCTTATTCTAGTAGCTAATCTGGCATTCGAGCCCGACACTTGATAAAAGCGTATTAGTCATATCAAATAGTAAATAATAAAACTAGAAAAAAAAATTCTATGATAAGCTCTAAAGTAGTGCACCTATTAATTGTAGAATAGAATTACTACAAGTATAGTCCTCTAGGATCTAAATATCAAGTACTAATATTACTGTTTCTCTACTATTTATCCTAATAATTGAGATGACATTAGGAATAATACTTATCTAACTAATAACTCTAATAGTTAATTATGTGCCATTCTTAAGATAATACTATCATAAAATGATACCCTTTATCTTGATCCACTTGAATTGTAGGAATCCCTAACTTCATCAACTTCTCTTTCAAGATATTAAATTCTAACCCCACGATATTAATGAAAATGTCTTTCATCATTAATTACATAGAAGATGGCATTATATTCAAGATTCCTATCAAAGATTCAATCTTTATGTAGAAAGTTCATATAATCTATATCTAGATCCACATTCAAACTTCTCTATTCATACTAGATCTATTCTATTAGATGAAATGTCTTTCTATCTAAAAGAAATCAAACATGCAATCAATTCTAGCCACAAATTAATCACAAAAACAACAAAGAATGCATGAGTAGACTTAAGAACATAAACTTTCATTAATCAAATAGATTTAGCTCATAGATTTAGGGTTCCACAAGACTTAGGGTAAAGAAATCTACTCTTCTATGGATTTTATATCATAACATGAAATCTAGAAGAATAGAAAAGTAACATGATGTAAAATAATTCCTTTAAACAAAGTTTTGTAGTCTTCAATGATGCCCTGACACTTCTCATTTTGAAGCTCATAATTTTCTCTCTAGGGTTCCTAGGAATAAGGATAGGTCTCTAAAAAGGCAAGTAATTGCCTCTATTTATAGGAAACAACAAAATATTTTAGGTGCAGGATGGTTGTGTAGAATGCAAATTAGCGAAATAGTAAATTTAAGGTCTGCACGACCCCCGAGCACAGCTTGTGCAGAGTGGTAATGTATAATGAAAATTGCTTCTGATCTCGTCTTGACTTCTACATTAGCATGTTGCATAGCTTGTGTAGCCTCTTTGTGCACTTTGAAATTACTTGCTGATAAGTTTTCACCTTCTACAGCAATGTTTTGCACAACTTGCATAGAATGGTCATGTATGTTGTAAGTCTTTGCTTTGGCTATTTCTTCATTAAAATCTCCCTTAACTTATCTGAATTTCTTCATAATGCTCATCATCTGCTTTTATTCTTGAAATTGATATGTTAACTCAATAAATATTATTTTTCTTTAATAATTTACATAAAATCAATATAATATGATATCAAAACAATGTGAATAATAAGGGTTTTTAAATACTTATCAAACTTTCTCACACTTAACCATTTGCTTATCCTCAAGTAAATAATTAAGAACAGAGAAATCCATCATCAACTACACCTAAAAGCTTAATGAAAATTCAAATCACATAACAGCATTCAACCTTTCAATTAAAAATATAGCAACTTCAAACCTTAGTGCCTTCCGCTCAAACCTACTATACATGTGCTTAACATAACAAAATCGAAATGTTAAAACTAATCCAGGTAAGTCAAACTTTATCCTTATCATTTAATAGCAGCTTCTAAAGTAATAAAATAAACACAAAGTCAAACGGAGCAAAAAAGACCCAATTACACTTCAACCACCTATTTAAGAGCACATAATCCCTTCAACCACTTTTCTAAGTACACTATTCAAAAATAAAAGTATTTTGTATCAATTTTTTCAATGGATTTTCTTCTTTAAATCTCTTAAAAAAATTTGAACTTTTTTTCCCTTTTTTTTCCCCAGAGGGGGGAGGTTTTTGTCTCCATCTTTTCTTTTTTCTCTAGACATTTTTTTGCTCACTTTTTTTAAGCTCTTTCCCTTTGTCTTCTTCTTCTTCTTTTTTTTTTTTTTTTTTTGTTTCAACTTTTGTTAGTAGTGAGGTTTTACTTTACTCTTCTAAGGGAACAAAGCCTGCTTATACTAGCTAAGCTTTTTATATTATTAATTAAGTACATCAATTAATCGAATTATTTTAAAAGAGATTATTAAAAGAAGAATTGCCAAGTGATAAGCTTTATTTACCCTTTCACTAGAGATAAAATGAGCTTTCAAAATTTTTCAAAAGAAAATATACAATCCAATAAGCTTAGAAACATAACCAATTAACTTTTATTAAAGATTTTGATCCACTTGTAAACTTTAAATTCCATCATTAAATACCAAGTAAGTTTGTCTCACCTAGATTTTATAATACAATTTTGACTAAGTGTGCCATATTCAAAGTAAGTGAGTAACACAAAGTTGCTTTAATTTTTAGTATAATTTTAGTATCATCAAGTTCTTCACAATTCAATTCATTTAAGTGGGGGACTATTGAATAAAAGTGCATAAGAATATTGAAAAATAGCCTAAGACTCATACCACTTATCTTTCTCATGTATCCTTCCCCACATTCAAAGTGAGACATCACCCTCAATGTCTACTAAATCAAATCACCCCAAGAAGGAACAAAAAGAAAGAACAAAAAACTGAAACTTCCTTGGTTTTCCAAAAATTGCATCAAAAAGTGTCCATAACGGGTCACGTGAGAACAAAGTGTATCATCATAATCAGTTTACTTGTGAACCCATCAAAAGAAGTTTATACTTCCAAGGTCTTGGTATCGGTGCTTCCCCATACTTAAGATCAAATTCTCACTCCCTTCAACAAGGTATAAATATACCCCAAAAACCTACAATTTTGAAAAAAAAATGGACACTTAAGATAGTAAAAACAAAAGAAAAGAAAAGGAACTTAAACTGCCTAGGTTAATCTTTGGTGGCCTTCCAAGAAGTGCACTTTTCTTAACATTTTTATCTCGACGTTAGATGCTAACATTTCCATTTGGATTCTATGAGAATATGTTCCACTCCCATATTTCTAAAGTCAACAAGGGAATTCCTTTCTCATTCTTGTTCCAATTCTTTTAAGTTTAATTCCCTTATTCTCAAATGTCATGGGTTTTTTATAGGTAGCAAATTTATAAATCGGTGTTGGCTCAAACTCTATGATACAACCTATAGGCTTCACGTACACCTCATGAGGTTCATCAACTTCCAAACACCCAATCAACTCAATACATGGAGGAAAATCGATATCTTCAATTTCCATCTCATGTTCAATCTCTCCAAGTATCTCTTCTTTTGGGATAACATGAGGAATGTCCTCTAGATCTGTATTCTCAAGAATTAGAGTACTGGGAAAAGAATTAAGATATAATACCTTGTCTCCTTACATTCATCCTTTTCTTCAGTAGAATCCAACTCATCTTCATGACTATTCAAATCTACCCTATGGCCTGCAATTTCATTTTCCTTCTCCACCAACTCATCCTTCACTTTTGTTGACTCCTCAAGCTATATATTTGGATCGTTTTCTCATGATGCATTAAAAGGACTTGTAATTATCTCCTTATTTACTCTATCATGTCTCCCAATAGTGTTTAAAGATTTAATTAACCTAGATACCCACTCTTGAGATGGTTCTAGAAGAGTGATCAATTCTTCTATGCTTATGAGTGTGTAAAGAATAGGAGCATAAGACTGCCATGAGTCCAATTGAAAAAGTTCTTGCATCATCTTAATAAATGAGTCTAACTTACCATATCTTGTCTTGACGATCCATTCTAACATAGATTTTGCTTGAGAATCTTCATTAGTATGGCTCAAGGAAGAAGATGATGTGGTCAATGTGGCTTGAGTATGGTCATAATGTGAGTGTTGAGAAGAATACGAAACAAGTCTCTCTCTTTACCATTCAAAGGCCAATGTCTACCACCACACTCCCTACAAATCATATCATCAAAAGTCATAAGGTCAGCATCTGGAAATTCTTGATAAGGAACAATAGGGGATAATTCATTTATATAACATGAGTTAAAAGGATGATAATATGGATTAGGGCATTTATAAGAATCGTGATCACCTCCACAGTACAAACACATAAATCTCATGTAATTCATAGTTTACACTATCATGAATTACCCCAAAAGTATATATAAAAAAAGGGTTAAAGTAGTATATATTAAAGCTTTTCCTAGTATTGGCTTTCCAAATCCTTGACAATAGCACCAAAAACTTGATAAAAGCTGATCAATCATATCAAATAATAAATAATAAAACTCAATAGAAATTCTATGATAAGCTCTAAGGCAGTGCACCTATTGATTGTAGAGTAAAATTACTATGGGTATCATCCTCCAGGATCTAGATATCAAGTACTAGTATTATTGTTTCTCGACTATTTAACCTAATAATCAAGATGATATTATAACTACTACTTGTCTAATTAATAACCTCAATAGTCAATTATGTGTCTTCTTAAGATAATACAATCACAAAACAATACCCCTTAACTTGATCTACCTTAAACCCTAATTTCTTATAATAAATGATTGATTAATAGATAACCCTATTTCCAATTTCTTACAATACATTCATTAATGGCATGCTTAAGTTCTTGAACTGTAGAAATCCCTAATTTCATCAACTTATCTTTTAAGATAATCGAATTCTAACCCTATGTGATTAATGGAAATGTCTTTCATCATTGATTAGTTATGAGATTGCATTATAGTTCAAGATTCCTATCAAAGATTCAATCTTTACGTAGAAAGTTCATGTAATCTATATCTACATCCACATTCAAACTTCTCGATTCATGTTAAATCTATTCTATTAGATGAAATCTCTTTTTATCCAAAAGAAATCAAACATGCAATCAATTCTAGCCTTAAATTAATCACAAAATAGTAAATAATGCATGAATAGACTCAAGAATATAAAGTTTCATTAATAAAACATATTTATCACATAGATCTAGGGTTCCACAAGACTTAGGGTGAAGAAATCTACTCCTCCATGAATTTTACGTCATAACATGAAATCTAGAAGAATAGAAAGTTAACATGATGTAAAATAATTCTCTTAAACAAAGCTTTGTAAGCTTCAATGATGCACTGGCACTTCTCCTCTTGAAGCTCATAATTTTCTCTCCAAGGTTCCTATGAATAAGGATAGTCTCCAAAAAGACGAGTAATGACGGCTATTTATAGAAAACAATGAAATATTTTCTACGTAGGCATCATGCATGGCTATACAGGATGCAAATTGGCGACACGGTAAATTTAAGGTCTGCACAAACCCCGAGTACAGCCTGTGCAAGGTGGTCATGTACCATGAAAATTGCTTCTGATCTCTTCCCAACTTCTACGTAAGCCTGTTGCATAGCTTGTGTAGCCTCCTTATACACTTTGAAATTGCTTGCTAGTCACTTTTTACCTTCTATACTAGTATTCTACACAACTTGTGTAGAATGGTCATGTATGTAGTAAATCTTCACTTTGCCTATTTCTTTATTAGAATTTCTCTTAACTCATTCAAATATCTTCATAATGCTCATCATCTTCCTTTATTCCCAAAATTGACATTTTAACTCAATAAATATCCTTTTCTTTAATAATTTACATAAAAGCAATATAATAATGTGTCAAAACAATGTGAACAATAAAGATCTTTAGACACTTATCAGCACCCAAGATAAAGGAGTTGCTACTGCATGGAGTGTGGTTGGACTGATAATGTCCCCCTGCCCCCTTCCCATCCCATGTTAGAACAAAGATTGCATGGTGACTATATGGATATAACTCATCGTCAAGCTCATGAATCGTTCAAGCGAGCTAGTCGAAGATATCCTTGAGGTCAAGGTATGCACTAAGTCGAGCTTCCATATCATGTCGGGACTTCGTAGATCCTTCTTAAGCTAGTAGGATTGGTGGTCTTCTAGGCTTCCCTTGGGCCCTTTGACTTATATGGAGATGGTAGTAGACCGAGTGGACTATGGCCTATATTCTGCTGTCAACATTGTGCGTTTCCTTGTAGTAAAACATCATTTTAAAAGAAAAGAACTCTTTCGAAATTCTCTTGTTTTCTAATAACCATCACTTTACTTATACTTAGCATCTCTTTAACCTTCAAGATTTTTTCCTTAAAAAAAAAGGACTTAATTTGAAAAAGATCTTAAAAACATTAATGTGGCTAAAAAACTTGATTTTCATTTGTCATAGAAAAAAAAGGATAATAATATATCGAAAACCCTAATCACATTATGTTAAACAATCAAACCTTTGAAAATCAAAATTCAAATGCAAGCCATTTGGAATTTTGTTTTTTTGATAACATTCCAAATGTGTATCCCAACAATATTCCTTTTTTTTTTTTCCCATAAAGATTTAGAGTGTGAAATAAAAATTGATTTAAACCTAAATCAACTTGAACCGAATCAAGAATCAAGATTTAGTAGTTCAAACCTAAGTAAAAATTTTATTGCTTTTAAAGAATAGATCTTCTAGACGAGTTTGGAAAAGGCCATTAATGTAAAAATGTATGGTCCCCTATATTATAAGATCCTTTCTCAGAAACTATAACAAATTTGGTTCTTTGTTAATAGTTTTCAAATGATCGATTAGGGTAGAAATATGACATCATTGTTTTTCATACGAGGATTTTAGAATGAAAACTAAAGATGAACCATGGTTTAAAAATGGTCACTTCTTGGCAATTTGTAAATGAACTTAATTTTCATGCTTCAATATCATCTTTTAACACTATAATTATTTGGATATACATTTACAAATTGCCCCTACATCATCATGCACCATTTGCTTCAAAAACATGGTGAAGGGATTAGGCTTTCACTTTGTTTTAACACATATACTACAAGCTAAAAGGGGTTTATTTGACCATCTTTTGTATATAGGTTAATCTTTTTATAATGCTTATACTATTGAGATTAAGCATAGGGAACATGATATCCAGTACGTAAGCCTATTATGTTAGGGTAAATTACATCAAAGGATATCAACATTTGAAGGTAAGTTCATTTGAGGTATCAATATTTCGCAAAATTTATTTAAGGTATTAATATTTAGGGATAACTTCATTTAAGATATTAATATTTCAAATTGTTAAAAAGATGAATTAATATTTTATAAAGCGATTCAAATAACTACTGACAAAAAATTAAGGAACTTAATTAAAAACTAACCCAAATGCTAATAACGTAAATGAATTCTTGATATCTCATTTAATTCACTTTATGAAATGTTGATTCATCTTTTTAATTACTTGAAACATTGATACCTTAAATAAACTTATCCTAAATATTGATAACTTTTAGTGTAATTAACCCTATTGTGTTATAATTGTGGATGTATTGAACATGAAAGTAGTATATTTCCTTCATTTGCTAAAGATAAAGAATTGAGAGGGTCTGAAAATGAAAATACTTTGATGAATGACGTAAACGTTGCCACAACTTTAGAACATGCGAGAGTAAGTGTGAAAATCAAGGAAATTTATGTTATTGGAAAAAAATATGTTTTGGAAAATAAAATTAATTGTGATTTGACAATAAAGGAAAGACATTTGGTTCAAAATAGCAAAACTAAGGGCATAAGGAAATAGGTTAATAAAACTTAGGGGTTATGATCATGACTTTAGCTCTTTCCACCAAATTAGGGACACATAGCAAAAGATAAGCTTGAACTCCAATTGATAACTCCGTCATATTAAGCATTTTAACCCCCACCATAAAACGATATAAACAAGGAGATGCCATGAAGCGACTAGTTTAGCTCTATTTTGAGGAGAATTTTTCTAGTCATAATTGTTTAACTTTTCCAATGATTATTAGTTTCATTTGAATATTATACACATATATAATTCAATGTGTCCATGAAAAGTTGTTTAGACTTCTCTATGAACCTGGTTAAGTTAAGACCCGACCCGGACCCGATGGTTCTTGGTTTGAGAAATAGAGAATTGAACCCGCCTTTTAAAGTGGTAGGCTAATTCATGAACTGTAGACCTACCGATTCATATGACAAGTTCAAACCGAACTAACCCACTATCAATTTTTTTCCTATAATTTTTAACAAATTTCAAAAATACAAAAACTTAAAAATAAATAAAATTTTAAACTTAAAAAAGAAAATTAGACCTAAAATATACAGTTTTTAGCACGTTTGCATAAGTGTGAAGGATGTACATTTATTTAAACAGAATCATAATCCATTTTAGGGTCTGTTTGTTTGGCTTTTTTCGACAAATACAAACACTTTTTTCAAACTTTTTTCTAACAAATTATTTATCAAGAGATAGATATAGATAAAAAAAAAAGTTAACAGTTCTCATCAAAAGATCAAATATAGATAAAATATATATATAAATTAGACATATTTACATATATCATTTTGAAAAAGATACACATACAGATGAAAAACAGACCATCCAAACATAGTTCTAATATTAGTAATGTGGCTATAGGCTTTATGGAAGGTTATAAAAGAAAATGAGTTATCGCATTAAATATTGTTAATGTATAATAATTTATTTCTATCTAAATAAGATTTAACTAAAAAAATAAAATATTATTTACTTTTTTAAAATTTTAGCATTAGTTTTTTATTTTAATTGTTTTTTTTTTTATGTTTCTTCAATTTTTTTTTTATTTTATTCACTTTTAAAAAGTCTTTTCTAGAATCAGGTGTGTGACCTGTTAAGTCCATGGTTTAAGCCAGTCGAACCAACTTTGACTTGTACACTTGGGCAAGTCCAACTACAATTTAAACCCAAGCAGGCAAGCAAGGTTTAGGTCAGGAACGAGTCGAGGGTTGGACCTACCCTATAGACACCTCTAAAAGTGTTCATGGCCTAGTTGAATTCAAGAATCAAAACAAATCACATTTAAAACAATGTAGTTCAAACTCCTAATAAATTAAACCATTTTTAGCGACTTGAGATTTTGAATCGATCCACTTTAAATAAGGTCTTTTCGGTTCTCTTTAATTCGAACCTTTTTCAAATAACACCTTACTCTAATTATTAATAATAATAATCAACAAAACTATATCTTTAGTGATACTAAAAATGCGCAATTTTGTGTGAGAGATAAGTGAATTTTGTGAAGGAAAAGAAGCAGATGAAAAATTGAAAAGATCGAAAGCGAAATAGGAGATTAGAAAACAAAGGTAAATGAGGTTTGTAGAGGATCATTTTGATAATTGGGCTTTGAGCCCAATTTAATGCCAACAACCTATCTTTTAGGCTAGTGACAAGGTCCAAAAGATAAGTTTAGTAAGGGAAGGCATAGGAAAATTTGGCTTGATAGGCTCGACACAGGGATTACTAGACTAGTTTATTTCGCTCTTAGTTTTATTTGATTTTCTTGTGCATCAAAAGTAAACTCCAAAAATGTCTTCCAGGTTAATTTAGGCTTGTATTGATTAAAATAACCCTTAAGCCCTTTTTATTTAACATGAACCGTTTTAATAATAATTGGCTTCTTTTTATAATATAAATAACGCTCTTTGGCCCATTTCCAAAGCCTAGCCTATCCCACCATTAAAGAAAAGAGGGCTTCAACGATGGTCGTTGGATCATTTAAATATGATCTAATGGTGATCACCATGCTCAATCTCGTCCATCTAATCAAGCGTTATCCAATGGCTGACATTAGCCTCCACCATTTATAAATAAGTGGCTTCTCTTCTCTTTTGGGGTCATTATGCATATTGCTCAGATTAAGAGCAATGTCGAAACTTTATCGAAATAACTCCAAAAATAATCAAAGTAATTACTTCATAAAGATCAAGTCAAGAACGATAGAATCTATCTTATTTGTGTTGAACTAGTGTGCTCAACGTAAATTTTAATGAGGAAATTAGTTGCACAGTTAACTACTCATTTATGAAAAACTACACTTAATTAATCAAACAATTTGTGTGAACAACATGCTAGAATGTGTGTGTGTGTGTGTGTGCGCGCGCGTGTGTGTGTTATGTGTGTGTTGTTCTTTGTAGTTTGTGCAGGTACAAAATAGACCAGCAAGCAAGTACATGCTCCAACATTGATCGTGGCTTTCGTCGAAGGTTCAATTGGTCCTTTCATCGAGGGCACGACAAGTTCAAATTATGGTGAGACAAGTTCAAATAGCACAATCTTGGTCGATGGGTAAATCCAAGGTGTGATAAAATCCAAGGTGCAATGAGTTTAAATTAAAGCGCGGCAAGATCCAAGGTGTGACTCTTCTTCTTTTTTTAACGGGTAAGCTAGTTGAAGGTTACACCAATAAGCCGGTGGGTTTATAAAATGATTGTTACACCCATTTAATGTTTGTTGTTTGTCTGATGTTATGTCCAATGGACGTTTAAACTTTTGAAATCTATATACACGTTCCTTGGGATAAAATAAAAAATTTATGAGAGCTTTCATTTGTGAATAAATAAATCAGGAATCCTCTCATTATTTTTGTACTTTTGTTCATTATTTTGCAAAATCAACAACGAGAAAGAAAATTAAAGGATGATTGCCCTATTTGGTACTTGAACTTCAACCAAAATATCAATTAGGTATCTAAACTTTTAATTTGATCCATTTCATACCCTAAATGAACTTTTTGTGTCCTAAATACTACCTCACCTCTTTTATTGTCTCTTAAAAAAAAAATGACACGTGTCAAACAATGATTGGGTAAGGTAGTGTTTAGGGCATGAAAAGTTTATTTAGGGTATGAAATTGAACAAATTAAAAGTTTAGGTACCTAATTGATCTTTTGGTCAAAGTTCAAGTACCAAATGGAGTATTAACCCAAAATTAAATTAGTGTTCTGTCCCTATTTTTGTTATCTATAAGAAAGCACTATAAAAGAGATGAATTCATTTATTTCCTAAAAGTTGTAATTTGTGTATTGATCTATTTGAACTTGTGTTTTTGGAATTAATAAAGTTTGTGAAGTCCTCTATTGGAGGCAATTTAGGAGATCATGGAATAGGAAACGTATTAAACTCCACGTTATATCTGGGCTTAAATCTCGTTTCCCTGTCTCTTTAATGGTCCTTATAGTACTCTATTATTGTCATATCTGCTTTATTTATTGCCCAAAAAATTATTATTTGAGCAATTTATATCAAATACTCAATTCAACCTTTTCTTGAATATTTTAAAGTGCGTTTTTATTTGGTATTAGGGCCTAGTATCTATTTTTCCTATGCTTAATCTCATTTAGACTAAAGATCATGACATCAAATGCATTTGGGTTTCTAGAAGGATAGGCTATCAATAGACCACATCTTATAAGTGGGGGAAACGACCTCTATTGGAAATGTAGAATGAAAATCTTTAATAAAAGCACAAAATAGACTAAAATGGAATGTGATAAAAAATGGGCCTTTAATTATTGAAGGAAAAGAAGAAAGAGATTACAATGAAGAAGATTGAAAAAGATTAGATTTGAATGGAATAGCTATAAATATATTGCATTGTGGGTTAAATAAAAGTAATTTCAATAGAATTGTACATGTAAATCTGTTAAAGATATATGGGATGAATTAGAAAAGACTTATGAAGGAACCTTAAGAGTAAGAGATACAAAAATACATCTTCGATATGGACAATTTGAAATTTTCAAAATGCTTCCAAATGAATCAATAGATGAGATGCATAATAAATTCATCAACATCATAAATTCCTTAAGTGTGCTTGGAAAGAATTTCACTAATGTGAAAATCAATTCTAAACTCCTTAGGTTCCTATCTAAGGATTGAGAGGCCAAGAGAACTGTTATTGAACACGCACGGGATTAAGTACTATGAGTAAAGAGGAGGAACTTCTTGTAGCACTCAAGACACATGAGCTAATTAAAAAGTAAGGAAAAGAATCAAACAAGAAGACTATTACTTTAAAAACTACAAGTCATAATTCTAGTGAAGAAGATAATGATGACGACGATGATGGGGAACTTACCTTAATGGTAAAAAAGTTCATGAATTTCAATAAGAAGATAAAAAGAAAGGATGATGATAGTAGTTCCTCAAGATACAAATAGGAAAAGAAGGATGCGATAACCTATTACAAATGTCATAAGCCATGACACATTCAACGATACTATCCAATGCTCAAGAAAGCATCTAAGGATCCATGAAGGAAGCTCTCATTGCCACTTGGAGTGATGATGAATCAAGTGACTCGGATAAAAATGTGTACCTCATGACATTGTATGATGAGGTAAGTTCTTCATTTTCTCCTTCTTATGATGAATTAGCTATAATGTATAATAACCTTTGTAA
Source organism: Combretum micranthum (assembly GCA_024138025.1). Taxonomy (NCBI): domain Eukaryota; kingdom Viridiplantae; phylum Streptophyta; class Magnoliopsida; order Myrtales; family Combretaceae; genus Combretum; species Combretum micranthum. The sequence goes on along the minus strand of JAMXBD010000446.1, from coordinate 432 downwards.
AGAAGTAGTGAAACTACAAAAGAAAAATCAAGTTTTTTATAAAAATGATGTCAAGTATAGGAAATGAGATGGATATGTTTAAAAGAGAATATGACAAATTAACGAATGAAATAGAAAACTCAAATGAGGAAAATAACTATTTGAAACTTGAAAATGACCAATCACGTAGAGAAAATGAGAAACTGAAAATTGAAGTTTATTTGTTAGACATAGGAAATAAGACCTTAAAAGGAGATAATCATATAAATAATTGCGATAATGCATGCTTAAAGGAGCTAGAAGAACTAAGGAATGAAAACACCATATTAAAAGGTAGCTTAGATGATTCAAAGACAACCAGAACCAAGTTCACCAAAGGGAAAAAGAACTTGAACAGACTTCTTGAAATCAAAGTTGCCATTCAAATAAATATGGAATTGGCTATAACAAAGA